>OZ032122.1:7500-470433 GCA_964026355.1 Pseudorhiza aurosa
CTTGTTAATTCATTTTTGGACTAAGTTCAACCCGTGGATAATCAACACCATTTCCTCGCTCCAACGGTGCTCTTGTCACTTGTCTTCAACCGGGAATATTAAATTTATCATAATGAAAACTATTCTTTTGTCACATCACTATCTTTTGTTGAATCAACTGCGTACAACATAACAAATCTTGGCTTTTCAATGCTGCTTGAGATATCAAATGTACCAGTTTGTAGTGTAGACACTGGTGATGTCTTAGCTCTATCAGCTAGATATCCCCACGTTCTTTTTTCAGTCAATGCTGCACTAAATTTATTCATACCAACTGAATTAAACTCCATCTTTGGAACCCAAAGTCTCATTTTTGTAGCAATATATCTACCCTCAGCAGCTGTTGCATCTTCGTACAAGGAATTTTCATCTCTTTCAAGAGTAATGTTTAGTTCCATTTTACCAGTTGGATAAATGACATCTTGTGAAGCAGCAAAGAAACTATACTTATTTAATGGCACGATAAGATTAACACCACCAGCAGCATTAGTAAGTGAAGCTTTTGAAGCAAAACCAATATTTGCAGTACGACTAGCAGTGCCAGTTCCACTATCAGGATAAAACAAGGTGCTTGATGCTTGAGCAAGATAAGCACTTGAATATTCTGCCTTGTTCCTAATCGCAACACTTTCATTTACATTTGGTGTATCAATAACCTGAACACCTCCATACCTTACATTTAATTCTCTAATGATTGAATAAGCATCTGATGCAAAAGTTTTGTAATCAGTGGCGGTATAATTTGTACCATCTGCTTTCTTGTTAACTTCTACATCAATTTCGAAATAAGAATTATACCAATCATTGGGAGCAGTTACTTCATCAGTTGAATCTACATAAAACTTGTATGAATGTTTGTTTTGAGTTGCTCCATTTGCTGGAAGCTTAATTGGATTCTGACGGTCATATATAACCTCCTCATACCTCTCTAGAAAATCACCTTGTTTGTATTCCATCACTTCGACTTTGACTTAATTAATTGTATAGCATATATATAAATAGTGTCCAAATAAAAAAAAAATTTTTTGAATAAATAATTGAATGGTGTCCTCTACATAAATTGAGTCAACTGTAGCTTTAGGTTTTCAATTTCTGATGATTGAACGGGCAAAGATTCTATATTTTTTAAGCTGTCTGCAACTTTGGTACCACTATTTGGAAGCGGCTTATTTTCTTTAATAATACTTGGAGGAGAAAATTTATTTACAATTTTGTCGGCGGCACTTTTGCCAAATGCTTCCGCACCAGACACAGCAAACTTTTCAACACCTGCTTAAGCAGCTTCTTTAGCGACTTCATTAGAAAACGTTGAAGTTGCAAGTGATGTAATTTTTTTACCTGTTGTCTTTAAATGTCAAACAAGCCTTCACCATCTTGTTGTTGTTCAACCTGTTGTTGTGCACAGACATATTTTATTCTATTATACTTCTTCACTAGATTCATTCTTTGTCCACTGATTTTATGACAACTGCTAAACTAACTGATACTTCGTTGAAATCGAAAGGTCTATTTATTGAGTCTGTCATATATATCCTTACTTGAGAAATAATATTTGTATTTAATTTATTATATAATCTTCTCCTTGGTTCTACTTTAAAAGGATATGCACGTGAAATATCTGACGTGTCGAAGGAATATAAAACATCCGTGGACAATCCACCGTCTAAAGAATCATCTATCAACGATGTTTTAATTTTTATATTGTCAACAGAATTCGTAATATTTGGCAACGCTTGTCCAAACTGAGATGTTGTTATGTTAATTTTTGTAAACCCAATAATATCATTAAAGTTTCTATCCACACCTCTAAGATCAACACTATATCCTTTCCATAGCAACAAATATACTCTAAATCTAGAAGTACTGAATGTTAATTTGATGCCAAGAGTCTTACCATCTACTGTGTGGCAATTTGCTTATATAGAACTATCATTATGATTATCTAAATCATCATAATCATAAATTCCATCTGAAAAAGTAATTACAGTGTTGGTTTTTCCAGCATCGTGTGAACAGCTAATTTTATTATTATTGTATGTTGAATTGATGTAATACCACAATATGACCATTACATTTATTAAGCGCAATATAATGTTATTTATTTCTGTTCAAAATAAGATTTGGAAAATGTTTTATTGCAAAATCACCTGGCTTTGATCCAGCAACTCAATCAGTTCAGCTGAAAACAAACGGTCTTTCTATCTCTTTCATTTTGGTTGCAATGTTTTATGTATATTGTATATACTTTTTATTTTTTAAATTAATTTAATTTAAATTATTTTTTGCTGTTAACCTTCCTTTTTCTTCGTCTGTTACTATTTTTTTACTATCAGCAGTATCAATTAGTTGAACTATTTCATTTCTTATATCTAAACTATTGTTATCAGCACGTCGTGTACCTAATAAAAGGGTTAACCGTGCTAAAATATATTTTGGGGTGTCTGGCACTAAAGTAACAGTGGATCCACCTAATAACTTTTGTTTGCCTGATCTTTTACTTTTTTTAAAACCAGAAAAGCGTGTCAAATCTTTGAAAATATCTTTTGCTTCTAGTGTGTACTCAACTTTTGGGTTGTACCTTTTTGTTAATAAATCTATAAGAGAGTTGTCAACAACATTATCCATTACAATGTTTCCAGCCATATCTTTAACACTAAGTCTATTCAATCTAAGTTTAGCAGGCTCAATATATATATAACCAAAAGATCCACCTTTTGACAACTTCTAAGCATTTATTTTTCTTTGATGGCCAAATCCGTTTTCAATTATTTCTGATAACTCTGTAGACATTGTTGCGTCTAAAATTTTTTTATATTCTTTTAATTTGGCTAAATATCCATCAAGATTATCCTTTACCTCAACAGTTCTAGCTGAGCTTTTACGTCCACCAACAGATTTTTGTGTTTTGTTACATTTTGGTTTATCAATTCTAATTCATCTTTTGCCATATTTGGAAATTCATTAGCACTTGGTAAACCATAAGTTCTTAGAAATTCTGTATCATATTTTTTATCAAAATTAGTTGTTGGTTGCCTTGGTTTCCTTGACCGCATTGGTGTCCAAAGTGCTGGTTGTGACTCAGACTCTGGTGACTCAATTGCTAGTTGTGGGTGGGCAAGCATTAGCACTAGTTGGTTTTCTCTCAGTTGGCCAAGCATTTCGTCATGTCTTTTATTTATATCAGTTATTTTGTGCCCAACTTTACCAACTTCTCTTTTAAGTGGAGCAGCAACCTTTTCTCTTATCTCAATGAATCCAAGTTGTACAATTTTATAAACCTACCCATCATCTTTAACTTGGTCAACAATATTTGTTATTGCAGATTCTTTTTCAATTATACTTTTCAATTTGTTCAAATCCATACTTTTGATTTACCTACACTGATATAGTTTATAGTTCATATAATTCAAAATATTGAAATATTTAACTAACTTACAGTTACTTATCTTTGAACTTAACTAATTTACAGCTACTTATCTACCATAAAAATTGACACCCTTCTTAACTAACATACAGTTACTTATCTACCTATAAAAATGACACGCTTTTTTAACTTGCTTAATTTTCCTTAAATTTTTTGTAATCTAAAATTATAAATTTACAAGCTACATAAAGTATATATAAGTTTGTCAAAATGAAGATTCCAAATTACGATATTGAGTTGGTTGCTGACAAAACAAAGCATAAATCATTGTTGGGTAACGATTTTAGAATGCTTGTTTGTGGAAGTTCTGGTTGTGGAAAAACAAATAATTTAATGAACATCATTAAAAAACCGTTATGTTATTATGATCAGAATATCATATATACTCATAATGAAGATCAAGATAAGTTGGTCTCACTAAGAAATAAGTTTGCTCAAGTTACTCAGCTGGTAGGTCATCAAGTCTTGTTATTATGTAGACAAGAAGATATATTAAATACAGATGAGTATGAATCTGATGATTGTGTAAAGCCTGTCGTATTTGATGATCTAATGAACACTGATAAAAAAAGACAAGCAAAGATTGCAAACCGTTTTACTGATGGAAGACACCACAAAATTTGTCCAGTCTATATGAGTCAATCATATTTTATAATACCAAAAGACATAGGAACAAATTGATGCAAAGTTATTGTCTATGATCCTCCAACAGATGGTGAAAAAAAAGAATTTCAAAAGAATGTAGATTTGACAAGTGCAAATTTGAGGGTCTTGATAAGCACGATTTTCTATTTATAAATCAAAACAATAGAGAGTTGTTTAAAAATTTTGATGAATTAATTTGAATAATTTAATTCGAACAACTAAAATTATTCCTGTATATGAATAGAAAAAGACTTTAATCATGGAAATTTATTGTGTCAAGTGTAAAAGAAAAACTCCGTCTTTAAATATAAGGTTAGCAACCACAAAAAATAATAGATCTGTGGTAAAAGGCGCGTGTGAAATATGTGGTACAGCAAAAAATTGCTTTACTGAAAGTAAACTGGTGGAAAACTCGACAGTCATTCCTTTATCGGTAAATTACTAAAACCAAAAGCTGGTTGGACGCCTACTAATCATAAGTACATGGGACCATATAATCTATTAGATAAACAATTAGAATATGATCCAGAAACTGGCAAAATTACTAAATGGATAGTTCCTTCTTTTAACAAAGTTGATGAAATTTCAGCACATCATGATGTATGTTATTCAAGAGGCATTGATAAAAGCAAATGTGATAGAAAAATGGTTTCTGAATTGGATAAGATTCCTTATGGTGAGCTGCCAAAAATGGGTATGTTTTCTAAAAAAGTTGTCAACACCTAACAAAAACTTGGACTAGGTCTTTTAAAAAACAATGTGCAAAAAAATTGGAATGAACACTTCTCAGATGAGTTACACAAACCAATTATAAGAAAGTTTAAAAAGAGAAAAGTTATTGTCGGTAATATTGACGACATTTGGAGTGCTGACTTGGTTGATATGCAACAACTTTAAAGCTACAACCATGGATTTAGGTATATTTTAAATGCTATTGATGTATTTTCAAAATTTGTATGGAATGTTCCTATAAAAGATAAAACAGGTCAAACAGTTACCAATACATTTCAATCTATTGTTAGAACTAGCAAGAGGAAACCTAACAAATTGTGGGTTGATAATGGATCTGAATTTTAGAACTACATACTTAAAAAATAATTGGTTGAGAATGAAGTTAAAATGTATAGTACATTTAATGAAGGTAAGGCCGTTGTTATTGAAATATTTAATCGTACATTAAAAAATAAATGTATAAGTATTTTACTGCTAATATTACATATAAATATGTTGATGTATTACCAGATTTAATTAATGAATATAACAACCACAAACACTCTACAATAAAAATGACACCAATGGAAGCTAGCATGAGATATAATGAAAAAGTTATTCAAAATGATGTAGATTCAATTCATGATAAAACCATCTATAAATCTAAGTTGATGGTGGGAGACAGAGTAAGGTTCAGTAAGTACAAAAGAACTTTGTTTGATAAAGGTTATACACCAAACTGGAGTGAAGAAGTTTTTGATATAGTAGAAATACAACATACCAGTCCTACTACATATATAATATAAAACTATAACAATGAAATTATTGAAGGAAGTTCATACGTTGGTTTTGATGCCAACTTTTCAGCTTGTTTTTCTTCATTTACAAGTCTTATATAAACTCGGTTTCTTATGTTTTCCATAGTCTCTCCAAATACTGAATTATTCATAAGCTTGAAAAAATCCTTTTCAAAATCATTCTTACTAGCAGTTCTAAGATTTGCGATGTATGGTCTCATCCAATCTTTTTGTTCAAAGGCCAAAACTTTGTGAATTTTGTTTAACTTTAGTCCTAAGCTAAGGTAAAGCTAAAGATTTTTTAGATGTTAAATGTATTTTGTTTTGTTGTTCAAGTTTGGAGTTAATTGATCTATCTTATTAATATTAGTGTTTTCTGGTACCATGGGGTAATCATTATGCAAGTTTTGCAACTCTTTTGGATATTCTAGATCTACTTGTAAAATATATCCAGTATCACCATAAGCATTGATTTGAAAAGGGTTTAGGTCAATCAACTTCTTTTCATTTACCCATCTAAAGTTCTTGTACGGTGGCTTTTGGCTCATTCCCCATCTATACAAGTTGCTTGCATCTAAATATGTTATGTATTTTGATTCTTCATTTGGGTCATAGTTTTCCATCTAATTGTTGTTTGCCTTTCCATATCTATTTGAAGTCATACTAACCCCACCTCTTATTCCACCTTCAATGAACAAAATCATGTTTACATCACTTAGTAAATCTAACTTTATTTCAGTCTTCTTTAGCAGTGCATCCCAGCTGAGTCCTGGTGAAGTGTAATACCATGCTGGATCTAGTTAGTAATTTTTTAAACAAACATCTCTAAAGTTTTCAAATATATCGGCTAACAAGATGACATCAGTTTTCAAGTAGAAGTCATGGTATTCACCCATATTTTTTATATCAAAGTGTTTCCATACTTTTTTTGCATGTTCATAATCTTTTACATCCACATTTGAGTCGTTTAGCCTTGAATAAAACTCATTCACAGGAGGTAGCTCAGTTTCATTAAATCTTTCAAAGTTATCCATATAATCATATTGGTAAACTCCTTTTATGATCAACAAGTCTGTATCACCTTCGGAAAAATTGTTCATTTCCCTAAACTGTTCCCATGAAAGATTTTTACTAAGACTATCAATTGATGATGCCATAAATTTAAAGCTATCAATGCACCTAACTTCAATTTTATTTTTATAATTATCTTCTACCCCTTCAGGTAAGATTGTTTTACTAAAGCTTAAATATTTTTCTTCATTAATTGGTAAGCAGTTGATACTTCCTTGTGATTTACCTAATTGTTTTATGAACAAATGAGAGTCGTAACCTGAAAAGTTGTGAAATATGACGGGTACAAATTTTGGTAACTGATACTGCAAATTACATTGGCTGTGTGCAGCACCTCTAAACTTCCCTGTTAAATGATCATGGTCTCTAAATGTTTCGCCTGTTAACTTAGTTTTACAAATTACACAATTAGATTTTTTAAAGTATTCTTTCCAATCATCTCTTTCCATTACACCTCGTCAACTAAATTCTGAGGCATCTTTATATTTTTTTGGCAAGCAAGATTTATGAATTGGATCTTTCTTGAACAAAATTGTTTTGTTGTTGCTTAATTTTTTGCTGCAAATATGACAATCCACTGCTGACTAAAATTTTTCATCTGTCATTTCAAGAGGAATCATATTTTTATAAATTTCAGCAATTTCTTTTACTTCCTCTTCAATCATTTCACAAAATTTTTCCACACAATCTTCACCTCTGTATACAAAAGGTTTAGCATAATTTTCTTCACCTTCTTTTTTTACATAATAACAAAAACCTGATGGAGTATGCTTTTGATATTTTTTGGTATACGATATTTCTGGATTTGGTGTGGCTGAATCTATTTTTTCTGTAATTGCCTCGAAGTCTGCATTGATTACAAATGGAACTCTCATTGATTTTTTTAAGTTTTGAAATGTAATTGTTTCGCTTGGTTTTGGCACTTCAATTTTACAAGCCGAGTTTTCTTTACGAATGTCAATATGTCCACTCAACTTTTCTGGTGTTGTAAATTTGTTCAAACATCTTTTTGCAGAAATATGACACGGCTTTATGTTTGGAGACTTGGGAGGAAACTAGTCTTGAAAAGTTTTTTATCCAGCAATAATGATGATTTTCTTCGTTGGTTATAAATAATAAATCAATTGCTTTTTGCGGGTCTGTTTTATTTAACCTTAATATATGCACACTTCTCTCATATCAGTAGTTAAGATATACCAGTTCTTGGACACATTTTTGGGAGGGGCAATCTTTGCCAATATAACTTTGTCGCTAAAAAATATCGGTAAACCAGAACTTTTTTCCCCCGCAACGCACGCACATTTATTTTTTCATTTAGAGTTTTCAATTTACTACTGTATATAAGAGTTACTAAGTTTACAAGCAGAATAAAAGCAACAAGTCACACAACAAACTCAATGATGCATCAATCATATGTACCGTTTTCAAAGCTCGACGTTGACGCCGTCTTTAAGATTCTTGATAAAGAAAGAACAATAGGACAGTATGGTGAAAAACTTGTTTTATATTTAGAACCAAGTCCAAACAACCAAGACTTTATATCAGATGTTATAATAAAAACAAACGCACCAAAAAGTTTGAAAGAAAAGATATCTGAAGATTCAGAAATTGATGAATTTATTGTTTCAAAAGGAAAATTTAATGGAAAGAAAACAATAAAAACTTTATATCTCAAATCAGACAGCATTAATTTTCAAACTGGTTTTCCTTATGTTGCAGATTTTGATATTATGGAAGATGATATAGTATTAGCAAAAAAGATTGACAAAGCACTAACAGTAGGCCATACTTATGCCGTAAGAGATGTATTTTACTTTGACACAAAATATGATGAAAGTGGTATTGCAAGGTTGAAAGATGATAAAACCAATGAAACAGTTAGCATATATTTACCTAAATCACTCAAACAAGATATTAAATTAACCAGAAAAGTTAACAAAAAAATTTATCATGAAAAAATAGAATATAACGGGTTTAAAACCACAGATAATAAAGTAAAAGTATATCAATATAAATATACTTATGACATTTAAATTAACTGTTTACAAAATGAAAATAATAAAGCAATAATATTTCCAAACAAGGGATTTTTTTTGTAAAATTTTGGCAAATTGTGAAATAAATAACAATAACCACTACCATATCCATATCTTGTGTAAAATCGACCATATGCATCATGAAATGAGCTATGATCATGACAAAATGTACATCTAGAAAATAATGCTTCTAAACAACATGTTATATTGCCATTACCTGGTCCAATTAAACCAATTTCACCTTTATACGAATTTATTATATTTTTTACACTATCTTTTTTTCTTATATATTTTAAAAGTAAATATTGATAAATTAATGCTGATTTGATAATAACGGGATTAACGTTTTCATCAAAATCAGACTTTGTTTTTTCGTAAAAGTAGTCAATGTATTTTTTAATTTCTCTTATTTCACCAAGATTTGACATTTTTTATTTTTTGTTATATATATATTAATATCAAAATTTAATTTAATTTCTTTTAAAAATAAAATACAAGATACTAATATACATTCGTTTCATGAAAAAATAAAGTCTAAGAATGTCTACAATTTATCACCCTTATCGAGTAAACTTGACAGCTCGGCAAGCTGAATCAGTTGAAAAAGCAATGAAACATAAAACACCAATAACTCTTAGGTTGTCTTATAACAATCTTTTGAGAGGTGATGAAACAGTAAATCTTACTCAATCTCAAATTAATAAGCTTGAAAAAGCAAAAAATAAATGTGTAGGAGCTGATATTAAAATTAGCAAAGCCCTACTAAAAAAATTTGCAACAAGCGGAGGAAGCATTATGAACTTGTTTAAAATAGTAAGTGGTGTTGCTAGAAAAATATTACCAAAAATCTTGGCTCCACTTGCAACAGGTGCAGTTTCTGGTTTAGGAGAGACCGCCATTAAAAAAGCAGTTGGTGGTTCTTATCAATTATCACCAGAACATGTTAAAATGGTAGTAGATAAACCAGAAATTAGAAACCAAATCAAACAACTATTACCTGTGGCTCAACAAAAGAAGCTAGTAAGTTCATACAAAAGAGGAAGTGGGTTAGTTTAAGAAACAGGACGCGGACAAAAAGGTGGTTTTCTAGGTTCTTTGTTAGCAGGAATTGGAATACCATTAATTGCAAACGTAGTTGGAAAGTTGTTTGGAGGATGTGTAAGAGAAGGTGGAGATGATGAAGATGATAGGTTAAGAATGTTTGAATCATTGTTGCCGCTAATTGATCGTGGCGAAATAGATGTATCCCAATCAGGAAATGGTTTAGTAATCAACTCACGTCCAACTAGTGGTGGTGCAGTTATACCAGCTTTGAAATATTTATTAAGTGGAAATAAAAAAAAAGGATCAGGTCTTCTTTTAGGACCAAACAGTCCATTCAGTCAAATACCTTTGTTGGGGGCTCTGTTGTAAGTAAACCAGAATTTATAAATCATCCAATATCAAACTTTGAAATAATGAATTGGGTTGACTACTTGAGAATCAAAAATTTTAAAGGAGTTATATCACGAAACGAGATTCTGACGAAAATAAAAAATATACCAGACCAATGTTTTATCATAAATTTGGATGACACCAACGGTCCAGGAACACATTGGGTAGCCGTAAAAATAACAACAGACTTTGTCAACTATTTTGATAGTTTTGGGATGCAACCACCACAAGAGTTAGTAAACTTATGTTATACATTTAATAAGTTATATATTTATATATGAATCAAACCAGTTTCAAGATTTAAACAGTGTTTTATGTGGATATTATTGCTTGTATTTCTTAAAAGAGTTTGGCAGAAATAATTATTTAAAAGTAATAAAAAAGTTTGCTCGTAATAACTATAAGAAGAACAAAAGATTCATAAAAAAAAAATTATGAATAAAAATAACAAATATGGGATTTATAAACAATATTACTGGTAGTGGTGCATCAGGTGGTGCAGCTTCAAATTCAGTTTCATCAAAAATTGTAGATGAGCTTAAAGTTGACGTTGCTGTTGTTGAAACAAAAGTAAATAGTTTACCTTTTGATATTACTGGTGTAAAAGTGGATAAAAATTTAGACTTGAACAATTTTGTTGTTACAAACATACCAACACCAACAGCTTCAAATCAGATAGCCAACAAAGGATATGTAGAAACTTGGATTAAAAAAGATGGAGCAGGAAATATCAATGCAGAAGGTAAAAAAATCATAAATGTAGTAGGACCATCAAGCAGTGATTCAGACGGAGCTGTAGCAAACAAAGGATATGTTGATACATCAATTACAACTTCTCAAACTTTTGTTATCACCGAAGCTGCATCAAAATATTTAGATAAAAAAACTGGTGGAACAATAAGTGGTGGAATAAATATGGACAATCAAAATATATTTGGTTTACAAAACCCACCAAAATTTGGAACAAGTGCTACTAGTAGAGATTATGTACACAATCATGTTAAAAGTTTTCTTGCTGCTAGTATTGTCGAACAAAATGGACTTGTTAAAGATAGTAATGACAAAATTAAAATAGATTTATCAATAGCACGATCAACTATAGCCCCAGTTTTACCACTTGGAGGAGTTGAAAGAGATAGCTCTGGTAAAATAAAGTTAGTTGATGCAGTTGTTAAAAGTCTTATACAGATGGATGGAAATTATCACAGCTGGTCAAATGAATTTATAAAAAATTGTGCTGCTGGACATTGGTTAATATCTGACAATACCTCAGCCAAAGTTGGTACATATGGTGTTTTATCAGGAACAAAGGTTGAATCTCTTCAATACCAAGGTTTTGGTGAAAGAAAAAATATTGTAAAATATTCAGACGCAGAAAGACCAACTTCAGGGACAGGATTAATTAATGGTAGATACAACTATCTTACCTTTGATGGTACAAACGATAGAATGAAATGTGATATGGATTTAAATATAACAAGTGGAGATAAAACGTTATCGATAACTGTTGTTTATAGACTAACGTCTTATGGTAATAGTACTGGTGTTGGGTTTAAAAAATGCAATCATTGGCCATGATAATCCAGGATGGGATAAATTTATTTGTATGAATGATAGTAAACATTTTATTGTAAGCAACGCAAAAAAAGAATCTGCATCATTCAATGGTGGTGATAATATAACAATTACAACATTTCCAACAAAAGCTAACCCAACCGAGTTGAACAAGTGGATTGTTTTAACAGTTACATGGTCACCTCAATTAGGTGCAGACGGATCACAAGTATGGTGCAATGGACAAAAGCTCAGAAACTTTACTGCAAACGAAAACGTTGGTGCTACACATTTTGCAATAGGTAGTCTTAGCGCAAACGGTGTAGCAGCTCCACTAGCTGGAGATATTGCAGAATTGATTGTTTTCAAACAAGAAGACGAATTAAATAATGCTTCCACAATAGAAAGAATTCAAAAACATTTGTTGGAAAAATATGGAATTAAACATAAACCAATGCTTTCAATGTAAAAAGATAAAAGGTAAAAAAAATTAAAAAAAAATTTACCTTTAGATATTTTGGATCGCCCTGCATTCTTAGCTGGAAACTTGAGTACAAACTTTCTTAATGAAGAGTATCAGGATGGATTCAAAGGTAAATTGATGTGAGGGATCCTTGCTGTCTTTCTCGCAGGTTTTATTCTCTCTTTTTAGGTTGTCGTTTTTATAATCAACGGCATTTGTTCAGCATTATTCCTTCTTGACTTCCTAGTCACCTGTGTTGCTTTTGTCTGCATTTTTTTGCTTGTAGGCCATTATAAGATACACTGATGCATTTATGTTTTGATCGTGCTATTTTCCATCATAATATATCTCCCTTGAATATGACACCAAGTCAGCCATCTGGGACATTTGTCCCTTCACCTAATATGTTTACTAACATGTAGATGTCAATGTTATTTTGACTGCGCAGTTGGTAGTTATTTAAAAAATTAGTTTTTTTTGTTTTGTTTTCTTAAAATGTTAGTTTAACTGAGCCAGAAATAGGATCTGATGTTATTTGTCTTTCATACAAAATTACTGCTTTCCAAACATAAGCTGTTGGTGCTCCATCAAGAGTGTATGAAAACTTTAATTTATGTGCACCATCAATAATATCATTTCTCTGATCTTTTAAGTCAAAGAACAATGCTGAATGAAGATGTTTGAACAACGTTCTATCAATAAAGCTACCTTCAGACGTACCGTCGTTTATAAATCTTTGATATTCAATAAATCTTTTGTATACTCTTTTTAATTCATTTCTTGGGTTGAGTTCCACCCGTGGATAATAAACACCATTTCCTAGCTCCAACTGCGCTCTTGTCACTTGTCTATTGCCAGGGATATTATAAGTATCATAATGAAAGCTATTTTTTGTTACATCACCATCTTTTGTTGAATCAACAGCATACAACATAACAAATCTAGGCTTTTCAATACTGCTTGAGATATCAAATGTAACAGTTTGCAACGTAGACACTGGTGATGTTTCAACTCTATCAGCCAAATATCCCCAAGTTCTTTTTTCAGTCAATGCTGAACTAAATTTACTTAAACCAGCTGAATTTAGCTACATCTTTGGGACCCAAAGTCTCATTTTTGTAACAACATATCTACCTTCAGCAGCTGCTGCATCTTTCTACAAGACATTTTCGTCTCTTTCAAGAGTAATGTTTAGCTCCATTTTACCAGTTGGGTAAACCACATCTTGTGAAGCAGCAAAGAAACTATACTTAATTAATGGTACGATAAGATTAACACCACCAGCAGCGTTTGTAAGTGCAGCTCGACTAGCAAAACCAGCATTTGTGGTACGACTAGCAGCACCAGTTCCACTATCAGGATAAAACAAGGTGCTCGTTGCTTGAGCAAGATAAGCACTTGAATATTCTGCTTTATTTCTAATTGCAACACTTTCATTTACATTTGGTGTATCAATAACTTGGACACCTCCATACTTTACATTCAACTCTCTTATGATTGAATAAGCATCTGATGCAAAAGTGATATTATCAGCAGCAGCATAAGTTGTACCATCTGCTTTCTTGTTAACTTCTACTTCAATTTCAAGATAAGAATTATACCAATCATTGGGAGCAGTTACTTCACCAGTTGAATCTACATAAAACTTGTATGAATTTTTATTTTGTGTTGCTCCATTTGCTGGCAACTTAATTGGATTTTGAAGGTCGTATACAACCTCTTCATACCTTTCTAAAAAATCACCTTGTTTGTATTCCATTACTTTTGACTTTTTAACTTTGTTCTTTTAGTTTTGTTTTGTATAGCATATATATAAATAGTGTTTAAAATAAAAATATTTAAAAAAATAATAATTAATCTTTACATAAATTGAGTCAACTGTTGTTTTAAGTTTTCAATTTCTGACGCTTGGACAGGTAATGGCAAAGAGTCTACTTTTTTCAAACTGTCTACAATTTTAGCACCACTATTTGGGGTTGGCTTTTTTTCTTTGACAATACTTGGCGTAGCAGATAGTTTATTTACAACTTTGTCCGCAGCACTTTTACCAAGAGCTTCTGCGCCAGACACTGCAAACTTTTCAACACCTGCTGTAGCAGCTTTTTTAGCGACTTCTTAGGAAGACTTGGAAGTTGCAAGTGATGTAATTCTTTTACCTGTTGACTTAAATATGTCAAACAAGCCTTCACCATCAATTGGAATTTGTGGGGCAGCATATTTTATTCTATTATAATTACACTTTTTTATTCGATTCATTTGTATTTGTCTACTGATTTTATTACAACTGTCAAACTAACTGGTACTTCGTTGAAATCGATTGGTCTATTTATTGCATCCGTCATATATATCCTTACAGAAGATATAATATTTATATTTAATTTATTATATAATCTTCTTCTTGGTTCTATTTTAAAAGGAAAAGCACGTGAAATATCTGACGTGTCAAACGAATATAAAACATCAGTTGATACCCCACCATCCAAAGAATCATTTGTAAGCGATGTTTTAATTTTTATATTATCAACAGAATTTGTAATGTTGGGCAAGCGTTGACCAAACTGGGATGCGGTTATATTAATTTTTGAAAACCCAATAATATCATTAAAGTTTCTATTTGTACCTCTAAGATCAACACTATTTCCTGTGGACAGCAACAAAAATACCCTAAATCTAGAAGTACTAAAAGTTAATTTGATACCAGGAGTTTTTCCATCTACAGTATGACCATTTTCTATCAAAGAACCTTTTATATAACTATTTAAATCATCATAATAATAAATTCCATCTGGAAAAGTAATTACAGTGCTAGTTTTTCCTGCGTCGTGAGAATAGCTAATTTTATTACTATTATATGTTGAATTGATGTTATACCACGAATAATGACCATTAAATTTATCAAGCGCAATTTAATGTTCTTTATTTTTATCCAAAATAAGATTTGGAATATGTTTTATTGTAAAATCACCTGGTTTTGATCCAGCGATTCCATCAGTTGACTGAAAACAAACGGTCTTTCTATCTCTTTCATTTTGGTTGCAATGTTTTATGTATATTGTATATACTTTTTATTTTTTAAATTAATTTAATTTAAATTATTTTTTGCTGTTAACCTTCCTTTTTCTTCGTCTGTTACTATTTTTTTACTATAAGCAGTATCAATTAGTTGAACTATTTCATTTCTTATATCTAAACTATTGTTACCAGCACGTCGTGTACCTAATAAAAGGGTTAACCGTGCTAAAATATATTTTGGGGTGTCTGGCACTAAAGTAACAGTGGATCCACCTAATAACTTTTGTTTGCCTGATCTTTTACTTTTTTTAAAACCAGAAAAGCGTGTCAAATCTTTGGAAATATCTTTTGCTTCTAGTGTGTACTCAACTTTTGGGTTGTACCTTTTTGTTAATAAATCTATAAGAGAGTTGTCAACAACATTATCTATGAAACTGTTTCCAGCCTTGTCTTTAACACTAAGTCTATTCATTCTGAGTTTAGCAGGATCAATATATACATGACCAAAGGATCCACCTTTTGACAACTTGTAAGCATTTCTTTTTCTTTGTTGGTTTATCCCATTTCCAATTATTTCTGATAAGTCTGTAGACATTGTTGCGTCTAATATTTTTTTATATTTTTTTAATGTAGTTAAATCTTCATCAAGTTTGTTCCTTTTCTCAACACTTTTAGCTGCACTTTTACGTCCACCAGCAGATTTTTGTGCAGTTGTCACTTTTTGGGTTATAATTTCTAATTTATCTTTTGCCATATTAAGAAATTCATTAGCACTTGGTAAACCATAAGTGTTTAGAAATTCTGGATCAAATCTTTTATCGAAATTTAGTGTTATTGGTTGCTTTGGTTGTGTTGGTCGCTTTGGTGTCTCAAGCGCTGGTGGTGACTCTGGTGACTCAATTTCAAGCTGTGGTAAATACTGTATCATTGCGTTTTGGTTTTCTCTTAACTGACCTAACATTTCGTCTTGTCTTTTATCTATATCAGTTATTTGTTTCCCAACTTTACCAAGTTCTCTTGTAATTGGAGCAGCAGCTTTTTCTCTTTCTTCCATAACCCCAAGTTGTAGATTTTTAAAAACCCTTACATAATCTTTAACTTGGTCAACAATATTTGCTGTTGCAGCTTCTTTTTTAATTATACTTTTCAATTTGTTTAAATCCATACTTTTTGATTTTTCGTATACTTTTATATACTTATATAGTTTTTTAAAATTCAAAATATTAAAATATTTAACTAACTGTAAGTTACTAATATCTTTTGACTTAACGTACGGTAAGTTACTTATCTTTGGACTTAACGTACTGTAAGTTACTTATCTACTACAAATTTTAACACCCTTTTTTAAGTAACTATATAGTACTTAACTTGTTGATACACTTTTTAATATTTTATAATTTAAAATTATAAATTTTGTAGCCTATATAGGGTTTAAAGAGGTATGTTAAAATGAAGATTCCAAATTATGATAGTGAGCTAGTTGTTGACAAAACAAAGCATAAATCATTGTTAGGCAACGATTTTAGAATGCTTGTTTGTGGAAGTTCTGGTTGTGGAAAAACAAATACTTTAATGCACATTATTAAAAAATCTTTGTGTTATTATGATCAGATTATCATATATACTCCAAATAAAGATCAAGACAAGTTGGTCTCGCTAAAAAATAAGTTTGTTTTAGTTTCACAGTTAGTAGGTCATCAAGTCTTGTTGTTGTGCGGACAAGACGATATCTTAAATACAGATGAATATGGATTTGATGATTGTGTAAAGCTTGTCGTATTTGATGATTTGATGAATGCCGATAAAAAAATACAAGCAAAGATTGCAAACCATTTTACTGCTGGTAGACATCACAAAATTTGTCCAGTTTATTTGAGTCAATCGTATTTTACGGTGCCAAAAGACATAAGAACAAATTGCTCCAAAGTTATTGTTTATGATCCTCCAACAGATGATGAAAAAGCAAGAATTTCAAAAGAATGTAGTTTTGACAAATGCAAATTTGAGGGTCTTGATAAACATGATTTTCTATTTATAAATCAAAACAAAAAAGAGTTGTTTAAAAACTTTGATGAAATTATTTAATTTGAACAAGAAAGAAATTATTAAGAGTATAGGTAAAGACAACAAAAAACTTTGGTCATGGAAATTTATTGTGTCAAATGCAAAAGAAAGACTCCGTCTTTAAATATAAGACATACAACAACAAAAAATAACAAATCTATAGTAAAAGGTAGCTGCGAATTATGTGGCACACAAAAAAATTGTTTTACCAAAAGTAAAGCTGGTGGAAAGTTAGATATTCATTCTTTGATCGGCAAGCTACCAAAACCAAAAGCTGGTTGGACTCCTACTAATTATAAATACATGGGACCGTTTAATCCACTAGATAAACAATTAGAATACGACCCAGAAACTGGTGAAATTACTAGATGGATGGTCCCTCCTTATAACAAAGTTGATGAAATTTCAGCACATCATGATGTATGTTACTCAAGAGGAGTTGATAAAAACGAATGCGACCGAAAGATGGTTTCTGAATTAGATAAGAGTCCTTATGGATCCCTTCCAAAAATGGGTATGTTTGCAAGAAAAGTTATCAACGCCAAACAAAAACTTGGGTTAGGTGTTTTAAGAAAAGTTCAAAAAATTGGAATGAACAGCTAGCAGTTGAAATACACAAACCAATTATAAGAAAGTTTAAAAAGAGAAAAGTTATTGTCGGTAATATTGACGATATTTGGAGTGCTGACTTGGTTGATATGCAACAACTTAAAAGCTACAACCATGGATTTAGGTATATTTTAAATGTTATTGATGTATTTTCAAAATTTGTATGGAATGTTCCTATAAAAGATAAAACAGGCAAAACAATTACCAATACATTTCAATCTATTGTTAAAACTAGCAAGAGGAAACCTAACAAATTATGGGTTGATAATGGATCTGAATTTTATAACAACGTATTTAAAAAATCGCTAGTTGAGAATGAAATTATAATGTATAGTACATTTAATGAAGGTAAGGCTGTTGTTATTGAAAGATTTAATCGTACTTTGAAAAATAAAATGTATAAATATTTTACTGCTAATAACACATATAAATATGTTGATGTATTACCAGATTTGATTAAGGAATATAACAACCACAAACACTCTACAATAAAAATGACTCCAACAGAAGCTAGCATGAAATATAATGAAAAAGTTATTCAAAATGATGTATATTCAATCGATGATAAAACCATCTATAAATCTAAGTTCAAGGTGGGAGACAGAGTAAGGATTAGTAAATACAAAAGAACTTTGTTTGATAAAGGTTATACACCAAACTGGAGTGAAGAAGTTTTTGTTATAGTAGGAATACAACATACCAATCCTACTACATATATAATAAAAGACTATAACAATGAAATCATTGAAGGAAGTTTTTATGAAAATGAGTTACAAAAAACTGATCAAGATTTTTATAGAATTGATAAAGTAATCAAGAAAGATTATAAGAAAAAATTAGCGCTAGTATCATGGAAGGGTTATCCTAAAGAATTTAATAGTTGGATTCCACTAAATGATGTTAAAAACATTTAAAAAAAAAATATTTTTTTCTCTTTATTCATTTACTTTTTCTGATTTTAACTTGTAATGTCCATAAGCTCGTGTTGAAATACCATCGTTGCTAATAACTCTTTTATCATCATCTGCAGACAACGCTATTTTATTTATAGTTTCAGAATAAGTCTCATGATTGTGACCTCTGATTAAATTCATTTTTCTATAAACTGGATTTTTTTCTCTTCTCAAACATTTATAGTAATCATCAAAGCTTATATCTTTTTTGATAACATTCTTTTTTACACCTTTTGCCTTTTTCTCTTCTGTTTCATCAACTTTGTAAGAATACATCTTTGCTCTTAACCCCACAAATTCTGTTATCTGCTTGCCACCACATTCATCTTTCATCATGCCAATTACTTTTTTGTTGTACCCAGTTTTAATTCCAGAAGGATGATCTTTTGCATAGTTGCTTGTATCAAATTTTTCTGGTACATCTTCGTTGATATCTTGATAAAAGTCGTCAGTCTTTATTTCATAAGCCAAAGAGTCAGTATCTGTAAATAACAACTTTTGTTTTTGCCCATACTTTTTTACAATATAGTTGTAATGAAAATCATACATAAGTGTTTTGCTTAAATCCAAAATGCAAAATCCTACATAAATCGGTTTGTTAAACATTATTTTTGTTTGCTTCATGTGAACTGCTGCCAAGTCAGCGCAAAATATGTTTCCTCTCTCAAACGTTGGCTTTGATACCAACTTTTTGGCTTGTTTTTCTTCATTGACAAGTCTTATATCAACTCGGTTTCTTATGTTTTCCACAGTCTTTCCAAATACTGAGTTGTTCATTAACTTGAAGAAATCCTTTTCAAAATCATTTTTGCTTGCAGTTCTAAGGTCAGTGTTTAATGTAATATAAGGTCTCATCCAATCTTTTTGATCAGATGCAAGTACTTTATAAATTTTGGTAAGTTTTAACCCTAGGTTTAAATAAAGTTGAAGATTTTTCAAATGTAAAATGTACTTTGTTTTGTTGTACAAGTTTGTTGTTAATTTATCTATTTTCTTGATTTTAAAAGGTTCAGGAGCAAGAGGATAATCATTGTGAACGTCGTGCAACTCTTTTGGATATTCCAAATCCACTTGTAAAATATAAGCAGTATCATCTTCTGTGTTTATCAAAGTTGGATCAAAATTAGCTAACTTTGCTTCATCTAGCCATCTAAAGTTTTTGAAAGGCAACTTTTGGCTCATACCCCATCCATACAAGTTGTTTGCATCCAAATATGTTATAAACTTTGATTCTTCTTTGGGATTGTAGTTTTCCATATATTTGTTGTTGGCTTTTCCATATCTGTTTGAAATCATACTAACTCCTCCTCTTATTCCAGAGTCAACAAACAAAATCATATTTATATCACTCAACTTATCTAGCTTTATTTCAGTATTCTTTAGCAAAGCATCCCAACTAAGACCTGGTGATGTATAATACCAAGCTGGATCTAACTTGTAGTTTTTCAAGCAAACATCTCTAAAATTTTAAAATATATCAGCCAACAAAACAACATCTGTTTTCAAGTACAAGTCATGGTATTCACCCATATTTTTAAAGCCAAAGTGAGACCAAACTTTCTGTACGTGAGCATAATTCTTTTTGTCCACGTTAGAATCATAAAGTTTTGAATAAAACTCATTTATAGGAGGCAACTTGGTTTCATTAAATTTATCAAAGTTGTTCATATAATCGTATGGGTAAACTCCTTTTCTGATCAATAAATCTGTGTCACTTTTGAAAACTTTATTCATTTCCCTAAATTGTTTGCGGGAAAGATTTTTACACAAAGCTTCAAGTGATGAAGCCATAAATTTAAAACTATCAATGAATCTAATCTCAAATTTTTTATCATCAACTGCTAATGATTTGCTAAAGCTTATATATTTTTCATCATTGTTGGGTATGCAGTTGATACTTCGATGTGATTTACCAAGCTGTTTTATAAACAAATGAGAATCGTATCCAGACAAGTTGTGAAATATTACTGGAACAAATTTTGGTAACTGATATTGTAAATTACATTGGTTATGTGCAGCACCTCTAAACTTGCCTGTTAAATGGTCATGATCTTTACCTATTTCATCTGAAAGAGGTTTATCACAAATTGCACATTTTGAGTTTTTATAATAGTTACACCAATTTTTGTTGTCCATTATACCATTTAAACTAAATTCTGAGGTATCTTTATATTTGGCAGGTAAACAAGATTGATGAATTGGTTCTTTGTTAAATGAAATTGTTTTATCTTTACACAACTCTTTATTACAAATATGACAATCTGTTGCTGAATAAAATTTTTCATTATCTTCTGCTGTCATTTCAAGAGGAAATATATCTTTATGGATTGTACCTATTTCTTTTACTTCTTCTCCAATCATTGCGCAAAATTTTTCAACACAATCTTCACCTCTATAAACAACTGGTTCAGCATAGTTTTCAACATCATCTTTTTTGACATAATAACAAAATCCTGATGGAGTATGTGTTTGATATTTTTCAGTAAAACACTTTTCTGGATTAGGTGATGCGGAGTCTATTTTTTTGTCACTGCTTCAAAGTCAGCGTAAAATACAAATGGAACTCTTAAAGATTTTTTGTGATTTTTAAATTCAATGATTTCACCAGGTTTTGGTACTTTAATTTTACAAGCAGAGTTTTCTTTACAAACCTCAATATGATCATTTAACTTTTCTGGTTTTGAAAAATGATTCAAACATCTTTTACAGAAATAAACAGCACATTTATGTTTGGTAACTTGTGATCCAACTAACCTTGAAAAGCTTTTTATCCAACAATAATGTTGTTTTTCTTTACCATTAGTAATAAGCAACAAATCAATAGCATTTTGTGGGTCTGTTTTATTAATTCTCAAGATGTGAACACTTTTATCATATCCAAATACATTGACACAAATTTCAGGATTTTGTTTTTCAAACTTATCAATGTCTTTCAATGAAACTGGAAACTCAATACCAGTAAAATTAAGTTTGCCAAGATAATCTTTATATTTTGATGGTCTTTCAGGGTTAGCCTTTATTTCTTTATTATGTTGGAATGATAAAATTGCATATTCAAAGCATCTGTTGTCTTTGTTTTGTACGTTTATTACAGCTTTTTTAGTTTTAATTTCTTTTGGTAAATCAATATAGCTACTACCGTTTAATGGCACATTTTTATCAACATTAAGAATTAAACGATCAATATTTTGAAATATCCATCCGCTACCACCACTTGTGAATGTTTCAAATGATTCAATTATCTTTTGTTTCATAGTTTCAAAGGTTTCAGATATGTTTGTTGAACTGTTAATCTATTGCACACCAGAACGAAAGTATGGTTTTACAGAAACAATTTTATCGTCTGATCTTCTTGCTAAGTTAACTATTACTGCTGTATCAATTTTTAAAGATTTTTCTTTCTTTAACTCTTCTTTTAATTGTTTTTCTATAAGTAAAGCAGTCATATCTAGATAGGCCTTTAAGTCAACATTTTCTAGTCCGTTAACTTCAAAAGTTTTAAATACATTATTCAATGCAGTTTCTGTTTGTACTAATTTTAGTTCAGACTTGTTGTGTTATAGTCTAGGTTTTTACACACCTTATATAATACATTATATTAAAAGTCTAATACAAAATAATTAATTTGTATATATAAATATTAGTGAAAAAAAAAATTTGGATTATTAATTTAATATAATGTTTCTACTTTCTTTAGCAGTTCTACGTGTAATTTCTTTTTATAATGTTTGGTTATTGTGTAATCATCTCTTTCTTTATTTTTCTTACCATTTTATTTATATGTCTTAGTTTTTCATAAGCACAACCTTTTTTATAACATGTTCTATATTTTGATCTTGTTCCTTTACCACAGGTTATACAAGGAAAGGATTTTACTTTTTGTTTTGCATGATAAACACAATATCCTTCACGTTTTGCTAATCTGCAACAAGTTACTTCTTGGCCTAACATAAGCCAACTACATCTTTGATTAGTTTCAGTCATCTCTTTGAACTGGGGTTTTTGTAACTCTTATATACAGTAGTAAATTTAAAACTCTAAATGAAAAAATAAATGTGTGTGTGTTGCGGGGAAAAAAAGTTTTGGTTTACCGATATTTTTTTAGTGGCAAAGTTATATTGGCAAAGATTGCCCCTCCCAAAAAAGTGTCCAAGAAGCCCCCTTTCTTAACTACTCATATCCAAATACGTTGACTTTAATTTCAGGACTTTTTTTTTCAAACTTGTCAATGTCTTTTAGTGAAACTTGGAATTCAATGCCTGTAAAATTAAGCTTACCCAAGTTTGCTTTATTTATTGATGATCTTTCATGATCAACCTTTATTTCACTGCTGTGTAGTGCAGACAAAATTGCGTATTCAAAGCATCTGTTATCTTTGTTTTTTAAATAACTGCCTTTTTAGTATTATAGCAGCATGTAAGTCAATATAACCTTCTTCTTTTAGTGGATTAAATCTATCAACTTTTAGAAACAAGTTTTCAATGCTTTGTAATATCCAACCACTACCACCCCTGGTATACGTTCCAAACGACTCGATCGTCTTTTGTTTCATACTTTCATAAGTTTCGAGTATGTTTGTCGGGTTGTTAATGTATTGTATCCCTGAGTTAAAGAATGGTCTTGCTTTGATGATTTTATCATCAGACCTTCGTGCCATGTTGACAGCTAATGCCATTTCAACATTCAAGGATTTATCTTTTTTTAATTCTTCTATTATTTGTTTATCAACATGAGGACTTGTCAATTCTAGATAAGTTTGAAATCAGTATCATCAGAACCGTCGAGCTCGAGAGTTCTGAAAACATCTTTCAAGGCATTTTCATTTTGTATCATTTTTAATTGAGACATGTTGTGTTATTCTTGAGGTATGTGATAAGCTCTTATATAATGCAGAATATCAAATGTCTCATACAGAAAAAAATTATTATTCGTATATAATAAGTTGAGAAAAATTGGTTGGTTAATTAATATATTGTTTCTACTATCTTATGTAGTTCTTTGTGTAATTTCTTTTTATATTGTTTGGTAATTATACGTTCTTCTGTTTCTTTGATATTATTTATTTTTTTCTTTTTATATCTTAGCTCCTCATAATTACATTGCTTGCTTTTGCACATATCTAAGGATGATCTTGTTCCTTTTCCACAGCTCATACATGGAAAGGATTTTACTTTTTGCTCAGCATGATAATCACAATATCCTTCACGCTTTGCCAACCTATTACAGGTTCTTTTTTGGCCTAACATTAGCCAGTTGCATCTTGGAATAATTTCTGTCATTGTTGTGTTGATTTTTACTCTGCTCGTAAACTTTCTAACTCTTATATACAGTTTTAAATTTAAAACTCTAAATGAAAATTACATATATAAATTTTTTAGAGCCTTACATCTTAGAACATGATTGTTTAGCTTTTCTAGTGATAAAAACTTTATATAACAACTTTTACAGAGATAATACTTGTGTCCACTTTTAGAGACTTGGGAGGAAACTAACCTTGAAAAGTTTTTTACCCAACAATAATGTTGATTTTCTTTGTTGGTTATATATAATCAATAAATTGCTTTTTGCGGGTCTGTTCCTTTCATCCGTAATATGTACACGCATTTCTCATAACCATACACATGAATACCTATTCCTGGATTTTGTTTTTCAAACTTACAAAAGTCATTTGGTGAAACGGGTAAATCAATGCCTGTAAAATTGAGTTTATCTAAGTGTCCTTTATATTTTGATGGTCTTTTGGGGTTGTCCTTTATTTCATTGTGATGTAGCGCAGATAAAATTGCATATTCAAAGCATCTGTTATCTTTGTTTTTTACATTAATAACGGCTCTTTTATTCTTAATGTTGGCAAGTAAGTCGATATATCCTGCTCCTCTTTGTGGTTCAGACGGGGTAATTTTCTCAGTAGCTGATTGCATTGTTATTAGGCGGTGTAAACTTTGTAACTCTTTTATACAGTAGTAAATTCAAAACTCTAAGTGAAAAATAAATGAATTTTGTTGCGGGGAAAAATGGTTTGGTTAGAACTGGTTGGGTTTGGAGGCGTGATTTATGCTATACTAGTGGAATTTTTGGGAATATGAGTGCTGAGGGTCTTAAAAGTTAAATTAGTGACCAATAAGTGGTAAATCAGAAAATGCGATAGAGCCCGCTTTTTATAACTACCCTCAACTTTGAAAAAATTAGCTTCATGGAGGAAGAAAATTGCTTGGAAAAAAAGTTGGCTTTTATAAAAAGAGACTATTGTCCAAATCAACTTTTTGCTGATTCTTGGGTAAATGATCAAACTTTCTGACCCTCCACAGAATTGCCTGAAGATTAACAATACCAAATTTACTCCAGGTGTGTTTACAAGGGAATCCATGGAAAACAGGAAGAGTTTTGATGCGCATAGTAAACTTGTGACTGTTTGGTAAAACTTGTGCTATACAGCAAGAAAAAGATTCAAATTTCTTGATAATAAAAGCTATTGTTATGCCGTCCTAGAAAATAAATGAAAATCCACATAAACTGTAGGTTGCTGTAAATATATTCGAGAATACGTTAATAACTGCCTATTGCACTTGTATGGCAGGGTTTGGCAAATCCTGATGGTATGCTAGTGCACTCCATACTCAAACAATACTGCTTTGAGTGCAATTAAACTGATCTGCAATGCTTTCAAATGGAATATTCAATCTTAGCATTACTAAAGTCAGCAGTACCTCGTCTTTAGGCCTAATTTTTAATGGCTGCATTTCTACTGCGTCGAATTAAATGCAATTAAATACGACTGTAATGCGGCGAAACCCGACAACACATTTAACGGTCACATTTAATTCTGTCGTATCAAATTCAAATGTGGCACCAACAATTTAAAAAGGCATGGCCTTTCAGAGTTTATGCGTATTGGTGCGCTTTTTTTCAAAATTCGGCAAAAATTCATTACAATTAGCAAAGTTTCTTGTGATAAATGCTCAAAAATTTGTACCAAGATAAACATGAGCTCTAAGGATGTAGTTAATTTCACCGGAAGGAGTCGGAATATGACGACGAAGGACAAAATAGCAGTGGAAATCAAGGGAGAGATGCACGTAGAGAAGGACTGGAACTTTTCGACAGCCTAATTAGATCCGCGAAAAAACAACAGATGATCGACAACCTGGAACACCTTGTTTGTGAGGATGGCTACCTCAGAAAAAAGATCCTTTTCACGACCAATAAGAACTTGAAAGAAGTGAGATCTATAATAAGGACATTCTTTTCAATCCGCAGGATGCAAGGATAGATGGGGAGTATGCAAATTTACAGCTGTACAAGCATGAAACAAGTTCAAGCCCTTAGTAGCCATTTGTAAAAAGGCATCCCTTACCAGGAACACTGCATCGGAGATTGAGAAATTTATCCTAAACAGGGTATGGTGAATGGTTTTCCTAGCTTTTCTCGTATATCCAGAGTAAAGAGTCTGCACAGCCAGAACAGTGCGTCCTTTCTCTTATTCTCACGCATTTTCACACTTAATTTAAAAGAACTTAACAATGTGAGGTTCACTCTATTGAAAGTCGACGCCATTGTGTACAACTAAATATGCATTTACGCATGCATTGTTGACTGCAAAGAATAAAGGCCGATGCTAAAATCCGGAACACAGCCTTTATCGATTTAATTTGACGCGGCAGAAGAGCGATATTTAAAGCCAGTTGCGCTACTGCCGTCTGATGCTACAGAACTGGTGAATTACCGTCGAATTAAACTATTCAATGCGGCAATGCATATACAGGTAACATTTGCATCGCATTTAATTGGGACTTCATTTTTTTATCGCTGTTTGATTTAATTCGACGCGGCAGAAGTGCGCCCTCTAAACTGGGCCTAAGATGATGGGCTCCAATATCACGGCAAAGAAGGGTAAATAATTGACATAGAGGGCATCAATAACTTTGTTTGAAATGTTAGTGTATCTTTTAAACATCTCTTTTTCACTAGCAATGTTTTCATAAGATAGAAATCGACTCTTCAGTTTCTCCACTGTTTCCTTGCTTCATCCCTTTCCCTGCATAAATTTGCAATTTCTGATTCCTATTTTTCTTTAATTTGCTCTGTCCATTTTAGTGGAGATTTTAGTAAACTTTCTACAAGCACAACTGGAGTATGTTGTACCTTCACATGACTAATAGAGAGTATTGGTCATCAGGAGCAACGTAGCAATCATTCCTCATAGGATCTTCGTCAAAATCAGCTGCATTAATTTAATTGACTCTTGAGATTCTTTTCCGATTACACAATGATTTATGTCGTCTTAGTTTCCCTTTCTCCATTAATAGTTACTTTTGGCTATAAGAAAATTGGGATACAACCTGGATGAGTAGGGTCTTTCGTTCCTATTTTTCCGGTATAAAAGGAGCATTTGATCACGAACATGACATTAAGTAAAGATTTAGATGTTGGGATATTTCGAGGAGATCATAAGATATATTGACGCACTACATGATAGCTGGCAACAAATACATCAATAGACTTGTCCGTGAATCTCTGCTGGTAAATGTTTTATGGGAAACCGATTTCGTTCAATTGATGATTTTTCTGGCTTTTAATAAGAATAAAAATAATAAGAATGGTGGCTTTAAGCATTGACACTGTCAACTTAAATGCTCTGTGGAATGTCCTGTCCATGAAAGGCGTTCCCCCAGAAGTAATCAACATCGTCAAAGCAATGCACACCAACATGCTGGACACCGTCAAGGTGAACGTAGAGATCTCAGAAGGCTTTCCCATTACAACAGGTGTTAAACAAGGAATCATCATTGCTCCTACACTGTTCATTATTCATTAAAAAATAATATAAAATGTTACATGTTATCACCTCAGAAATTTCTGCGCAGCTTGCATACTTAAATGCATTATTACGGTAATTTTGGTTCATTTAACAATGAAAATCCCAAATTTTTGTTGATTAGGCCAAAATGAAAAAGTGGCCTAAATTAGCAAGGACTAGTCAACGGGACTTTCCAGTCCCAAATGTGTTCCAATAAATTTTTCAAGAAAAAAGTCACCATAACTTCAACATGCCATAATTAATCGACAGGCAGAATGGTAATGTACACAACAGCAAATTTCTGTGCTTCTATGTGAACAGGAAAATATAAAAATAAGCATATTAAATTTGCTCACCTCCACGTGTTCATGCGATGGATGTTTCTCCATCTAATGTGGTGTTGCTCAAGCTGCTATAGGGCACGCAGCAAAGTTGAAGAAATTCGTGAAACAGAATCTCTTAGAAGATTTCCAAAATGAACAAGTGTTGGTTTCAAGTCAAAGCCCAAAGAGATTGAAGGAATTGATGGAGAAGGCATCCAGGAAGATATGTGCGATCTATCTGTGCAGCCAGTGGCGACAAAGATCTGTCTTCAGAGAAAATACACGACTCCAGTGAGACATGGAACTTGTATAAAAGTTATAAAGCTAAAATGTAGGTACAACGTTACTGCATATATAAGGATACATTGACGTAATGCCATACAGTTACCCAATAAGAATCAAGAATAACAGGAAAATTATGAACATTACGCAAGCTTTTAGCGGTGAGAAAACGACAGCAAAACAAGCAATTCATACTTCAACTAAGTGCAGAAAAGAATCAAAACGAGGTTATGGCGTCAGTCATAGAAACGATTCGGAAAGAGCGGATAAATACAAAAGAAAAATATAAAAAATGAATGGGAGAATGAAGGTATCGTGGCAAATCAATTGAGGAATAATACCAAATGATATCAATTGTTGAAACAATAACTGATGTCACAGATAAACAAGCAGATTGCTCAGAATTGGAGTCTTCTTGCGAGAAGACCAGAAGTAGCAAAGGCAATGTTGACGAAAGTTTGTTCGCAAGTCCCTTTTCTTTTGATGCAGCACAGTGGAAAGAGAACACCGAGGAACTACGACACCACTGGGCCTCGAATGGACCCACACAGTGCCAGAGTTTGATATCTCTGTACTTGCAGTCAGCAAGGGAGCTTTAAAGAGAGAGGAAGAATGATAATTTGGTTTTTTGTAGCGAATCCCTTCTATACAAAAAGCTGCCAGACGGGGAGAAAATTTAGAGATTATGACCTCTTTATTCGCCATCAACAGAAGCGTTTTTTGCCTTTATTGCAAGTTGAGTGTACTAATCATTCTTCGATATTCTCAGATAACGGAAATTCTCTTGCAATGGTGGAGCTCATTAGAAAATTGGGCTCTTTTCTCGCTGACCATATTGCCCGTTTCAGAAATCAATGATCCGGACATCCATCATATCTATCTCATGCAACTATGGAAGAAATTGTTGGCATATTAGGAGACGGGTTGCGTGAAAATATAGTAGCGTCCATAGAATAGTCAAAGTATTTTTCCATTTTTGTAGAATCCCCCCCCCCCCAGAAATGGCCCATGTTGATCAGCTCACTTTGGTTGTGATGTATATTGAAAATGGAAAACCTGTAGAAAGATTTGTTGGTTTACACGTATCAAATCACCCAAATGTGAACAATTTACCTCAGACATCTTGGAGACCTTGAAAGCCCTAACGCTGGATATTGATCGATGCAGAGGCCATTCATATGACAATGCTTGCATGTTATATTTAATTGTCGCAAATGTTGATGTCCTGCAAGCTTTAGACCCCAAGGAAACCATCTGCAACTTTGCAGCAGTGAAGGCGAGATGAATGACATTAGCAGCTGTTTTTCATCGAGTCATTTCCTCAATGTGCTTTGAGGGAAAGTGGTTGCAGAATCGGTTACAAGCCGACAAAAATGAGTCCATATCAGTTTTGGTCGTCGATATCCAGGGAAACGAACGCGGAGGTTTCCGCCTTGTCCCCATTAGCAGTATCAACCAATAAGACAAGGGCAGTTTACAGGGATTGTACCGAAGTGTTTATCTTTGCACAAGTTTATTCATTTCTCGAAATTTTCGCGATCAAACTATTTTGTTGATTTAGCATATTTGTAATGACTGAATCCTGCTGCCTTGTCCGTAAAAATTCATGCTAATAGAGTGCTCAGTACTATCCACGTGACACATCAATTCTAGGCTCAGGGCCCTAACAGACTTAAATGTGGACTTGACTGGCACTATGGTAGTGGTGGGGCCGTCGTCCGTACGTCCGATGAAATGGTCTTCAGTGTGGAAAATCTCAGCCTCCTTGCAACACTACAAAGTATTCTTTCCCCCCTTGGACGCCCTGGTTTGTCCTTTTTTGCAACTGAACCAGTTGAAACAGACTTTTTCAAGATCATTGTCTCATAACCTTACGGCACTACTTCCTCCCTCTCCTGGATAGACCCTTTGCTCCGCAAAGAATCTTCCACTACAGCAAGGCTGACTGGAACTCCCTTCGCAATTTTTACTTCTCTTACCCTTGGTCTTCAGGCTTTTCAAATGATCCTTCCTCTCCTGCTTCTTTCATCACCGACGCAACACTTCTTGGCATGGATTATTTTATTCCTTCTTCTTACAAGCCTGGTAAAAAAAATTGCCAAAGTGGTTCAATTCACAGTGCGCCAAAGCTTTCAATAACAAAAAAAAAAAAATTAAAGGAGTGGAAGCGACTTGAAACCCAACACTCAAGAGCTTCTTTCATCCAGTCACGCAATACTTGCTCCAAAACCATCAAAAATGCAAAATCATCTTTTGTCCAACGCATCAACAACAAAATCGCTTCCTGCCAGGCTGGCTCTCGCTCCTTTTGGTCTATGGCCAAAGTTGTCTCCCAAAACTTTTGCCAAACATCTTGCCCTCCACTAAAAAGCAACTCTGACTCCTCTTCTACCACTCCTTCATCCAAGGCTAATCTTTTTGCGTCAATCTTTGCCTCCAACTCCAACCTCGACGACCAAGGGGTCCAACCTCATCACTTCCCCCCTTCAAAGTTCACTATGTCACCCATTAAGTTCTCCACACGTAAAGTTCGCCAAACCCTTCTCCAGCTTGACACCTCCAAATCCAAAGGCCCTGATGGAATTCCAGCAATAGTTCTCAAAACCTGTACTCCTGAACTTGCCCCTATTCTTAACAAACTATTCCAGCTCTCCTACACTCTAAGCACATTTCCCACCTCGTGGAAACAAGCCCACGTCTTTCCTATCCCAAAAAAAGGGCGACAAGTCTAATCCACTCAACTATCGTGCCATTGCAATCACTTCACTCATCTCTAAAACTATGGAGACCATCATCACTAAGCAACTTCTTACCTTCCTTGAAACAAACAATCTTCTCTCTGATCACCAGTATGCCTTCCGAAAAGCCAGGTCTGCTGGTGATCTTCTTGCTTATGCTGTCCATGTCTGGTCCTCTGCTCTAGAGTCATGTGGTGAGAGCAGAGTGATCTCTCTCGATATCTCCAAGGCCTTTGATCGCGTTTGGCACAAGGGTCTTCTCACTAAACTGCCAATGTTTGGTCTCCATCACACTCTCACTAATTGGATTGGTAGTTTCCTCTCTGATAGGTCAATTGCCGTCAGAGTGGACGGCTTCCTCTCCAATCTGCACTCTATCAATGCTGTTGTACCCCAGCGTTCTGTCATCTCCCCTGTACTCTTCATCCTCTTCATCAATGACCTGCTCACCTCCACGTCTTCTAGCATTCACTCCTTTCCTGATGATACCTTCCTAAGTTCCTCAATTTCATTCTCTCCAAATGACCATGCTTCCACCGATATCCAACTCCACAGAAACATTTCAGCCTCGCTTCTCTCCAATGATCTGACAGTTATTGAGAAGTGGGGTAAAGACAACTTAGTTTCGTTCAATCAAAGCAAGACAAAACAGGCTGTCATTTCACGCAAACGAAATCAAAACTTTCCAGCTGTCTTCATGAATGGTGATGAACTGGACACTTCAGCTTCTTTCACACAACTTGGTGTTTCTCTTTCATCTAATCTCACTTGGAAAACTCACATCCATTCCCTTGCTGAACATGCATCTCAAAAGCTCGGTTTCCTCGCCAGAGCCCGTGGGTTTTTCTCATCTTCTCACCTTCTATCTATATACAAGTCCCAAATCCGTCCTTCTTTAGAGTACTGCTCCCACGTCTGGGGTGGTGCTCCAAAATCCACTCTCTGTCTTCTCGACAAAGTCCAGTCCAAAGCCATTCGTCTCATCAATAATCTTAACCTCACCAAATCGCTCCAACCTCTTTCCCATCGTCGTTTAGTTGGAGATCTCTCCATCTATTACAGATACTTGAACGGACATTGTTCTCAGGAGATCAGAGATATTATTCCAGTTCCTCTGAGGCGTGTCAGGACCACCAGAAGCTCAACTCATTCACACCCTTTCCAAGTTTCACTGCCTAATCCACGAACTCTATCTCACAAATCATCATTCATCCCAAGAACATGAAACTTATGGAACGTCTTGCCTTCTTCTTGCTATCCAGAGTACTACATCTTGCCATCTTTCAAATCTAATGTATATAAACTCGATCTTATCTCTCTATCCTCTTGGTAAGATAAACCATTCCTTCGTAGATACTTAACGGCCACTGTTTGCTCAGTGCTCCGTTCCCGAATTCTGGCCATCACTATTTCGTAAAATTTAGAAAAAGGATTTCGCAATTCATTTCTTATTTGCCATTGCGAAATGTATGGCATCAGCAATTTTTTCAACATTTCCCCTCAAAACTGCCCCTTTTTAAGCTGCATAGCACTTACTGTAGCGATCTCAATTTTGGACTAAACAAACTATTTTGCAGTAATGCCGTCATTTTTGATAAGATTGTGTAGTACATATGAGAGGTAAATGTAATGAGGTGTTGGTGAAGGTTGAGCTAAGGCAATCAGAGTGACAGGGTAATTCAAATCCCGGGATGAGGGGCAATAATTGCCTTTAAAGCGCTACAATCGAAAAACTGAAGCCAATTCTTCTTCCTCTTCTTCTTCAAGGTATTTTTCCATTGGGGTCAACTAAATGAAAGTTGCAGATCCGGCATCTTGATCATATTCCTCAATGTCTCACGTTCTTTGACATCTCTCTCGTTCAGCTTCCTTTCTTTCAGATCCTAGGACAAACGTCCCTCCATCAAGGCGCGGACTGAGGAGAAATATAGGGTGCTGCTCAACAGGGGCACAAACAGGATTTCCCTGGCAAGGGGGGCCGTTTTCCCCAACTGGAGGGAAAGAATTATGATCCACAGAAGCTTGCCTTTGGTAACAATTGCAAATAGACATAAGGTATTATGCATGTAACTATGTTCGGAAAATGCAGAATTTATTTTTCAATTTTTGGGGCAAATATCATTACAGATCTTATAAATGAAACTAGATTCATCATAAACAGCACATTTTGTTGCTAGGAACAATTACCTGAGGTGCAGTTGTAATTTTTCTCTTTAGCATCTCGCTAGCAACGAAGTATTTGTCATATTTCTGGGTGGTACTTCGGTTTTTTTAATCGAGGTCAGTTGTCTAGAGTCTTATATCACACATCTCCTTATAACTAATCGAAGAAGGCTGATTGGAAAAGGGTCATATCAGTGAGAAATTAATAAACTTATCATTGTGACAATCATTATCAGGCGCTGTACTACGTATAAAAGACGGAAAAGGATGGAAAATAAGGACAAATTGAAGAGTAGAAGGTTCACAAGCGCACTTTTCATAGAAACTGGCATTGTAAGAATGTCAATGTGACCATAACTTCCGAAGAAGGCGAAGGCCAGACACCAACAACTTCTTCAACCCATAGAACAGCTAGGCCTATTGTTAGGCCCAATCCCTGTGAAGTCGAGAATGAACCCCTTTCTGCAAGTGAAAGAAGTTTAGAAATAGAGCCTGCTGCTCACCAATCTCCTCAGAAACGACACAGACACTGCATCATTTATTTCTTCTCATAGATATCAGCATACTTCTAGACATTCGGGTCTGTTAAGCACGCACATCAACTTGTCTGGAAAATTATTCCTCGATAACGACCTTTCCTTTAAAAAGAGATTTGCTTGCCTCCCAAGGGTCAATGCTTTAACTGAGATTGGGTGAATGAGCTTTAAAGTTAAAAAAGATAAGGAAAGCAGATAGTGAAGGATATGCTAAAAAGTAAAAGCAGTTACAAGTACCTGACTAACCATAAGGGGTCAGCAGGAGCATTGGAAGTTTCTGGTGCCTTCTATATGTTCAGAAGGTATATTGCATTTGACAATTTAATCTACCCAAGCAACATTGGTAATGGCATACAAAAGCAAACCAGAGTGTTGTGAAAGCATTACCATATGATAAAGTCAAAATAGGCGGGCCTGAGTGCGTTGGTCGTGTACAAAAGCAACTAGGAACAAGACTGAGAGAAATAGGGGGCAAAATTTATCACATGGCAAGTCGGATTGTGGGGAAAAATAGGCTGACAATGAAAATCATAAATAAAATGCACAACTATTATGGCATTGGGAATTAGACAGAATGGGAATAACATCTACCAGATGAAAAGTGTATCTTTGCCATTCTGTTTCACTGCTCTGAGAATGTCAACATGGAAGAGTGCCTTAAGCTAAGGGCTTGGTAGAAAGGGATGCCTACAATGTATCGATTATAGTTTGAATAAGGGATTCAAGAAAGTAAAGCAAAGTAGAAAGGCATTTAAATCAATAAGAAAGGGTTATGAGGATAAGGAAAAGGATGGGTAAATTCATCAATCTGAGGCCAACTGATGATTCTCTATGGAACATAAATAAATAAAAGTACCAAAAAAGGTTACTGACTTTTTCAATGGTGTTCTCCAAGTATTGACTTTTTGCACTTTGGAAAATTTTCAAAAATTAATCACTCAATGCCCTTTGTGCAAATTTTGCACACAGATTTTTTAACATATAATGCATCAAACCAGAATTGTGCTTCTATGAATAGATTCATGAATAAGAGATGTCAGCCGCAACAATAAATTATACTATTTAGCCATTCTATTTTCAGAACGGACGGGAATAATTCAAAACCCTTTGTTCGGTGGATGCACATATACAGTAGGAACATATTCTCAATATATTGGCTTTGAACTACCAACCAACGGCTTTTCTAGAATTTCCCAAAAAAAATGAAATTCTGTATGCCATACAGATAAATTATGCATTCTATATAATTATTATCATAACTTTTGTGTTCAAGAATTGTTAACTTACTCAAACAGTAATGTTAAAAAAAGGAAAGTTTATTTTTGAAGGAAGTAGAGCTGTTCAAATAAAATACAAATCTTTCTCTCTTCACCCGGATAGTCATGGTTGAGCAGCCGTGACACAATTCTTCACAAAAGTCCGCCAATTGGCCCTGTTCTGCGCCATGCCACATAGTTTGGTCATTGACATGCCTGCATACTCTTTCACATTGTCTGCCAGTCTGGTCTTTGGTCTACCGCATTTCCTTCTTCCTTGTGACTTTTCCGAACAGGATGTCCTTGAATAGTCCATCTGATTGCGCCACATGTCCTAGACATCTCATTTTCCGTTCGCTTATGCTGTTAAGCAGTCTTTTGGTTTCTCCAATTCTTTGCAGGACCCATTCATTAGTGCGTCTGTTAATCCAGCTCAAACGTAAGAGTCCGTAACTCAAAAGCGGTGATCGGATCGCTTCTGATCAGCTTTCTTTAGGATCCAGCATTCTGCACCATAGGTTGATATGGGGAACACCAATGTTTGAAGAAGGCTCTTCTTTGCTCGCAGGGAGATGGATATGTCTTTCCATATGGTGGTTAGCGATATCATTGCAGTCTTTGCAATTCAAATTCTCCTTCTTACATCTTTCGAGTCGTTGAGATTGTTGGTCATAATGATGCCTAGATACTTGAAATCATCTACGTTATCCACATTCTGGTTGTCTACAACCAGGTTCTCATCATTTTTTTCTTGTGTCACTTTCATCACCTTTGTTTTACTGACATTGAGGAAGAGTCCAGTTGCTTCGCTTGTAATTTTCTTTTTGTCCGTGAGTTCTTGGAGTTCTTGCAAACCTGTTGCTATCAGAACTACATCATGGGCGTATCTTACATTGCCTATCGTTCTTCCGCCAATTTTGATTCCTCCCAGATGCTCTTCAGCGCTTCTCTCACTATTTTCTCCGCACAGATGTTGAATAGATGTGGAGACAATATGCATCCTTGCCTTACACCTTTTCTGATTTCAAACAATTCAGTCCTTCCATGTGTTGTCCTTACTGCAGCTTTTTGAGTGACGTACAAGTTTTTGACGAGGTCAATGATGTGGCATGGGTATCCCATTTCTGCCATTACAGTCCAGAGGACGTCATGAACTACTGTGTCGAATGCTTTTCTATAGTCAATGAAGCAGAGGTATACATCTGTGCCGACTTCACGGCTCTTTTCAGGAAGTTGTTTCAGACTGAGTATTTGATCTCTTGTTCTTCTTCCAGGTCGATATTATGTTTGTTCTTCGGGAATCTATGTTTTCAACTTGTTCTGCGTTCTATTAGCTATGATATTCAGGATAATTTTACTACTGTGACTTATGAGTTAGATAGTTCTGTTGATGCCACAATTAGAGGTGTCACCTTTTTTGGAATTGTGACAAAGACTGATGATGGGCAGTCAGTTGGCCTTTTCCTCTCCTTCCATTTTCCCTGCCATATGCATGTCATGTGGAGATTTTGGGTGACGTATCTACTACTCTTTCTTAGGAGTTCCACTGGTATGTCGTCAAAACCCGGTGATTTAATATTCTTCAAGTCTTTCATGGCCTGTTCTACTTCTGAGTGAGTTTGTGGCGGCTCGTCTTCTTGTTCTGTTCGTTCTCTTGGTTTGATGGTTGAATGTTCGATTTCTTGTAGAGGTTCTCGCAGTATTCCTTCCAGGTTTCTTTGACTTGAGGTCCTTCAGTCAGTACATAACCCTTTTCGTCTTTTAAGGCATGAATTATTGGTTTGAAATTTCCAATAAGAGTTTTGATGACTTTGTAGAGATCTCTAGATGAATTGGTGACTGATTTTTCTTCCATTTGTTTGCAGTGGTCGTCGATTGCTTGTTGTTTATCTCTTTTCATCATTCTTTGGACAACTGCAATTTATTCTCTGTAGGCAGCCTTGTTCTTATGATTGTTGATGCCGCTAGCCATTTTTTTATCTTCGCTTTTCTACTTCTATTATTGTCTCATTGGAAATCCACGAGTGTTTCCTTTTTCTGCTTCTTAAGATTGTTTCTTTCGCCTTTTGTAGGATTGCATTTTACCGTTGTTCCATAAATCTTTGGGACATTCCTATTCTGCGCATTTCAAACAATAAATTCATCAATTTCAGAATCTTCAGATATCTTTTCTTTCAAGATTTTTGGTGCGTTTGTTTTTATTATAACATCAGATATAAAATCTTGGTTGTTTGGGCTTGGTTCCAAATATAAAACAAGTTTTTCGCCATACTGTCCTATTGTTTTTTCTTTATCAAGAATCTGAAAGACGGCGTCAACGTCAAGCTTTGAGAACGGTACATATGATTGATGCATCTTTGAGTTTGTTGTGACTTGTTGTTTTTACTCTACTAGTAAACTTTGTAACACTTATATGCACTAGTAAATTTAAAACTCTAAATGAAAAATAGATAAATTCTGTTGTGTGGGAAAAATGTAGCGGAAAAGTTTTATTCTCTAATACCAAAAACGGGTGTCCTATGACCGCCTTATCTTAACTACTAATGGGACGATTGGATGGATCACGATAAGGCTTCATGCGATTAACGTGCACGGGTACGGTAACTGGTCGATTATCCATGGTACGCAGCTTAAAGTGAACTGGAGATAACTTGACAGCAACTCGGTATGGACCATGGAAGTTGTATGCAACCTTTTTGGACAAGCCCTTTCGATTTTTTGGAGTATATACCCAAACTTTGGAGCCAACGTCAAATGGAACTGGAGTAGCGTGCTTATCGTATTGTAGTTTCATTCGTTCCTGGGCGAGCTGGGTATTTGAAGCAATCAGCTTCCAAGATTCTTCAAGACTCGTCGCAAGGCGTGCTCGGAGCTCGGAGACCGATGTGGAAACGTTAGAATCAGGTAATAGCAATGAAGCATCGAGTGGCAGGCGAGGTTCACGACCGTATAGCAAATAAAACGGGGACTCGTTGGTGCTAGCGTTGGGTGCAACACGATGCGCAAAAAGAACAAACGGCAAATGTTTGTCCAAGTCTTTCTGATGAGTACTGACGAGCATACTGAGGCTGTCGCATAATGTGGAATTAAATCGTTCCACTAAGCAGTCCGTCTGCGGATGATACGCGATGGTGTGAAGGCGACGAGTACTGATAATCTGGCAAACGGCCTTGACAATCGAGGTACGAAAATTCAACCCACGATCAGAAAGTATCGTACGAGGAGCGCTGTGGTGGGCTAAAGCGATACGAGGCGCTTCGATAGAGGGCAGAGCGTAGGCTTCAGGTCAGCGGGTGCAATAATCAGATAAAACTAAAATGTATCGATTACCATCATGCGTCCGGGGTAACAGGCCTAAGATATCCATTGCAAGGCGGTCCAAAGGCCCATCGACAGGAACAGGAAGCAACGGTGCTTTATGGTGGTTGCGAGGACGCTGTCGCATGGCACAATCAATGCAACTACGACACCAGTGCTCAATATCTTTAAACATTCGAATGAGAGCTTTCTCGTAAGTTTTGATAGAACCAAGGTGTCTGGCTGTTGGATCATGGTGGCAAGAAAGCAAATCGTCGTGACGAATGGAGGCTGGAATGACAACTTGAGAGCGCAGTGATTGCTGTTTACGCTTACCTGGAGCCCAGAAAACATAACGTTCATCCAAATAATAGGAGTCGATTGAGAACATTAATGCTCGAGCCTGGGAATCGCTTCCAGGCAATTCTGCCGTTTCAAGATAAGTTATGATGGGACTCAGATCAATGTCTTGACGTTGAAGGGCTCTTAGATCTACGGGCGACGGGCAAGGATGGTCAATACCAGCTACAGGAAAACCAGCAGCAGAAGCAAAAGCATGATCTGGACATGGATATTTGCGCCGTGAAAGAGCATAAGCACTTCTGGGCGATGAATGATTTCAAAATCATATTGCTGCAAGTGCAAAGCCCATCGAGCAAGCCGTCCCGTAGGGTCTTTTACTTTCATAAGCCATGATATACTGCCATGGTCTGTATGTACATAGAATTTTGTGCAGGAGAGATATGGTTGGTAGTGGTTGATATCATCCACCACAGCCAGGGCTTCACATTCAGTGGTGCTATAGCGAGTTTCAGCGAGACTTAATTCACGACCACCGTAAGCAATGACACTCTCGTTAACGTCAATGTACTGACCTAAAATGTACCGTAGGGCATGCTGGCTAGCATCCGTATGAAGATGAAATGGTTGAGAAAAATCTGGGTAAGCAAGGATTGGTGGTGAACAAAGGCGATCCTTTAACTTTAGAAAAGAAGCTTCACAGGATGGGTCCCAAACAAAACTGACCGACTTCCGTGTAAGGCGATTAAGTGGCGATGCCATGCGAGCAAAATCCTTAACAAAGCGTCGATAATAGTTGCACAATCCCAAAAAGCTGCGCACATCTTTCACCGAATGAGGTACAGGAAATGCTTTAACGGCATTGAGTTTGCCTGGATCTGGGCGAATGCTGTCGCACTTCGACGGTTTACGTTTAGGATTAGCCTCTCGTAAACGATCGAAAACAGCTGCAAGGTGAAATAGATGCTCTTCAAACGTGGATGATAATATGATGACGTCATCAATGTAAACCAAACAAATTTTCCAATGGAGGCCATGTAGTACATATTGCATTAGTCGCGGGTAAGTCTGGGGCGCATTAGTTTAGCCAAAGCTCATGACATTATATTCATACAGCCCTACATGCGAAATAAAAGCAGTTCTCTCAATCGATTGTTCATCCATGGCAGCGTGGTGATAACCTGACTGAAGACTCAGTGTACTAAAGTAAAGAGAACCAGAGAGGGCGTCGAGTGCATCATCTATACGTGGTAAAGGGTAGCTGTTTTTTCGTGCTACCGCGCTAAGCTTGCGGTAATCGATGCAGAAGCGCGTAGTCCCATCTTTCTTTTTCACCAGAACTACTTAAGAACTCCAAGGACTACTAGAAACCTGATGACGTCTTGAGCAAGCATCTTCTGAATCTGTTGTTCAATTTCCGCTTTTTGCGTTTGAGATACACGGTAGGGAGATTGCTTCATTGGGTTGTAATGTTGCGCTAACTAGCTGGGCGCCGTAATATAAATGTGTAAATTTGTTATGTTAATTATCTTTCCTGTAACCATGTTGTCTAGCTGTGTTGTGAAGTTTGTACTTGCTGTGTCATGTGCTATTTGTGTACCTGTTGATTGACGTGATTTACAACTACAAATAAATATTCATCTTACAATGTAATTTAGTTCAGTTATTCGGAATTGAAGAGATACTACGCTCAGCAGAAATCCGTGTCGTTATTATGGCCTAAATCTTGGAACCTGAACACACTACAAATTTGTGACAGAGCTACGATGGCCACACAAATAATGCCGGAACGATTTTCTGCTGATGATTTCACGGCTTGGCTGCGTCAATTCGAGCGATGTGCTGTTGCTAATGCGTGGGACACTGACAGCCGCCTTCTCAAATTGCCTGCTTTCTTGCACGGCCCTGCTGCTGCCTATTTCGAGTCACTTGTCGATGGGGAGAAGGATACGTTGGCTCATTTGATGACCAACCTGACGAGGTGCTTTACGTCTGCGGTTGCCAGGGAAAAATTTTATCGTGACTTCGACCAAGAAGCCCTCCGGCCATCCGAAGATCCTTCGCTGTACCTCTGGCGTTTGAAAGTTCTGCTTCGAAACGCGGAACCTGACCTCAGCGACGAAGCTCTTGATGCGTTGCTGCGAAGACAGTTTCAGAAGGGTTTGACCCTACGCCAAATCTTTCTAAGATGGTTGCTTTCGTGCAACGATACTGTGCCCTCGATGAGCTGCCCGTTAGTCCTACGGCCCCATGTGCCACCGTGCATCATGCTACGATTGATCCTGCTGTCCAACCGGATTCTTACGTTGTTTCGGAGAATTTGCCACAACAACGTATGGACACCCTGGAGCGTTTGATTTCCGACATGGCAGATCAACAAGCTACGCTAAGTGCTGCCGTTTCCTCCCTATCTGCTGTTTCTGCTCCACAATCGCCACCCAAAAGCAGAACATACCCTACGAGCCACAAAGTTCGTTGTTTCTACTGCCACGACGAAGGCCATGTGGTACGCGACTGCAGGAGAAGACGAAGTGCAGCCCGCTGTACTGTCTGTCGCGCTTGGGGACACAGCCCCTAGAACTGTGCGAACATTCGTGATCCACAGCTAGCAGGCAGTAAGTTTCAGTATTCTTTAAACTCCCAAAAGGGTGCCTCGCTAAGGGGTTGGAGCGATGAGCACCCTTCTCTTTTTTTCTGTTGGATTTGCCTCTGAATGTTCTCGCTAACCCCTCCTTTCTTGTGAGTTTAGTGGTGGTGTGCAACTGTCTGTGCTTGTTGACACAGGTTCCATGAAATCCATTTTAAGTGCTGAAGCGTGTCAAACAATTTCTGACTGTTGTACCTGTCAAGATAAAGATTCACCAACATTCAGACCCAATTCAAATCAATGTGTGTCTGTTACTGGGCAACCTTGCTTTCCTCTGGTTCAATGATTGCCCAATTCGCTTTCCCTGGAAGCCAATACTTGTATGAGGGTGAATTTCTCATTTGGAATAATGTGTTACAGCCCTTGCAATGTATTTTAGGCTCGGATTTTATTGTTTCCCATCGTTTACAATTGTCCATTCTAGGGGGTACATATGTTTTGGTGGGTCCACATGGCAGTACAGCTTTGACACCCCTGCGTCCTTCTACTCCCTCGCCCGGTCCCTCCAACCTTTCCGCTGGGAAAAGTGTCAATCCATCTGAAGGGGGAAACCAACCTTTGTTTCTCCAGTCACCCACTTGGGGGCCGGTTAAGGTGACCCTTAAGAATAATTGTACTCTTCCCGCACGCACAGAATGCATTTTGTCATGTCACGTCCCTTGCAGTTGCATCAACCAGCTCGGTATGGTTAGTCAACACGGAGAGTCCAGTCAGTATTATTCAGTTAGTCAGGCAGATAATCGACACATTTCAGTTAGAGTTATGAATCCATCTAATTTGCCCTTGAATTTACGGTTAATCAGCACCTTGCCGAATATTTGCCAGTTAGTGATTTAGCACCTATTTCCACGAACCAAACCGAAGCTCCGAAAATTTGTACAACAGTAGAAAGGCCTGGAGCACTTGCACCTCAACTTTGACTAAGTTAACGAATACTATTAACCCTAACCTGTCTACAGAAGACAAGAGGTCTTTGCTTAATACTCTGCTCTCCTTTCCAGATGTATTTGACAATATTCTAGGCCACACGCATGTCATAGTTCACATAATTGACACAGGTGCTTCGTCCCCTACTAGACAACACCCTAGACGCCTGCCTTACCATCAAAAGGCAGAGGTTGAGAAGCAGGTCCTTGACATGTTGGCCCAGGGGGTTTTTCAGCCCAGTACTAGCCTTTGGTCTTCTCCCATTGTACTTTTTAAGAAGAAAGATGGTTCGTATCGATTTTGCATAGATTACAGAAAAATAAACTCTGTTACCAAAATCAATGCACACCCTCTCCTTCGTGTTGACGATCTTTTAGCAGCATTAAATGGCAATACAATCTTCAGCACCTTTGACCTTCGTAGTGGCTATTGCCAAGTGGGTATGCATCCCGATGATCGTGAAAATACCGCCTTTAGCACCCCTGGGGGAATATATGAATTTTTGCGACTACCATATGGTTCGTCCAATGCCCCTGCTACATTTTCACGTGCTATAGGCGTTGTTTTGTCAGGTTTGACTCATACAGAGTGTCTGTGCTATTTCGATGATGTGATCATCTTCTCTCAAAACATCTCTGATCTCTGCATGCGCTTGACGTCTGTGCTAAATCGGTTTCGCCAGCATGACTTACGTGTTAAGGCCTCCAAGCGCGCTTTTGAGGCAGGCAAGGTTATTTACTTGGGCCACTCCGTGTCACACAGGGGTATTCATACAGATCCAGCCAAAATCGAGGTCATCCAAAATTTGCCCCCTCCCTCCAATCTGGAAAAGTTGCGCTCATTTCTAGGCCTTGCAGGCTGCTACCGCAAATTTATACCTGATTTCGCCACGGTGTCTGCACCCCTGAGAGCCTTCACCAAAAAAAATGTAAAATTCTTGTGGACCGACCAACACCAAAATGCTTTTCAGACCCTACAACAACGTATCTGCTCAGCCCCAGTCCTTGCATACCCTAATTTTGATAAGCCATTTGTGTTGCAGACTGACGCCTCAGATGTTGGCCTTGGGGCTGTTCTTGCACAGTACGACGGGAATGGGGGGAACGAGTTATTGCTTATGCAAGCTACACCCTATCTCACAGCGTGAACGAAACTATTCAACCATGGAAAAGGAAGCCCTTGCAGTAGTCACTACAATGAAACACTTTCGGGTTTACCTGCTAGGCAGAAAATTCCATGTTATTACAGACAATAGTGCTCTTCGCTGGCTCTATTCACTTGAACCAAAAGGGAGAATTGCACGTTGGATTATGGACCTTCAAGAATTTGACTTTGATGTACGGCATAGGCCAGGCAACTCCATTCAAAATGCTAATGCACTGTCATGCCTTAATCACAACCAAACTCCCGAGGTAGCTGGTTCTATCAGTTTAACCCCAGCCACCAACTTGCTTGAGGCGCAAAGGAATGACCGTAAAGATATCCGTAAAGTTGTGGAACTGAAAGAGCAGGGCTTTCCTAAGCCTCCAAATTTTGTATGGAAAGGCAACTCCAGTTTGCATACTTATTGGGACCAGCTCTTTGTAAGTAACGGACTCCTCGTTCGTTCCCTAGACAATAACAAACACTTCCCCAGACACGCTCTTGTTATTCCCAGGACACTAGTAGCAAGAGTTCTTGAGGGTTTGCACAAGGGTCCAGTAGGAGGTCATATGGGAATCACTCGTACCATCAAAACAGCTAGAGAGCGTTTCTTTTGGCCCCAAATGCGTACTTCAATAATTGATTTCATCAAAAAATGTGTTGATTGTAATCAAAGTAAGTATCAACCTCATCAGAGCAATGCGCCACTGCAACCAGTAAGGGTAAGCGAACCATTTGTGTTTGGACTCTTGATTATACGGGCCCATGGACGATTTCACCAATTCGTGTGAAGCTTTTGCCACAAGGGACCAGAATGCCACAATAGTTGCCAACATCCTTGTCTCTAGACTGTTTTCTAGATTTGAGCCCCCCACTGTCATCCACTCAGACCAAGGCCAAAATTTCGACAGAATTCTCATGCACGAAGTCTACAACTTGATGGGTCTAAAAAAGACATGCACCACCGCATACCACCCCCAGTGCGATGACCTGGTAGAACGACAGAATCGTACATTACAAGCTATAATTACTAATTTTGTTTTTGAGCATAGTTTAGATTGGGACAAGTGGCTTGACCAAGCAGCATTTGCCTACAATACTAGTGTACACGAGTCCAGGCCTGTCTCCATATGAGATGTTATTTGGACGACCAGCTAGAATTTCCATTGAGGTAGAGTTAGGTATACCATTGCAGAATCCCTCTACTCAGTCTGTCTACACCCAATCCCTGAGCAAAGCCATCCAGATTGCAAATCAGACAGTACAGAAAAATCTTTTAACAGCTAGACACAAGCAAGCTAGTCAGTATGCTCAAGGCCACCCTGCCTGGAAACCATTTGCAGCTGGTCAAACAGTGTGGTTTTCCCGCCCCAAGAAATGGAAGTTTGGGAAGAAATGGATTGGCCCATGCCTTGGGGATTTTGTAACATATTAGTGCAAATTGAGCCCCGGACCGTATAAATCTAAGAGGGGGGAAGGTGTAATGCTGCGCTAACTGGCTGGGCGCCGTATTATAAATGTGTAAATTTGTTATGTTAATTATCTTTCCTGTAACCATGTTGTCTAGCTGTGTTGTGAAGTTTGTACTTGCTGTATCATGTGCTATTTGTGTACCTGTTGATTGACGTGATTTACAACTACAAATAAATATTCATCTTACAATATAATTTAGTTCAGTTATTCGGAATTGAAGAGATACTACGCTCAGCAGAAATCCGTGTCGTTATTATGGCCTAAATCTTGGAACCTGAACACCCTACAGGGTGTGCATTACCAGTATCAATGTTATGACGAATAATGGAGCTTCGATCAAGCTCCAAGTTGGATGAGGCAAATACGTCAGAATGGTGATCAAGAAAGGAAGTCAATCGAGTATTTTCAGTGGGCGAAAGATTAGAGCTCGGTAGACCATTAAACCTTGGAGTACTTTCGGCATTTGGTGGGAGGATTTGCCTCCTCCATGGTGGAAACAGTCGGGTCACCTTTTACATCAGCAATGACATCGTCTGGTTAACATGCAAAATGTACGGATGCAAGTTCCTTTATATAGCAAAACAGGGGTGTCGTTGGGATTTATGAACCGAATAGTAACGCAATCGTATTGATCAGGAATAGCCAATGTTGAAGCGCCCATTAAATGATAAGCATCAGAAAATTTGTGATTGGCTTCTACTAATCCAACGACGGAATCAACAGGCTTGGATAGATACGCTGGTATGATGACTTCGCATTGACTATCAATCACGCATGTTTTCGCGCTGTGAACATTAGCAACGGTCGATGAATTGCCATATTTTGTAAAAAAAACGGTACTATTGGACTTACATATGAAATATTCTTGCTTGAAATCAATAATCGCATTGTTAGCATGGAGGAAGTCACATCCAAGCACCACTTGGTAAGCAAGGTGATCCCCTATAATAATTTCAAAGGACACGAGACCTGTAACTGGAGTGATATTCCCGTCTGCCGTTTTGATATTGGAAATCAAATCGTTCTGTTTTTAGTTGGACATTAGGCCGCAATGCTACATTATAAAAGTTTTCGCTTACAACACTGACAGCTGCTCCTGTATCAACGAGTAGACGAGCGCTTTCGCTTAAAATATGACCACTAATTGAAACGTTGGAAGACGCTGTCTCATTTTCGGAGTAGGAGCCAATTTACGGAATATATAGATCCTTACTGTAAAGATCTGCAACGGGATCTACCTTGGAATAAGATTGTCACATTTTGGTCGACCCCATTGTGGGTGGCGTTTCAGCGCGGCCTTGCGGCTTGGGTTTTCATTAACCGTGGGGCATTTTCAAAACACCGGACCCTCAATTTCCCCACTTCGAGGGCCCTTTGCCGTTTAAATAATGCTGGTTCAAGTACTGTGGTTGCGAACGAGATGGTGTTTGTGACCGGAATCGAGGATGCGGCTGTTGGGCTCGCGGAGCTTCACAATCATAACAAGTTCCTTAATGCGCTGTTCGTGAACCGTTGGACTTGAGGCAGTCACCGAATTTACCTCCGATGTGCTGGTAACAGCTTCCCTGAGGTGGGCAAGCTTTTCGGCCTCTGTGAATGAGGTGGGCTGGCTTAGGACAACGTGGGATCTTAATTCCTGCTTGAGGCCGTTAATGAAAACAATCATAAGTTCATTGTCGTTCAAAGAGAGATGTTGGCATCGTCTGATTATATCGGCCGTATAGTTGGTTAATGACTGCGGGGATCCTTGTTTCTTAGCATTAAGTTCCTGCCTTAGGATAAAATCCATGTTGGCGGCACTAAATCGATTTCTCAAAGCCTCTACCAAACGATTAAAAGAATTGCTAGTTTCTTCCGGGAGGGTTTGAAACCATGACAGAGCAGGACCCTCGAATAAGAGCACCATAGCACCAAGTTTCTTTGTGCTACTCCAACTATAAAACTTCGCAAAGCGCTCGAACTTTGCGAGCCATTCGTTTACATCGTCACCGAGAGCACCAGTGAAAGGCCTGGGCTAAAGCATACCAGCTTGAGAATTCCCCTCAATTGCAGCTTGAACGGCACTCAGTTGTGACTGCAGGTTATTCACAGTATCTGCGATTTCCGCCATGACTCGCAAATACAATAGAGAGCTTACGATTTGACTACGAGCGTGACTACGACGGTGGGTTGTCATAAATAACGGCATCTGCGCATGTCCAAAGAGGAATCCTCACATTCAGCTCTCCTTGCCGAAGGATTTGACTACTCGTACTGAGGGGTTTTTGCGTACTGTGACTAAGAAGGTGAGAAATTGAATTCATTTCGTAATGAATACTTTAGCAACAATCGTTCTCGCACTTTTCAATTTCCTTCTGCTACCTTCGAAAGATCTGCATCTCCTTACGATACTAAAATTCTTTCTTTAGCGTTCAAATATCAATCAAAGTGCAATGGCCTACAATAACACCGCCGTGGATCAAGAAAGGCCTAAAAAGATTCAGATGTGTGTAACGCTTTGTGAATTCTTAAGTTATCAGTACTTAAATAATTTACACGGCAATTTTCACATTGAACTGTACATAGCAAATAGTCGCCATGTATTCAATAAATTTTTTATCTTAATTAAAGAAATCTGGTCATGGGATAGTCTTGATTTCATTTGTCATTTGAATTCATTCTAAGGTACACAAGTAACTTAAATTTCACTTTATGAATAAACCATTTTGTTTTTTTATCACCAGGAATTATTTTTGGGGTGCACTATTTCATACCTTGTACTTTATTAGACAAAAAATACACAGTATGCTATTCTAAGCTTTGGATTATTAGCAGATGATAGTAGCTGCAAAACAACTTTTTGGTATACGTTGTATTGTAATATAATAAGGACAAAAGCCATCTAAATAGTGCCATTCATCCACATGGCTCAAAGGTGCATTACATAATTTTCATAAAGCCAAGCAAGCAATACTATTTCCAGTATTATTGTAAATAATTGTACAAAGAATTATTGTATAAAAAATTTTTTTTTTGTAAACTCAACAAAATCTAATTAAAATATGGAAACAAATGGCTTATGAGTTTACACTTAAGTGTCAAACTTAGAGCTCTACGATTGGGTTACTTAAATAGTAATTTGATAGCTTTTAAAAAAGCTGTTTATATCTATTTAAGAGTCAAATCAATTCAGTTGCCATTTAAGTAAAACTTAAGGGCAGGAGGTTCTATTCCAAAATAATTTGCAGTATTGGATCCATACATGCAGGTGATTGCGTTCCTCAGAAGAGCACATACACTGTATGTCTTGACAACAGGACTGAACCCAATTTTTAGATTTTGCTTGAAGTCACAAAATTTAAAGAATGCCACAATTTCTCCAAAACCCACTCTGCTGAAACACAAACCTTGCTCATGGATTGGTTAAAAGCCTGCTGCTCTGCTGTCATACCTTGCCTTTGCCAAAATGGAAATTGCAGCTGCTGTCAAAGGGGATAAGCTAGATCGCCATAGATGCAAAAGGCCTCACCATTAGGTGCATAAGATAACTGTTGCAGCTCATCCAGCAAACCCGACATCATCAACATTGTAGCATCATGCCTTCTTCCCTCTACAGGACCAAACAGATTTCAAATCATGCCATTTGGGGCTACAACAGACTGAAATTTCAAAGGGTGGACCCTTTTCTGTCCATTGTATACAGCTCTTTGATTCATACTAGGTCTACATATAGGCCTAACAGTTCCATCCACAAAACCCCAGCAGTTATCCAGAGCAGCCCCTTTGGCATGAATGACATCAGCAAATCTCCTAAGATTTTCCCTTGATAACCATGGTTGATTCATAGAAGTAAGGCGGTCTGAAAACCTACCATAGATCTCATCAGCAACTAGATTGGCTATCATAGATAATTGTGGGATTGGTCTTGCAAAGCAATGGATTAAATCTCCATATCTGCAAGGATATGCCAGCCTCCTCAAACAAATACACAAAGCATCCACCGAATCAACGACCACGCCATTGTAGCATCTAAATGCAGCAGGGAACACCGCTGCTTCTACTAGAATGTACATGCCACTCCTTTTCACCCAAAACTCTGCCTTGCATTCGTCCTATTCCATCAACTCCAAGCTAAATCGTTCATAGTTCTAATACGGAAACTGTGAGTTTCTTCGTCTATGTATACCATGGAGCAACATCAAGTCATCATTATCGATGATGTTTGCATCGTAATACCCCAGAAATAGATCATTCATGTCGTCAATATTTGCCACGTCGAATAAATTCCCTCGGAAGACAATGGCGCCAAAGTCACGTAGTCTCTCAGATCGTAAGCTAAAATCGAGACTACGAGAGGAGCAACGGAGCCGCGCTAGAGCCCAGGCTACCATCGTCGTCGTAGTCACGCTCGTAGTCAAATCGTAACCTCTCTAATAGATTTACGATTTACGCTACTGCGATTAAGTGCAGTATTATGAAAAGACAACAGGTATGAAATTCTGCAAATGCCGATCGTCTGAGGACGGTATATGACGTAATCTTGTGCTACTAACTGCACGGGGCCAGAGCAAAACGGAACAGTCCAACATCGTAGCTCTTCTGTATAACTTTGATAGAAGAATATTGATTAAAATAAAACAGTTTCTTTCTTGACAATTTCACCAATGTTTCTCACACGGGGTACCAATATGTTAAATCACACTTATCGTGTAATCTAACGCGTGAGTACGAATGTTCCGATTTAACTATACAAAACAACTAACTTTAACGTCTATTATTATTCGGTGAGCTCGGCTCTCTTCGGCGATGTTTTCGGCGTCGGGTCGTCTCTTCACTCGACTGCGGCTTTAGTCTTCTTCTGCAGCTTCTTCCTTGTTCTAATACTACGACTACTTCTACTTCTCAAAAACTCTAAAAACTAAAACTAATCTAAACGTGTTATATAGAGATACGAAAGTTTGATACAGAGACAAATGTGTCCAAAATTGGAAGGCAAAAGTACTATTTTGATATAATGGTAAACTTGTCGAAATAAGGGGTGCGTTGCCGTTACACAACGTTAAAACGTATCATGGGGCTTCTTCTTATCAGCAGCTATCAACATGTGAAGCGGAATATATGTCGTTTTCATTAACATGTCAGGAAGTTCAATACCTAACTAACTTTCTAAGGATGTCGTGCCGAAAGAAATTCCACCACCTCTTATCTATAACGACAATCAAGGAGCCATTGCGCTGATAAAGAACCTAGTGAAACATTCCAAATCCAAACATATAGATGTCCGATGCCACTTTATTCGAGAATGCTACGAGAATGACAAAATATCAATCGAGTACGTCCCGTCAAATGAAAATATCGCCGATGTTTTCACGAAGTTGCCAAGGAAGAAAATACTAATAGACTTTAAACGATATTTATTCGGAAAATTAAGAAGCTATATCAAGTTGGGGTGTTAAGCTATGACGTAATTTCATTACATTTTTATGTTGTCTAAGAACACTAGCGCCTAATGATGATAAGGGCAAAACAATCTCGAGAGATTTACGAGTTATACAACAAGAGACAGGACATAACACAAAAAACTCTACAAAGCACACAGGTACGAGACAAAAAGTCAATCAATAGTGGATCTTCTTTGTCTTTGAAGTGCCAATTTCCTGAGCCATTGGTTTTCTAATCGCTCACCACCTGTCTTGATAGCACTACGTCATTTGAGCCTGTCTTCAGCAAGATGCTCCCACTCAGTCGCGTTGATGCCTAGGTCATTTAAGTCCCGTTTGGCTACGTCCTTGAAAGGCAGTAATGGGCGGCCCCTTCCTCTTCTTCCATGGCGTAGTTCACTGAAGAGAATGTCTCTGGGGAGCCGTCCGTCGGGCATTCTCCGCAGGTGTCCAAGCCACCGCATTCGTCGAGTTTTCAGTGACTGGAAGAGAGAGCGGCTGCCCGCGCGCTTTAGCACCTCTTCATTGGTGACTTTGTCACACCAGTTTATCCCCATGATGCGCCGAAGGGAGCGTAAGTGATCGGCATTTAATCTCTTCTCGTGACGTACGTATGTTGTCCATGTTTCGGCTCCGTAGAGTAAGGTGCTTAGTACACAGCAGTCGTAGATCCGACATTTTGTACGAAGATTCAAGTGTTTGTTGAGCCATGCTCGGTCGCGGAGACGATTAAAAGTGGAAGCTCCCCGTCCAATACGCGCTTGGATCTCCTGTTCGATTGATAGCTGATTATTCATAATGGAGCCGAGGTATGCAAAGCTGTCCACTGTTCCGAGTTCTTGGTCATTAACAGTGATTGGCGATGCTATACCTTGGTGGAGAACGACCGACTTCTTCGTGCTGATTACCAGCGAGAATTCTGCACAGGCAGCACTGAATTTGTCCAGCAGGCGCTGAAGGCCTTCTGCCGAATGTGAGACCAATGCAGCGTCATCTGCAAACATGAGTTCTAGTACAAGAATGGTACGCACTTTGGTTTTGGCGCGTAGACGGGCAAGGTTGAACAGTTTCCCGTCAGAGCGGGTGTGAAGGTATACACTGTCTTCATCCTCATGGGTGTTGAAGGCGTACTGCAACAGCACAGAGAAAAAGATGCCGAATAGGGTAGGTGCCAGTACACATCCTTGTTTGACACCGCACCGTATGGGAAAGCCGTCAGACATTGAGCCATCAAAGGATACTGCGGCAGACATGTTGTCGTGGAGTGATCTTGTCAGGCTTAGCAGAGTTGGTGGACACCCCAGTTTCTGGAGAATAGCAAATAGACCATGTCGACTGACCATGTCGAATGCTTTCGTGAGGTCCACAAATGCAATGTGGAGAGGCTGGCGTTGTTATCTGCATTTTTCTTGAATTTGATGCACAGAGAAGATCATGTCCACAGTTGAATGTCCGCTTCGGAAGCCACATTGCGACTCTGGATCGATGCGACTTGTGATTTGTTGGAGCCTTGGTAGGAGCACTCTTGCGAAGACTTTACCTGTGACACTAAGGAGAGAAATGCCACGATAGTTGTTGCAGTCTCCCTTGTCGCCTTTCTTGAATAGAGTGATGATTTTTGCATCCTTCATTGCAGCTGGGAATTTTCCAGTGCACCAGCTGATGCAGAGAAGGTTGTACAGGTACGGGAGAAGACTGCTGTCACACTTGAGAAGGTCTGCTGGGATTTCGTCCGCGCCGGGAGCTTTTCCTGCATCTGTATGCTTCAGGGCTTCCACAAGTTCTGACATAGTCGGTGTGTTGTCCAGCTCGAACAACGTGTCGAAAGTGGGAATAGAGTTGATGGCTCTTTCTGTTATGTTGCGCGGATTGCCATATAGCACCGAGTAATGCTCCACCCAGCGTTCGAGCTGCTTTGTGGAATAGGTGATGAGCTCACCAGCGGTTGACTTCAAAGGACGAACTTTCCTTGCACTTGGTCCAGTTGCCTTTCTGAGTCCACGGTACATCTCACGTAGGTTTCCAGAGTCTGCAGCGGTCTGGATTTCGTCACATAGATTGTTGCAATATTTGTTGGCAAATTGCCGAGTAGCTTTCTGGAGTTGGCCACGGGCCTCTTTCAGATATGACAAGGTGCTTCGCGTCAGGGCGGACGTGGCGGGGTAGCACCTAACTGACCAGGGGCTGCCTGGCTTGAGGCGGGCGGTAGCTTACCCATGGAGCTAAAAAGCCCCTCCCACCGTCGCAGAGCATCCGTAGCGTCCAGTCATGACGCCAATTAGACCGGACTTATAACTCGTAACTATCCTCCACCGCGTTTTTGGAGTGACCTCTCCGTCGTTGTACAAGCCCTGGGCAAAGGAGAACTCGTGCGTTGCCCAAGCGACACGAGGCAGACTTGACCAGAGCCAACATGCTCCAAGGAAAGACAAGGTCAGTACATTGGTGTCGACTCTGGCTGCAGAAGATGACCGTTGGCTCCAGGGGGAGCTCGTCCGCCCTTTGACAGGTCTTGTTTTTAATCCTGCGGGGTGTCCCCACACACTCCACATCCGGGTTACCACGGGTGGGGGAGCCGGTTTAGTCGCCGACGACCCCACCATGGAAGCAGCTAGCACTGGGTTACTTTGAGAAGACTGGATGACAGCGAATGCAGAAAGCCTTGAACCACTAATATTGTCCAAAAACGATGCTCATAGGGCACACGTAAACAGGCCGACGCGCAGCACCTTGTCAAATCTGAATTCCAGTTCCTCAGAGGCGTGTCAGGACCACCAGAAGCTCAACTCACTCACACCCTTTCCAAGTTTCACTGCCTAATCCACGAACTCTATCTCACAAATCATCATTCATCCGAAGAACATGCACCTTATGGAACGTCTTGCCTTCTTCATGCTTTCCTGAGTCCTGCAACTTGCCATCTTTCAAATCTAAGATCAATAAACTTGATCTTATCTTTTTATCCTCTTAGCTGCTCGCTTTCTTCTTTCTTCCTTTGTTGGGGCTATGTATTGGTCACCATGGCCTTTCCTCAACATAACCCACTAAAAAAAAAAAGAAATAAAAAAAAATCAATGCTGGTGTACCCCAGGGCTCTGCTATCTCCCCAGTACTCTTCATTCTCTTCATAAACAACCTATTGACCCTTACATCAACTTGCATTCACTCCTTTGCTGATGATACCTGCCTAAGTTCCTCATTTGCATTCAATCCAAATGACCATGCTTCTTCCGATCTCCCATTCCACAGAAACATCTCAGCTTCGCGTATATAAATAGAAGGTTAGATAATGGCAAAAACCAGCGGGCTCTAGCGAGGAATTCAAGCTTTTCAGATGCATGTTTAGCAAGGGAATCGGTGTGTGTTTTCCAAATGAGATTAGATGAAAGAGAAACACCAAGTTGTGTGAAAGAAGCTGAAGTGTCCAGTTCATCACCATTCATGAAGACAGCTGGAAAGTTTTGATTTCGTTTGCGTGAAATGACAGCCTGTTTTGTCTTGCTTTGATTGAACGAAACTAAGTTGTCTTTACCCCACTTCTCAATAACTGTCACATCATTGGAGAGAAGCGAGGCTGAAATGTTTCTGTGGAGTTGGATATCGGTGGAAGCATTTTCATTTGGATTGAATGAAAATGAGGAACTTAGGAGGGTATCATCAGGAAAGGAGTGAATGCTAGAAGACGTGGATGTGAGCAGGTCATTGATGAAGAGGATGAAGAGTACAGGGGAGATGACAGAGCCCTGGGGTACACCAGCATTGATAGAGTGCAGATTGGAGAGGAAGCCGTCCACTCTGACGGCAACTGACCTATCAGAGAGGAAACTACCAATCCAATTAGTGAGAGTGTGATGGAGACCAAACATCGGCAGTTTAGCGAGGAGACCCTTGTGCCAAACGCGATCAAAGGCCTTGGAGATATCGAGAGAGATCACTCTGCTCTCACCACTGGATTCTAGAGCACAGGACCAGACATGGACAGCATAAGCGAAAAGATCACCAGTAGAGCTGGCTTTTCGAAAGCCATGCTGGTGATCAGAGAAAAGATTGTTCGTTTCTAGGAAGGTACGAAGTTGCTTAGTGATGATGGTCTCCATAGTTTTAGAGATGAGTGAAGTGATTGCAATGGGACGATGGTTGAGTGGATTAGACTTGTCGCCTTTTTTTAATTTGGATAGGAAAGACGTGGGCTTGTTTCCACGAGGTGGGAAATGTGCCAAGAGTGTAGGAAAGCTGGAATAGTTTTTTAAGAAAAGGGGCAAGTTAAGGAGCACAGGTTTTGAGAACCGTTGATGGAATACCATCTTTGCCTTTAGATTTGGAGGTGTCAAGCTTGAGAAGGATTTGGAGGACTTTTCGTGTGGAGAACTAATGGGGGACATATTGATTTTTGAAGGGCGGAAGTGGTGTGGTTTGACTCCTTTGGTCGTTCAGGTTTTGGAGTTGGAGGCAATGACTGACACAAAAAGATTGGCCTTGGATGAAGGAGTGGCAGAAGAAGAGCCAGAGTTTCGGGAGACAACTTTAGCAACGTACCAAAAGAAGCGAGAGCCTGTCTGTCAGGAAGCGATTTTGTTGTTGATGCGTTGGACAAAAGATGATTTGGCAGTTTTTATGGTTTTAGAGCAAGTATTGCGTGACCGGATTAAAGAAGTTCTTGAGTGTTGGGTTTGAAGTCGCTTCCATTCCTTGAAGTAGTGGTTTTTGTTATTCACAGCTTTGACGCACTGTGAATTGAACCACTTTGGGAATTTTTTTTACCAGGCTTTTAAGAAGAAACAATAAAAAGATCATGGCAAGAAGTATTGCGTCGGTGATGAAAGAAGCAAGAGAGGAAGGATCATTTGAGAAGGCTGAAGACCAAGGGTAAGAAGAGCAAAAAGTGCCAAGGGAGTCCCATTCAGACTTGCTGTAGTGGAAGACTCTTTGCAGAGCAAAGGGCATATCCAGGTGAGGGAGGAAGTCATGCCGTAGGGTTATGAGACAATGATCAGAGTTAGCAAGAGGAGACCTACGTTGGGAGGAGAGTAAATGCTAGGATTGGATGTGAAGAAAAGATCGAGAGTATTTGCTTTGTCTCATGCACGATCAGGAGCGCATGTCGGCTCTGAAATTACCTGTGTCAAGTCATTGAAGATGGCAAAGGCCTCAGCTTCCCGACCAGCAGGGTTGGTGATATTGGAGGAATAGGAGAGCCAGTTGGAGTTGTGGATGTTGAAATCACCAAGAACCATGATTTCAGAGCGTGGAGATTGTAAAGTGATGGTTTCGATTGATTTAGAAAGGTGGTCAATGAGAAGTTCATGATTGTTTGAGTTAGGAGAGCGGTATAGAGTGCAAATGTACTTTGTGGCATGAGGAAGGGCAATTTTCAACCAGAAGAGTTGAAAGCCAGGATTACAAAGATCGAATTGTTTGAGATGTAAGGTCTGCACATCAGAGCGAATAAATGCACAAACCCCACCATTAGGGAAGAAGGAGGAAATAACTCATAGCCTGGGATTTTTGAGATGAGGAGAGAGAACGGTGCTGTTACTGGGATCAAGAGGATTGATTTTGGTTTCAGTGAGGAAGAGCGCATAGGGGTTTATGGATTAGAGATGATGATGTACTGGATTGATGTTGGAAGAAAGTCCACGGATGTTGCTGAATGAGATGGCAAAGGGTCGAGGTGCCACGTTAGTTGCTGCAGTTAAGTTGTTTAAATTGTTTTGAATCATGTTGAAGGAATGGTGAGTGGTGGTTGGGACAGTTAAAATGACAGTGGTAGCGGTAAATAGAAATCCCTTGAGAGCTCCCATAGCCATCCTGTGGCCTCAGAAGGGCCCCCGGAGCTGCGAGCTAAGAGTGGCTCCAGTTGCGAACTGGCATAACAGGCAGCCCGGGATTATACACCAGCTGATGAGGCAGCCCCCCAAAGCGCTACCAATGGGTTTGGGCCTCTGTACATCTGGCGGCGATAATTCACATCCATTCCCTTGTTAAACATGCATCTCAACAGCTCGGTTTCCTCACCAGAGCCCGTGGGTTTTTCTCATCTTCTCACCTTCTATCTATATACAATTCCCAAATCCGTCCTTCTTTAGAGTGCTGCTCCCACGTCTGGGGTGGTGCTCCAAAATCCACTCTCTGTCTTCTCGACAAAGTCCAGTCCAAAGCCAATCGTCTCATCAATAATCCTAACCTCATCAAATCGGTCCAACCTCTTTCCCATCGTCGTTTAGTTGGATATCTTTCCATCTATTACAGATATTTTAATGGACATTGTTCTCAGGAGATCATCGGTATTATTCCAGTTCCTCTGAGGCGTGTCAGGACCACCAGAAGCTCAACTCATTCACACCCTTTCCAAGTTTCACTGCCTAATCCACGAACTCTATCTCACAAATCATCATTCATCCCAATAACATGCAACTTATGGAACGTCTTGCCTTCTTCTTGCTTTCCTGAGTCCTACAAGTTGCCATCTTTCAAATCTAGTGTAAATAAACTTGATCTTATCTCTCTATCCTCTTAGCTGCTCGCTTTCGCCTTTCTTCCTTTGTTGGGGCTCTGTATAGGTCACCATGGCCTTTCCTCAACATAACTCATAAAAAAAAAAAAAAAGTTTTCTTCTGACTACCTGTAGTAAAAGGCCAGGAGCTTCTCCAATTTGTTCAAAGATGCTCTCGTTTGTTCCTCTTTCTTTCCAGCTGACACGGACCATGCGTCTGTCTATCCACTGTTCTGCTGCCATGAGCTTCTTTTCGTTCGCAGTGGACAATGTCGAATCCTCTGCTCCATAGGAAATGATGGGCCATATTAGGGTCTTCACCAATTTTATGTTTACGGTTTTATCAATTTGTCGACTTTTCCAAATATCCGTCAGCTCTAACGTTTCTCTCTTTGCAATTGCGATTCGAGTTTTGATGTCCTTCGAGCAGTCACCGAATCTCGTCTCTACTAAACCCAGATATTTGAAACTTTCTACTTCTACAATTGCAACTCCATTCACTTTTACTTCATGTTTGTGTTCGTCTCTTTTGTCGATACGCATCAGCTTAGTCTTCTTTACGTTTAAGTTGAGCAGTTTCGTCTTCCCAGCTTCGTTTACTCTCTCTACCAGTTCGTCAACGTCCCTTTCAGAGTTTGCAAGAAGTGCTGTGTCATCAGCGTACCGGAGATTCGAAAGTTTTTGACCACCAACATCCACTCCTAGATAGCCAATTTCAGCATCTCTCATGATGTCCTCTGTTTATAGTGAAAACAATGAATGTGAAATCACGCATCCTTGTCTCACACCGCTGAGGATTTGAAAGGGTTGGCTGAGTGTTCCGTTCCATTTCACTATTCCCTTTTGGTCACAGTACAGCTATTTTAGGAGTGCGACTAATTGTTTCGGGAAGCCCATCCTTGTTATGGTTTCAAACAGCTGCATGTGGCTGACACTGTCAAATGCTTTTGCATAGTCTATGAAGACGATGAAGGCCAGCTCGTTCATTTCCAGAGTTTTCTCGATAACGCACTGCAGAATGCAGAGCATGTCCGTTGTTCTCCTGTTCTTCCGGAAACCTGCTTGTTCTTCAGGGAGTTCTTCTTCAATCTTGTTTTGCAATCGGTTCAGAATAATCGTTAGCAGGATTTTGCTGGCATGACTAATGAATGCTATTTTTCGATAGTTTCCGCAATCCTTTGTGCTGCCGCTCTTGTGGATGACTACGAACTCTTGGTTCTTCCATTCGTCCGGCCATTTCTCAGTGTTCCAGATTTTCCTGCATAGGATGTATAGCGCTTTGATGGCAGACTTTCCACTGTGCTGGAAAAGTTCAGCGGGAATTCCGTCCAGCCCTGGTGACTTGCCTTTCCTCTGCTTTTTCACGGCGTGCTCTATCTCTTCCAAGAGCAGTTCTGGTTCCAGTTCATGTTGTTGGTCTGGAATTATGTCGAGTTCTCCCGCTAGTTTTGCGAAAAGCTGTTCTCCGTATTCCTTCCATCTCTGGAGCACTAGATCTGGATCAGTGAGCGTTTTACCTTGTGCATCATTGATGCAGACTTGTTACGCTTTGAAGTTTTGTTGTCGAGTCTTTTTGACCGTGTTAAACAGCACTTTGGCGTATTTTATGTTGTGGCTATTTTGGATTCTGTCGCACTGGTCAGCAAGCCAGGCATTTTTGACTCTTCTCACTGTAGTCTTCAGGAGGCTTTTCAACCGCTTGTAATTGACCATGTCGCTGTTCTTTCGAGCTTTGCGCTCCTCATCGGCTAAATCTAGCACCTCTGTGCTGATCCACGGCTTATTCTTTTTCGCCTTTTTGAAACCGATGGTTGACTCTGCTACGCTGCACCACGTTTCCTTTAGTTGTTCCCAGAGAACATTGGGCGTGTCATTTTCAAAGTTTTGTCCGATAAGAAGATTGAAGCGGTTTTCTGTCTCCACGTTGTATTGGTGGGCGATTTCTGGGTCATTCAGACTTTCGATGTCGTACTTTTTGGTTACGTTTCCCTTGTTCTTGTTCCGGTCGGTCTTCATTCTGAGCTTTGCAGTAACCATCTGATGATCCGTGTCGCAGTCTGCTCCTGGTTTACTTACAGCATCCATAACACTGCTCATCCATTTCTTCTAAATTGCTGTGTAGTCTGCTGTGTAGTCGATCTGGTTTCTGTACGTGCCATATGGGGAGGTCCATGTGTATCTTCTTCGTGGGTGATGGTTAAAGAAAGCGTTAGTTAGCGCAAGGTTGTTGACCTCACAGAATTCAACCAGGTGATCGCCGTTTCGATTTCTCTCTCCAAGGCCGAATCTCACATTGCTGCCAACCTTTGCGTTTAAGTCACCCATCACTATCAGCGCGTCCTTATGTGGTACTTCGTATAGGACTGTTTTGCAGGTCGTTGTAGTAATTCTCAATGATTTCCTCATCGTGTTCTGAAGTTGGTAAGTTATTTGTACCACATGTAAGCACACTGCTTGCTTCGTCTGTAGCTTTATGATGATGAGCCTGTTGTTAATTGGGTTATAGCTGATAAGGCTACCTCCAAGTTCTTTGTTGAGTACCACCGCGACACCATTTCTGCCGCGGGTGCCTCCACTGTACACGATTGTGTGTTCTCCAGATTTCAAATGGCCATCTCCATCCCACCTGACTTCACTCAAGCCAAGTAGCTGTACGTTTTGACATTTCATTTTCTGGAGGAGTAAGTGGAGTTTAGCAACCTGTTTCATGGTTCTTACATTCCATGTCGCAAGTTTTAGAGTGTTCTCGTTTCTCCGTTTTTTCGCGTCTTTTCTTGAAGACTTCCACAGGTGTTGTTTCAAACGGGTATCAGCCACTCTCCTTTCAGGAGGGTTTGAAATAGTTGCTTCATTTTTTTCTCCATATTTGGTTCCACCTTGGCTGTCTCTTCCCCAGTAGCTGCGGGGCTACCTCGGTACCCGGGGGGCTCAGAAGTTGGTAGCATGTTTAGTTTTGTTTGGTTGTGTTTCATTTTCTGTTCTTCGGCAAGTCCCAAGCCTTACGGATTCTGGGATGGTTTGCCATTGCTTTTCCCAGCAGCAGTGACAAAACAGGTGATCCCAACCGGTGTCCCTAAGGATCTTTCGCCTGGCATCGTTGCTGGCTCAGCCGTTGTCCCGAAGGGGTCTTCCGCCTATTCCAGCGGTATCCACCACCTGCTTTACCATGGCTTCACCGTAACCCTGGCACGGGAGGCTTCCGGGTTGCTGCACCTTGCCTAAGGGTGCCCCGGGGGTGCAGTTTAGCGTCTTGCCTAAGACCGGCCTAGATAGTATAGTTGTCATAATCCCCTGAAATATTTTATCTTGTAAAACGTGTATAAATGTTATTACAATGTTGGAAATAGTTGCTACACTGCAGGAAAACAACTGTGCATGGTGCAAACTGGTGTAGTTCTGTCTTAACTTCATCAAAGTAATAAATATCTGATCTTCAAAAGAAATCTTCGTGACTTTCCAAACATAAAAATAGTTAATAGATTCTTTAAACCTTAAAGCATACTCAACGATAATATGAAATATATCTTTTGTAGGTAGACCTGTCTCCATTCTAATAACATCGGCAGTTAGAATTGAAACGCTGTAATCGCTTCTTTGTGATGCAGCTTCAACTTGATACTGTTCCAACTCTCTGGTTTTACTCTCAAGTTCTGCGCGTAGAACAATCTCTGTAACCGGCACTTTTTTATTCTGCTTGATTTCTTCAGAATCCTCCTTTGGTTTGAGTCTTTCTACTAAATTATGGACAGAGTCTTTTTCATTCTCCTCGATTTTGAGTTTCTTCGTCTTTCGTCCTTTTGTAGAGTAGTCATCTGGTGGAAACAGCTTACTTGCATTTCTGGTGAACATCTCGGGTCCGTTGCTTTTGTCACCATCTCGGAAATGGCAACTGCATACTCTAGAGTACTTTCCAGGACATCTATCAAGTCGCCTAAATAAGAATTCATACTTCCTTTCAAACATAGAACTCAACAAAGAGTCCATTCATGATGCAAACGAGGAAAAGGACGCAAAGCTACGTACGATACTTTTGTCAGTTAAATTACGATAACTGATCTTACCTTAAAAGCTTCACCCATCGTTTTTATTCCTGTTCCTTCTTGGTAGAGCTTGGAAATCTGTAAAATCTAAAATCGTGGCTCTCTGAGTAGTGGTGGTGCAAAGCACTGAACCATGTTTTCAGCGAACGCTTACTTTCAGGGTACAGTTTTTGAAAGGTAGGCCTATATACAGAAATATATCTGAAAAACTATGTCGGCGTAACAAATTGATACAGTAGTGCTTTGAATTCCTTTTTCTGCCAAGCAACGTCTTTTTAGCGAAAAGAATTAGGCTTGACCACTTCGAAATCAAGTAAACGCAGTAATGGCGTATGTTCGCAAGAAGTTTGTTGGAACTGAGTTTTTGGATGCCATGGTAACGTGACGTCACACTTAAGAACTCTATTAGTTTTGACTTCATGCCATTCATGTGGAGGCATAGGTGGTGACTGCAATGGTTTAGGAGGATTAGGTTGTGTTTTGGCTAGACATGCTATATGTTTATTGATCTCGTCCTTAACGCGCTTTCCTATTCCTGGAAACCGCACACATCACATGGCCCTTCCTCAACGAAACTCTCAAAAAAGAACTCAATCAAGCTACTTTTATAGGCGTATTAAACCTTAAGTATGAAATGTACACTGCTGTTATAGGTGAATCTCAATTCAACCATTTTGGTTCTTTCCAGGTAAACCGTCATCTCTATTCCGGTCAACAGACCCTGACTGGATACCTACACTTAACATGGGCATAGCAAAACTACATCAAATCCTGTTGAGGCAAAAAATTGCCACAATCGCCTTCAAAATCGAAGTAAAAGGAGGGTATCTGATCATTCAATAGAGAGGTTGATTTCCTTGAAAAAACAAAAGTTGATGGATGTAGTCAACACAGAAGAAACACTGCCTTTGGATTCAAATGCCATTGGGGCAATCCAGGATGTACCTTTATAATCAGATGATATCAACAGTACATCTAGAGATACGAGAAAATATGAAACTGCAAATGAACCAGCTTTTTCACCTTTTTTGGACACAGTGTTTCAGAGGACCCAACTGAATATCAGCAGCAGCTATGAAAGTCTTGGAAGAAGAATTGGCCCAATTGTATCAAGAACTTTATGGCCTTAGAGAGGCAAATAAGAAACTAAAAATTGTAACACCGAAATGGCTTGTAACAAATGAAAAGGTCACTTTTTATGCTGGACTGCCAAAATTCAATAGCACAGTTTGGGTTATCACACATGACCCTCTTCAACCCCACTGCCAATTCAGCATGTAAGCATGGCAGACTGATCATCATATGGCAAAGTGTTTGCCAGTTTGCCCTGGTTTGAAGGGGCTCTGGTAGAATGTGAAACTGTAAAACTTCTTAGATTTTCAATACATTGATTCCAGAAATCTAAGTCGGGGTAAATCCTTTCGATATGGTAGTCCTTCTTAGTCCTCACAGCTAAGTCACAATAATTCTTTTGGCAAATATGTAGCTGAGCTTGCATTTGAAAATAATATGGATGGCTGCGTTTCAACAGAAAACCAGAGTCAATCTTCTCAAGACAGAACTTTCTATCTGCATCCACTGCTTTAAGAAGAAATTCTTCCTTGTGGCAATAAGGGCACTCTATTTCTAATCACCCATCACCATAAAAAGCACACTTTACAAATCCGTCTGAAGGTGCTCCAAGGAATGGGTAATCAGGGAAGGTGTAAGCCACATTTCTTTATATGAAAAGCTTGGTGTATGTCACACATGGTAGCATGATAAAACTTTCTAAGCTCCTATTCATGTTGACAACCCCTATCTATATGTGTGTATGTGCGTGTGCGTGTGTGTGTGAGTGTGTGTGTGTGTGTGTGTGTGTGCGTGTGTGTGTGAGTGTGTGTGTGTGTGTGTGTGTGTGTTGTGTGTGTGTGTGTGTGTGTGTGTGTGTTGTGTGTGTGTGTGTTTGTGTGTGTATGTATATATAATGCCTATTTCGAAGAACTAAGGACTCCAAACAAGTAACAAACAAGATCACAATTATTAACTTTCAAAACCAATCATGTTTGATGAACAAAAAAATGGTTACAAGCAATTCGATTCTTTCATGAGAAAATCATGAAACAAATGGAGAACTTAATTCCCAAGCTTCATTGGCTTTGAACTCCATTCACTAAAAGCTCATCAAATGTTATATCTTCCATGAGGGCCTTGCTTTCGTATGAAAGATATGCAAGGTCACATTCCAGATTCACAGGCTAGCAAAAGTGCTAAGGCCTAGCGGTTAATAGCAAAGCTACTTCAAGTGCTGAGATTTACAATTTGGTAAGAGCTATTAATGCCTTTAGACATATCTACTCTCTCCAAACAACATGGGTCAGTATTTTGAATAACAGATATTTTTTGAAGATATCTTTTTGCGTGTTCATGATCAAGTTCTTTGAAATATGAAGATATCTTATTCGTCGTTCTTCCATTGCTGCAATTATTTTGCGTTCTTGCTGTTCGTGCGTTCTTGTCCTCTAAGATGGTGGCTAAATAATTTAGTGACGTAGGACGGAACGAAGAATTGCAGTTGTTTTTGCCTGGCCTTTATGTCCTTCATGCGCAAGTTTAACAGCATGAGCCTGCAGCGTTTCGTAGAGATTTATGTAAACATAAAATTTCTCCTTAGCGGATAGAAACTGAAGCAAACCAGTCTTCTTTATATGGTAATTCCTCAATGACTTTGGACGAACTCTCAATTTCAATTGGTTAATATTTCCAGTCTTCTCTGTGCTGTGACATTGAATTGGTTCATTAGGCCGCTGACATAAACCATTTGGTAGTGGGCAAGGATTCTACAATCTATAAATATTTTCCAGAAATTTGTTGGTCACTTTTTTGAAAAAATTAATTGCGTTTCCTTTTGTATGTTTACAAGAGTGATAAACCAAGAGAATTTGTAATATCGAAAATTTGAGCGACTTGAATCTCATAATAGTCTATTAGAGCGATAAGCCACCCAATTATCTAGCGTTATTAGTAGAACAGGATAGCTCGTAAAATGTGCAATAAGCGTAAATGCGCAGAAACACTTCATCAACAAGAGTTCTGATATTCATGCTGTAGACACAAAAAGACCACATAAAGTAAAGCTTGCATAATTCACCTTTGATCACATAAAGCTTTTGATGAGAAAGGAATTAACAACATTCCTTAGATGCATGGAGCGTATGTTGTGATGTTTAATTGCTGCTTGTCATGGAATGGCCTCAAATCAGCATATACTAACATGAAGTCGATGATATATTTAGATAATCTTTGCAATGCTATAGACTTCAGCCCCTTTTATGGCTTTAATAAGCCTTGAAAAGAGCACAAATCTAAGCTTTTCATCTTGAATAGAACTTCTGACATCGACAAATAGCCTGCGGAGAAATTTGATGTGAACTTTTCCATTTCATATGGATAATATTACAGTAAAAACTCCTTCATGACAATAACGATAACAAGAGGCGATGATGAGAAAATTGTCAAATAATTTGGGATTCCAGGTGGCTGTAGTACTTGGCTATGGACGATGCCCCCGGTTTCTTTCAATAACATTTAGTTGAAATTTTTAGCTAGAGTTATTTAATTGCGTATCGCGTAGCGGAAAAAATGGCGTACTTTCTGGTTCCATACTCCATACGAATTGGGAATAGGTAGGTCACAACACTGGCGACGAGAATGGCTGGTATCGTTACCCAGGTGCCACCTTTTGATCCTGCTTCTTCGATTACTGCTAGTCTGGCTCCTCGATGGAAAACTTGGGTTTCTGACTTTTTTAAGTGGTTTTTGTTGAGAAAAGGCTACGGTCGCCTATATAAAGCCCCAACAAAGGAAGAAAGAAGAACGTGAAAAGCTAAGAGGAAAGAGACATCCGATCAGGTTTATTGATCTTGGATTTGAAAGATGGCTAGTTGTAGGACTCAGGAGAGCAAGAAGAAGGCAATGCACTCCATAAATTGCATGTTCTTGGGATGAATGATGATTTGTGGGATAAAGTTTGTGGATTGACCAGTGAAACTTGGAAAGAGTGGGAATGAGTTAAGCTTCAGGTGATCCTGACACACCTCAGAGGAACAGGAATAATCTCCCTAATCTTCTTAACTCGTGAGGGACAGATATTTCCTGAGGAGGGTAGCGAGAAACGTGTAAAGCTATACCTTGTTTGTTGGGGAGGTTGTGATGATGATTTAGTCCTATCATCATTTCAAAGTTTGAAATATTTTACGTTCTATCTCGACCTCCCACAATATCATTTCCCTTCTTTAATAACCGGTGATAACCAACGCCATTACATGCTTACCTCCACTTTTTGTATTCCTATTTTATGTTGCTGAACTGAGCATTGACTATCATGCAAGTCCTGATAATAGCGACATTAGAAAATATGCAAGATATCGCTACCTTCTTATTGATATATCATCCTTATATCGTTAACTGGTCCGTAGATCCTCTTTAAATCTTTGGACAGTCTTCCGAAATTTTCATTCAGATGTGTAAGAATCTAGCCACCAATCAAAGGCATATCAAGTAAACAATTACCTAATTGGCTAGCATAGTTTTCTACCAGCATAAGAAATCTTGGACTACCCCGGAGGTATTGGCTTCTATTTTTAGAATCATGTTCCTTTCTGTGCTAATTTTTATTTGTTTTAGAATTATCTCCAATAGAGTTATTTTTTTATTTGCATGTTTAATTTATATACCAAAATGAACTTTTTTAAAGATGAATTAGCATTTCCAACCTCATGCTATTCAAGGTTCTATTTTATTTGCGTAAATACCTATCCTATAAATATGAATCTGCACGTATTTTTATCAAACTGTTCCATCCAGTCATACTACAGTGCAATGCATCGTCTCCCTGACACCGTGTTCTCCGCAGGTTAAATAATATCAGAAAGCAAGAACTTTCCATGGGGGTTGAAGCGAGCAGCCGCAACCCAAAAGACGTCAACAAGGGTACCTGTATGAACAATTTTTAGATCAAGAAACCGAAAGATCCATTTTCGCACTTAGTTATTCAACCCGAGTCAGTGAACTTCTTCAGCAAAGTCATCCGCCCATGAGTGTCACCAAAGGATGGGCCACGCTCAAAGAAAGAATCTATAAAGCAGCGGAAGAAACCTTACGACAATCCAAAAGGAAGCACCAGAACTGTAAAATTGGAAGTATCATTGATCTCAAAAGGAATGCAAGACTGAACCTGGAAAACCAACCAACAAGAAAAAGAAAAAAGTTTATCTTCAATGTATCCGAGAGTGCCGTACCAAACCAAGGCAAATGAAAAGTAAGTGGTGTGTAGCATGTCATGTATTTCCGCAGCTTTGTATATCCGTAAATCACATGCTGTTGTAATCACGTGCTGTCCTTTTATGTACGTTAGTGTACTCATTGTAATTACGTGTTGTCCTGTTTTGTATGTTAGTGTACTTTGACATTTTGATGATATATAATGATTATGATTCTGTTTAGTAGTCAGTCTTGATTGGAATCGAATACTACAAGACCTAAAACGTTTGTGATCTCTGTGTGCCTTCTTGCGAACCGCAGTACGCCGTAAACGCTACAGGTGCAAGGAAATGACACTGGAAATGCACGGCTACGCTCATAGCAGAGACTCGCGGCTTTCAATGCCTAAACTAGTGAGGTCTACGGTCCTAGCTGTGTGAAGCTCTTCAAGCTTAAGACCGTGCAACCATCGTCACTGACGACACGGAAATCTTTTGAATCAACATTGCCTCGAACCTAAAGACCTTCTTCGAGGCGTCCTCCACAACCGGCACGACCTTGGATTTCCAAACCGCTTTCCTTGGTGGGTTCCAAGAAGCCCTGAAACAAATGATGGCATGGAAAGCCCCAGGATTAGACAACATCCCAAATGAGCTCTACACACATGGAGGACTTGCTGTAAACACGAGGCTATTCGTACTCGTCCTGCGCATATGGGAAGAAAAAGCGGTTCCAAAGGATCCCAAGAACGCTCTAATTGTAGCCATCTTGAGAAGGGGTAGCCAAAAGGACGGTGGCAATTCCCATGGGATCTCGCTCCTGAGTGTTGCCGGGAAAATCTTCGGCCACATCCTGATTGACGGATTTGTAAAAGTCGCTGAAGAAATTGTATGAATGTCCCGGCGTGGTTACCTACCATCCCGTGGAACGATTGACATGATTTCTTTTCTCGACTCCTGCAAGAAAGATGCAAAAAACAAAGAAGACCACTGTTCATGATATTCTGCGACTTGCAGAAAGCATTTGCCAGAGTTCTTCCCTGGACAGGATTGTGGGCTGCTCTGGCGAGATAAGAATGCACTGAATATTTTAAAACGCGTGCACGCTCTCTGCATGAAGGCATGGCAGGACAGTCTCACACCAGAATTCTGTGACGGATGAGTTCCCAATAACAGGAGGCATTAAGCAAGGCTGTGTCCTCGAACCAATAGTGTTTGGCATCTACCTTAGCACAATGCTAAAGGAAGTCCTCCCAGAAATGGAAAACGTGACCCTCAATACTCGCCTGGACGAGAACCTATTCAATTTAGCCCGTTTCAGACCTCGGCTTAAAACAGAGTTCACCTTGATTAATGAATTGCAATATGGTGAGGACAACTGCACTCCAATTCACGAAATCCCGCAAATTCGAGACTGCCAATCGGTATGCTGCTGCCTATGACCGTTTCGGTCTAAGAATAAAGGTCAAGAAGACGTAGGCTCTTGTTCAACCGGTACCGAATCAAAATCCTGCAGCACTAAACGTACAAGTCCATGAAGAAAACGTTGCAATTGTGGAGAGCTTTCCGTATGGAGGGAGCATAATTTCCAAGCACGAAACAATAGAAAAAGACATCGAAAATCGGATCAGACATGCCCATATTTCCTTCGGTAGGCTCAATAGCATAGTCCTCAAAATCACCATCTGCCGTTAACCATGGTCCTCAGAGCAGATGTTATCTCAACGCTCTTGTATGGCTGCGAGACACGGGTCACCTATCGACGCGATCTATGTAAACTCAGGCAGTTGCAACAACAGAAGGTACGCAGCATGCTAACCATCAAGTGGGAAGACAGAATCACAAACGAGGAAGTTCTCAAAAAGATCAGGACTCACCATCATTGAAATCGTCATCGCTCAATATCAACTACGGTAGGCAGGACATGTGAGAAGTATGGATCCCTGCCGTCTTCCCAGAAGGACGCTCTACAGCGAACTCCAACAAGGAACAGGGCCGAGAGGAGCACCAAAAAGAGGATTCTACGACCTAATGAAGCAGCCAGTGACGTAATGTGACATTGGCCAACATCAATCGAAGATACTAGCTTCGAATAGGCTAACCTGGAAGATGAAAGTCCGCGAGGGTATCGCTAAACTCGAAACAGCCAGGGAGGAGGATAATGGAGTCAGGAGAGCCAGAAGGAAGCAAAACCTCCTGGAGCCACAGCCACCACCTACAATTCCATGCCAAAAATGCATCCGGCTGCTCAGATCCTACCTTGACTTCAATATGAAACATAGGCAGAAATCACCGCATTTGTGAAACAAGGATACACGTACACGTGTCACTACCGATGACGACCTTTAAGGGATTTATTTACATCATCTTTCTTAATGCGAAGCGTAACTAAATCCCACAGCTTACAAATATAATCATCTAATTTTGCAGCCCTTCTTTTCTTGACCTGGACACAGATTTAGCATTGCAATCACTTTCAGGGGCGTTTTTTGCCCTTAAGTGGCCCTGAAATGACTCAATACAATGTTATCTTAATTGAAAATGGTTCTTGGGGTCACCTGGTATTCTTTCCCCTTTTTGAGAATTCTAAAGAATATCTGATTCAACGAAAATATCCATCTCCAAGGTATCTTCATCCGTTGAAACATCTGGAAAATAAATGGTCTGGAGATGAGGATAGTCATATTTAATCAACTCAACATGATCATTAAAACTGTTACAATGCCTCAACAAAGGAAAAAAGAGGAAAGCGAAAGGCTAAGAGGAGAAAGAGATCAGATCAAGTTTATTGATCTTGGATTTGAAAGATGGCAAATTCAGATTCAGGAAAGTAAGAAGAAGGCAAGCCGTTCCATAAGTTGCATCTTTTAGGAATGAATAATGATTTATGGCACAGTGTTCGTGGATTAGGCAGTGAAACTTGGAAAGGGTGTGAATGAATTTAGCTTCTGGTTGCATTGAGATGCATCAGAGGAACTAGGATAATCTCCCTGACCTCCTGAGAACAATGCACGTGAAAGTACCTATAAAAGATGGAAAGATCTCTAACTAATCGACGATGGGAAAGAGTTTGGAGAGATCTGGCGAGATTTGGATTGTTGATGAGGCGAATGGCTTTGGACTGGACTTTGTCGAGAAGACAGAGAGTAGACTTGGAGCACCGCCCCAGACGTGGGAGCAGTACTCTAAAGAAGGACGGAATTGGGACTTGTACATAGTTAGCAGGTAAGAGAATGAGAAAAACCCGCTGGTTCTGGCGAGGAAATCGAGCTTTTGAGGTGCATGTTTAGCAAGGGAATGGATGTGAGCTTTCTATGTGAGATTCAATGAAAGAGAACGAAGTTGTGTGACAGAAGCTGAAATTTCCAGCTCATCACTATTCATAAAGACAGGTGGACGAAATTCTTGAGACAATACTCAAAGGATGAATGGGCGGATTTTTTAAACCTATCCTATCAAGTCTACTCTCTGGCTTCAGAGAGGGATACAGCACACAACACTCGCTAGTATGAGTTATGGAAGCACGTAGAAGGAGCCTAGATTCGTCTGGTATACAGTAAAGTCCCACCTTTAAGAAACTCCTTTCACGAAACCAGCCTGAATGGTTTCTTATATGAAGATATACTTCCTCAAAACAGGCTATATGTACCATGATATAAGAAACTCTCACAAAGTTGATACCTTCTGCAAGAAACATGCTTTTAGAGTATCAACAAACATTTATAAAGGCTTCACAACAGTGTACAGACATATTTCTAATGAACTGAACTCGAAGAAAGAATATATAGTCAAGTCAGTCATCAAGTGTTAATAAACTAAAATGAATAATTTTTTCAAATCCTTGAGGTCGAATTTGCTCATCTCCAGTGCCATCTGCCGTTATAAGCAATCCGGTTTTGATAAATAACTTTCTTCTGAAATCTGGGCATTTCAAATTGATTGTTTCCCAGGCATTACCAACCCATTTTGTGATAAGAACTCTTCTTTCTCGAGCACTTAGCCGACTGCACCATTTGTCATAGCTAGTTTCAACCTCTGAATATTTGTCCAGCTCTGCTCCAATCAGTTTTTTAATGAGATATCCTTCACCTTGGTCTATGGGTTGTACTTTATCAGTTTCTTCCGGTGGTAGTGCGTATAAAACAGTGTTTGCTTTCACACTGCATTCCTTGTAAAAATTTTCACTCACTTGACAGCTGAGTTTATCCAAGAACAGCACATTTTCCTCAGATTTGTCAACATTAGGAGCAAATGTGTTCTCGAGCCAAGACATGGCAAACACACCATCCATCCATCCATTTTTTCGAAAATAAAAATGGAATCTTTGGTCATAACTTGCTTTCTCTTCTTGCTTTACATTTCCTGCCCCTCTAAAAATAATGGCTGGTGGAATTTGTGATCCCTCAGCTCTAATGCACAACTTCAGAATGCATTGACGTTTGTCTAGACCACTTCCTATTTGTCTTACCCAAACTGACTTGCTACCTCTCTCTTCAAAAGTTGATGACTGATCGACCACAAAGGGCAATGGTACCTGATCAACATTGTATCTTCTCTTTGGTAACCATCGTCCCCATGTAGTTGGTACGATCCTTATGGACCTATCAGAAGCATATGACTGTATACCTCATGACCTCCTTATTGCTAAATTGGAGGCCTATTGGTTTCATGAAAAAAGCTTGTAACTGATGTATAGCTATCTAGCGCATCGGAAACAGAGTGTAAAAATTGGGTGCTATTAAAATTCCCAGAGCAAGTCAACTAGTCTCCCGGGCCTTTACTATTCAACATCTTCCTAAACAATCTATTTCATATGGAATTGAATTCAGAAATGTGTAATTTTTCTGACGATAACACAGTGTGTTCATGCGCCACTAGTATAAGCGAAATTACGACAAATTTGGAAAACGACGTAAGTACACTCCTACATTGGTTCTATGATAATGGTATGGTGGCAAACCCTGATAAGTTTCAATTTATGTTCCTGGGACTAAATGAAAAACATATGTTAGGCTTGAATATTGAGGGTGTTAAAATATATTCCACTAAAAATTTTAAACTTCTTGGAATCGAAATTGACAACCAGCTTCGATTCAATAAGCATATAAAAACACTATGCAATAAAACAAACAGAAAAGTCAGTGCTTTTACGAGGTTAAATATCTATCTCTCAAGAGAACAAGTAATGAAACTGTGCAACACAGGAATTATCTCAAGCTTTAACTATTGCCCATTAGTATGTATGTTTTTTTATGGAAAATATACCAGCCATAAAATAAACAGCACCGACAAGCGTGCTTTAAAAATGTGTCACAATTATTACGACTCCTCCCTTGATAAACTTTTGAAGAAAAGTGACACTGTAGCGATCCATATAAAAAATCTCCAAAACTTGATGCTATAAATCTATAAGTGAATGAACCATTTAGATTCATCATACATCTGGCACCCTCATGAAAGGAAGGAGAGTCAATATGATCTCAGAACTAAGCATCTGTATAAATTGCCGATAACAAATGCGATAAAATTTTGCATGGAGTCGCTTTCATTCAGAGGAAGCTTATTGCGTAACAGTCTTAACGATGAAATAAAGAGGCTGCCAACAGTAGCAAGCCTTAAAACAAAGATCAAAACATCTATGGGAAAAAATGCAATTGCAAAATTTTGTAAATAGTAACCATTACGTTATGTAGCTTGTATCCTTATTACTTTTCTTTAGACGTAGTTTTAAATTAGATTGTAAGTAGTTGATTTTAATTCGGTTTCATTCCACAAAACTATGTAAACACCATTTTGAATAATGATTATGAATGAATGAATGAATGAAGAGTTTTGGTTACGTTTGCGTGAAATGACTGCCTGTTTCATCTTGCTTTGGTTGAACGAAACTAGGTTGTCTTTACCCCAATTCCCAATAACTGTCACATCATTGGAGAGAAGCGAGGGTGAAGTGTTTCTGTGGAGTTGGACATCGGTGGAAGCATGTTCATTTGGATTGAATGAAAAGGAAGAAATTAGGAAGGTTTGATCAGCAAAGGAGTGAATGCTAGAGGAGGTAGAGGTGAGCAGGTCATTGATGAAGAGGATGAACAGCAAAGGGGAGATGAGAGAGCCCGGGTGTACACCAGCATGGATGGAGTGCAGATTGGAGAGGAAGCCGTCCACTCTGATGGCAATTGACCTATCAAAGAGGAAACTACCAATCCATTTAATGAGAGTGTGATAGAGACCAAACATCGATAGTTTAGCGAGAAGACCCTGGTTTTAATGATTGTCCGGGGCAGTACCATCACTCTACCTTCTGGTGCCTTCAGTCACTTTGTCACTTTCAGCTCTAGGATAGAGATGCCGGCGCTTGTTGTTCGTTTGTCATCATGAACACGGTCTGCTGGAGGCTGTTCTGCCATTCTGTTCCCTGGCTATACCTGAGGGTACCGTTCGAACGGGTGCACTGCAGGTCCCGCCGCCAGATTAAACAGAGGCCCAAACCCATTGGTAGTGCATTGGGAGACTGCCTTATCAGCTGCTGTATAATCCCGGGCTGCCTGTTATGCCAGTTCGCAACTAGAGCCATTCTTAGCTCGCAGCTGCGGTTTTTTCAAGTGTTTTCCATCACTCATCCATCCAGTGCTGGTGCCCCCCAGCACCTGGGTCGTGCTGGTTCAGGGAGTACGCAGTGGTTGAAGAGGGCTTGATCCCTTTTTCTTATCCCCTTAATATGAATGCTGCCGTGCTGTAAACATAAGTGCAAAGCAGTGTTTTGTTGTGCAAACGCAACAGGGTTCGCCCAGTTTTGAACTGACTCGGGTTTTCCCCGGGTTAAACTAACTCGGTTTCGCAGGTCCCGGGTTAGTTTGTGGAGTGTAAAAAGGGATCTAGTCTTCCCCTTCTTTCTTCCTTTGTTGGGGCTTTGTATATGCCGGCGTGGCCTTTCCTCAATATAATTCACGAGAAGATTGCAAAGTCTTTTGCGTACGACACCTCTTCACTAGAAAATCCCATGGTGAAGCCTGCACCCCTGCGTAATATATCTTCTGATTTTAAGATACCAAGCAAGTCTTTCGTGAATGGACAAAGATGCCTTCTTATCGTGGGATAAAACAGTGGAGCAGCCTACCGACAAAAGCTAAAAGTGGATCTACTCTCGGCACCTTCAAAATTCTAGCAAGTTTATTTGCAATTTACCTGCTTCGTTTGTTTTGCAATTTTGACCATATTGTACTATGCACTGCCATGCCTTTTCTTGTTTTTACACCTATTATATGATATTAACTAGGATCACATTATATTGCAATTAAGTTCATAATTATATATTTTAGTAACTATTTTGTAATATGTTTTGTCGTATATAGAGTGCCCCTTGAAAAGCAGCAATCGCTGAAGGGTGAACTTGCATAAGCGTTTGAAATAAAGCGAAATTTGATGAAAAGAAATGAATGCTCAATTCTCTTCAAGCCGTTTCAATATTATCGGCCCTTTTCTTCCATTTTTGTTCCACAGTCTCAGCTCCTTGCTGTTTGCTGTGCTTTGTTGACAGTATCCAGATGCTGTGCTTGCACTGTTGCGAGTTGGAGTGTCGTGTTTCTTTGGGACAGTCTCTTCAATTTTCTTTCAGCGTTCATTGCTGTTCTCCATTTCGTTGATATAGTTCATTTGAGCCTCTGTCGGGGCTTCAGTGGTCTTCACATGTTTCGATCATGCAGACTTTCACGGGGGTTTATTTTCAACCGTATCTTTGTTACTAGTGCTCTATGATAAAACTTCTTTTCTGGCACCTCAACTGCATTGAAGTCCTCAATGATTCATCCGCAACGCGTTGTGATGCCTAAATGGTCAATTATCGCCATTCCAATGGGGCCATGTGGTTGACTTATGCATTCTGTAACGGAGCACCGTTTGTATATGTACCCTTTATAACGGTGTTTTTGCTTTCTTACCGACTCGATCTGCTCCTCTTGTCCTATATATGTGCTTTCATTTCACTCATTACTATCAAGGGTTTTGACTTGCTTGCTGTCACTTTGATGTTGTTTAGCGCTTCGTAGAGTTTTGTCCCTCCCGGCTTATCAATAGCCAGTTTCGGTTGGCGCGTAGACATTGCCAATGGTTATGCCGCTTACTTTTGCCATGCAGATCCGCGTGGTGTACCTCTATTATCATCTATACCATAAGCGATGAGGGAAAAGATTCTGCGTTGTCCTCCTATGCTGCTAGAATTATCTTCGTTTCGCCGTAATCGACCTTGATCCATCTCATCGTATTTCCTGCAGAGCATGGGTTTTGAAATTTGGTTTACCCCATCTATGTTGCTGGGACGATGTTGATATTGGATTTGCGACTTTTCTTGTTCAAATTGGCCAACATTTTTGGGTGACGGTGACGTAGTAATCGCTGTTCAGGCTTAGTTTTAATTGATGATGCCATTCTCTAATTGTCACAGACCCGTCGAAAATGTTTAAACGAAAATGCGAAGCAACTATTCTGCCTTATTCCGAACATTTCAGGTCGTCTGCAACTATACTATCATTGACACTTCAAATAAAGAACTGATTTTGCTTCTAAATCATTAACATGAAAGACCAATGGGGAGGGAAGATAGCAGGGGAAGTCCACTTCTTTATTTGGTTCCAATGAGCAACCCATTTCTATATAAGTAAAAGCTATCAAAGACGGACTCTCAAGTGTTTTGTGCTAATTGTATCATTGATATGCAATTATCAAATGGATAGCGATTAAAAAACAGAATTTCATGTGACCAAGCATTATTATTTATCTAAAAATTTCAGTCTCAGTATTAATGAGGTATTATATTGCACTGAGAAATAGATACATAACTGCAACACATTGAATTTTTTCGTGCAATGTTGAAATTTTACATCAAGACATCTATTTGATTCATTTTTCTCACTGAATCACAACTGCTTTTTAGGCTATAGAAGAAGAGCATCAGACAACTGGCGAACAAGGAAATGTTCTCTTGCAAGGAGGATGTAGTTCAGGGACAACGTTTACATTTACATCAATATAATCTTCCTTAAATGCTTCTCGTTATCATCCATATCAACGTGAAACCGGTAATGTACCTGTAGTCAAAAATAAGATAAGGTCTGATCCAAGGCTCGCATTTAAATTTAGTGCAAACGGAAGGGAAGACAAGCCGAAGTATCAAAGGTTCGGTAAGCAGATAGCATCCAAGAATTCATCAAGGGCATCAAATACTACTAATCAAGTGAATACCAACAGAGATCCACGACAAAGGAGGTGAAGAAGGCACGCTTCATTTCAAAATTGGTTGTGCATATTGGATACATTTAGTATAATGAAGCTACATCAATAAAGCTCAAATAGTGCACCTTACATTGAACCACCAAATCATTTTTTTTCTTTTTTTTTCTTTTTTTTTTAAGTGGGTTATGTTGAGAAAAGGTTATGGTGGCCTATACAAAGCCCCAACAAAGGAAGAAAGAAGAAAGCGAGCAGCTAAGAGAATAGAGAGATAAGATCAAGTTTATTCATCTTAGATTTGAAAGATGGCAACTTTTAGGATGCAGGAAAGTAAGAAGAAGGCAAGACGTTCCATAAAATGCATGTGCTTGGGATGAATGATGATTTGTGAGATAAAGTTCGTAAAGTAGGCAGTGAAAACTTGGAAAGGGTGTGAATGAGTTGAACCTCGGGTGGTCATGACACGCCTCAGAGGAACTGGAATGATATCCCTGATCTCCTGAGAACAATGTCCGTTAAAGTATCTGTAAAAGATGGAAAGATCTCCAACTAAACAACGATGGGAAAGAGGTTGGACCGATTTGGTGAGGTTAGGATTATTGATGAGACGAGTGGCTTTGGACTGGACTTTGTCGTGAAGACAGAGAGTAGATTTTGGAGCACCACCCCAGACGTGGGAGCAGTACTCTAAAGAAGGACGGATTTGGGACTTGCATATAGATAGAAGGTGAGAAGATGAGAAAAACCCACGGGCTCTGGCAAGGAAACCGAGCTTTTGAGATGCATGTTTAGCGAGGGAATGAATGTGAGTTTTCCAAGTGAGATTAGATGAAAGAGGAAGACCAAGTTGTGTGAAGGAAGCTGAAGTGTCCAGTTCATCACCATTCATGAGGACAGCTGGAAAGTTTTGATTACGTTTGCGTGAAACGACTGCCTGTTTCGTCTTGCTTTGGTTGAACGAAACTAGGTTGTCTTTACCCCACTTCTCAATAACTGTCACATCATTGGAGAGAAGCGAGGCTGAAATGTTTCTGTGGAGTTGGATATCGGTGGAAGCATGGTCATTTGGATAGAATGAAAATGAGGAACTTAGGAAAGGTATCATCAGGAAAGGAGTGAATGCTAGAAGACGTGGAGGTGAGCAGGTCATTGATGAAGAGTATGCAGAGTACAGGGGAGATGACAGAACGCTGGGGTACAACAGCATTGATAGAGTGCAGATTGAAGAGGAAGCCGTCCACTCTGACGGCGATTGACCTATCGCAGAGGAAACAACCAATCCAATTAATGAGAGTCTGATTGAGACCAAACATTGGCAGTTTAGTGAGAAGACCCTTGTGCCAAACGCGATCAAAGGCCTTGGAGATATCGAGAGAGATCACTCTGCTCTCACCACATGACTCTAGAGCAGAGGACCAGACATGGACAGCATAAGCAAGAAGATCACCAGTAGACCTGGCTTTTCGGAAGGCATACTGGTGATCAGAGAGAAGATTGTTTGTTTCAAGGAAGGTAAGAAGTTGCTTAGTGATGATGGTCTCCATAGTTTTAGAGATGAGTGAAGTGATTGCAATGGGACTATAGTTGAGTGGATTAGACTTGTCGCCTTTTTTGGGATAGGAAAGACGTGGGCTTTTTTCCACGAGCTGGGAAATGTGCCAAGAGTGTAGGAAAGCTGGAATAGTTTGTTAAGAATAGGGGCAAGTTCAGGAGCACAGGTTTTGAGAACTATTGCTGGAATACCATGAGGGCCTTTGGATTTGGAGGTGTCAAGCTGGAGAAGGGTTTGGAGAACTTTACGTGTGGAGAACTTAATGGGTGACATAAGGAATTTTGAAGGGGGGAAGTGATGAGGTTGGACCCCTTTGTCGTCGAGGTTGGAGTTGGAGGCAAAGATTGACGCAAAAAGATTAGCCTTGGATGAAGGAGTGGTAGAAAAAGAGTCAGAGTTGTTTTTTAGTGGAGGGAAAGATGATTGTCAAAAGTTTTGGGAGACAACTTTGGCCATAGACCAAAAGGAGCGAGAGCCAGCCTGGCAGGAAGCCCTTTTTTATGCGTTGGACAAAAGATGACTTGGCATTTTGGATGGCTTTGGAGCAAGTATTGCATGACTGGATGAAAGAAGTTCTTGATTGTTGGGTTTGAAGTCACTTCCATTCCTTGAACTAGTGGTTTTTGTTATTCACAGCTTTGGCGCACTGTGAATTGAACCACTTAGGGAAATTTTTTTTACCAGGTTTGTAAGAAGAAGGAATAAAAAGATCCATGCCAAGAAGTATTGCGTCGGTGATGAAAGAAGCAAGAGAGGAAGGATCATTTGAAAAGTCTGAAGACAAAGGGTAAGAAGAGTAAAAAGTGCGAAGGGAGTCCCAGTCAGCCTTGCTGTAGTGGAAGACTCTTTGCGGAGCAAAGGGTCTATCCAGGTGAGGGAGGAAGTCATGCCATAAGGTTTTGAGACAATGATCAGAGTTACCAATAGGAGAGCTTACGGTGGGAGGAGAGTAAATGCTAGGATTAGATGTGAGGAAAAGATCGAGAGTATTTGCTTTGTCTCCTGTACGATCAGGAACGCGTGTCGGCTCTGAAATTACCTGTGTCAAGTCATTGACAATGGCAAAGGCCTCAGCTTCCCGACCAGCAGGGTTGGTGACATTGGAGGAATAGGAGAGCCAGTCGGAGTTGTGGATGTTGAAATCACCAAGAACAATGATTTCAGAGCGTTTGCTAACAATAATTCAGAAACGACATGAAGGTCTACGAAAACTTCATTTACTATGGAAAATCTTTTGATTGAATGGGGATGATGCTTTCTGGGCTGCTCTAGAAAAACATGGAATTGATACCAACAATTTCATGCTTGAAAAACCTGTAGGCATACAGTAAGAGTGCAGTGAGAGTCGACACTAGCTTGAGTGACTTCTTGAAATGCGGCGTCGGAGTGTGTCAGAGATGCATCCTTTCACGTCGGAGCCGCGTCGTCGAATTCCCCAAAACTCAGGACTTGCAGTTTGAGCTTTTTGTGTCTTGAGCTCATCTGCACGACCCCAACGCCCAATACACCCTGCCTGAAGCCTTGCTTTATTATTATTTTTTGCCATGTACTAAAAACAGCTTTGTATTTAAATTTCCTTCGCCAACAGGAAGAGAAGAAATATATTTTTAACTGAGATGAAAAGTCAGTTAATGATACTCTCCTCGAATCTTCAAAAGTCATAAAAATGCAAGATACCTACCCAAGGCAGTGACGGCGAGCCCCCCAAAACTAAGAAGTGAGCCCCTTGACATTGAGAAACCCAGCCCCAAAAAGCAGATTTTGCTTGCCTGGGTGCAAAAAACTTGTAAAAGATGTAGAAAAACTTTGCTGCACTATGACGTGAGATGTACTTTCCAGAAAAGAAATGCCATCCAACGATGCCAGAGAGCCAAACCCGTCACTCCAAAGGACCCACCTCTGCAACCCCAAGGCATATAAATCAAGTGCAAAGTTTTTGAAAGACAGAACAAGGAATTTAGCACAATTGAGCTCTGCAAAAATATTCCTGAGAAATCTTTAAATCTTCATATCAGTAAATTTCAAGATAAGCATATGTCCAATATTTTTGCTCCCATTGTGCGCAAAATCAATGAAAGAAAATATAGACTTAAACATGTAACCTATACATATTTCAAAAGTTCCTTTAAATCTGTTTCTTTTTCGGAATTGTGAAACCCATCGTTTAACTTCAAGCATAGCCTACAGTTTACGTTGGCCATGGCAAGGAAACGGTCTGTCTCACCAAGTAGTTTATTCACTTGGGCCAAAAATTTACGTTGTGTCCAGTTTGATCCTAACTTTGTTTTTATTCAGCTCTGAATACGATGGTCCTGTGACGCCAGGTGGTGGACCTTGTATTGTTGACTATTATTGATGACTGATAGGTCTTGTGATTTCTGTTTCAAGACTCACTTTCTCGATACTGTGAGCTCTGTCAAAAGCCAGGTCAGAGATATCAACTTTCAGGTCATTTTTTACCAATGAATTCACTTTTGAAGGCAGTCCTCTGCAGATTTTTCGTTTGCACACGAGATACCATCAATTCGTTGATATTGCTCCATGTGGTCAACCCACCTCTCTAGTTGTTCGGTTTTGGCATCATTGTTAAACTGGTTGTCTGAGAGATGTTTCACTGCTTTGGTATCTTTTCCATTTGATTGATGTAACTTTCAAGCATCATAGTTCTCACCTCGAGTTTCTCGATCATCTGAACTTGCTCCAATATCGAAGCATGCAGACTGGAGATGCACTGCTTCGTTGCCAAATTTGCAAGCTTGACATCGAAAATCTGTTCAAGTTTGCTCATCAACTCATCCTGACTATGTTCACCTTGCTCCTCGTGGCTGTCCTCATCAGGGCCTAGGCCCACAGTATCATGCACTTTGTCACGCTGCAATTTTGACTTCGTTCTTGGCCTTGTTTTTGCCCTTGAGGCCACTTCTTCTTCCTAATTCCGCTTGCAACTATTATCAGAACATCAAGAAGGTAAGTACCTTTACTCTTCACAAATTATTCTAATGCGAATCCAAAGCTATCCATTGCAGAAAGAAAAAATTTTCAGGAGCTGCGGGAAGCACCTCCGGCCATTATCGGAGAGAGACGTCAAGCGTCATATTGTCAGTTGTGAAAGGTATTAAGATGGTAATGTGGGAATTTTGCCGGAATTTCGGTTTCTGCTGTTTCCATAATTAAGAAAACTGTGATTGTGTAAATCTTACTGCAATTCAAAATGACCACGAATGAGCATTTTTACCCAAAACTATGGGTAAGGTTGAAAATTGAATAAATCAAAAATGAATAAAGGTATTGAGCTGAAGTTCAAGTACGACTTTACAACTAATGTCGGGTGTCGATTCAATTTTTGATCTGGTGAATTGACATGGAGTGACCCGATGCCGAAGAGGGTTGGCGCATGGACACAGCCCTGCTTTACCACTACTGACAGGGAAGGCCATTGAGGTGGTACCGTTTACGCATACCGTGGTGTGCATGTAGAGGACCCCACATTGAAGAGCGGTAGGCGGGAAGCTGAGGACTGCAGAAACACAGCTATCGCGGCCAAAATATAAGGGCCGGAAGGTCAACAATTCCAGCATCAATTATCCTGCTCTTTCATCTGTGGCATTTGCCATCGGGACTGCCACTCGCAGGTTGGGGCTGTACAGCCACTCTCGCAGGTGCAGATGAACAGATACTGGAGATACTCCATCGTCTCATGCAGACGGAAGGATGCCGATGACGACTTACTTGGACATTGCAGTCACCAAACTGACCGAACAATTTGCACCTATTTCTTCTCCTTCTTCTTCAATCATTGTACAAAATTTTTCAACACAATCTTCACCTCTATAAACAAGTGGTTCAGCATAGTTTTCAGCACCATCTTTTTTGACATAATAAGAAAATCCCGATGGAGTATGTTTTTGATATTTTTCAGTAAACGACTTTTCTGGATTTGGTGTGGCTGAATCTATTTTTTCTGTCACTGCTTCAAAGCCAGCGTAGATTACAAACGGAACTCCCATTGATTTTTTAAAGTTTTTAAACGAAATTGTTTCACCTTGCTTTGGTACTTCAATTTTTCAAGCAGATTTTTCTTTACAAACCTCAATATGTTCGTTTAACTTTTCTGGTGTTGAAAAATGGTTCAAGCATCTTTTGCAGAAACAAGCTTTGTGTTCATGTTTGGCAACTTGTGATCTAATTAGTTTTGAAAATTTTTTTATCCAACAATAATGTTGTTTTTCTTCGTTGGTTATAGATAATAGATCAATCGCATTTTGTGGGTCTGTTTTATTTATCCTCAAGATATGAACACTTTTATCATAACCAAATACGTTGACGCCAATTTCTGGATTATTTTTCTCAAACTTATCAATATCCTTCAATGAAACTGGGAAATCAATACCTGTAAAATTAAGTTTACCCAAGTGTGTTTTATATTTTGTTGGTCTTTCAGGGTTGGCTTTTATTTCAGCGTTGTGTTGTTCTGATAAAATTGCATATTCAAAGCATCTGTCGTCTTTGTTTTGTACGTTTATAACTGCTCCTTTTGACTTAATTTCCTTTGGCAAATCAATATAGCTACTACCGTTTAGTGGTATATTTTTATCAACTTTAAGACGCAACTTTTCAATACTTTGAAATATCCAACCACTACCGCCGCTTGTATATGTTGCAAATTATTCAATTATCTTTTGTTTCATAGTTTCAAAGGTTTCAGGAATTATTGTTGAACTGTTAAAGTGTTGTATTCCAGAGCGAAAGTATGGTTTTACAGAAACAATTTTATCATCTGATCTTCTTGCTAAGTTAACTGCTACCTCCACGTTTATCTTAAAAGATTTTTCTTTTTCAAGTTCTTCTTTTGATTATTTTTCTACAAGTGGAGCAACCATTTCTAGATAGGTTCTTAAATCAACATTTTCTAATCCATCGATCTCAAAGTTTTTAAATACATTATTCAAAGCAGTTTCTGTTTGCACTAATTTTAGTTGAGACATGTTGTGTTATACTTGTGGAAAGTTGTCAGCACTTATATAATATGAAAAATCAAATGTCTAATATAAAAACAGATAATTTCCTATATAAATAATAGTAACAAAAAAATTGGTAAAAGTTTTTAATATTTTGTTTCTACTTTCTTAAGCAACTCTGTGTGTAATTTCTTTTTCAAATATTTAGTTAAAATTTGTTCTTCTGTTTCCATTATTTTCTTTTTATATCTTAGCTCTTCATAATTACATTCTTTGCTTTTACACATACCTAATTTTGATCTTGTTCCTTTTCCACAACTCATACAAGGAAAGGATTTTACTTTTTGTTTTGCATGATAATCAAAATACCCTTCACATTTTGCTTTCCTATTGCAGGTTCTTTCGTGGCCTAACATTAGCCAGTTACATCTTGGAACAATTTCTGCCATTTTTGTGTTAATTTTTTACTCTGCTCGTAAACTTTGTAACTCTTATATACAGTAGTAAATTTAAAACTCTAAATGAAAAAAAAAATTATAACATATCTACTGTTTTGATTTTAGTTTTGCGTTTGCTGCTTTTATATCTTCAGGATTTCCATTACATTTTGGTAAATGGTTGTTTAACCTTTCTGATGATGAAAAATGACTCAAACATCTTTTATAGAAATAGGCTTTGTGTTCATATTTAGTAACTTGTGATCTAACTAGTTTTGAAAAGTTTTTTATCCAACAATAATGTTGTTTTTCTTAACCGTTGGTAATATGCAACAAATCAATCGCGTTTTGTGGGTTTGTTTTATTGAATCGCAGTGCGTGTACGTCTTTATCATAACCAAATACATTGACCCCAATGTCTGGATTTTTTTTTCAAATTTATCAATATCTTTTAAAGAAACTGGAAATTCAATATCAGTAAAATTAAGTTTACCTATGTGTGTTTTATATTTTGATGGTCTTTGGTGACTGGCCTTTATTTCATTGTGATACAACGCAGACAAAATTGCATATTCAAAACTTCTGCTGTCTTTGTTTTGTACGTTTATAATTGCTCCTTTTGACTTAATAAATGTAGGTAGATTAATATAACCTGCTCCTATTTGTGGGAGTAGGGTGGTTGTCTCTGTAGTTGATTGCATTGTTATAAAGAGATGTAAACTTTGTAACTCTTATATACAGTAGTAAATCTAAAACTCTAAATGAAAATTAAATAGATTGTGTTGTGGGGGGAACTGGTTTGGGGTTGCTGGAAGAAACCGGTTTTACAAAAATGAATTCTGATAGTGCTCCATAAAACTGCAGACGGTCCGCCTTATTTCAACTACTTACTGCATTGGCATAACCAAAGCTGTGGTTGCTTTGCACAACTACCTAATGTTACATGAATCGTCACTTCCAAGGGATGAGAGAAAGTACTTTCCACATGGTTAAGCTGATGCAGAAGATAAGAATGCAAATGTTGTTCCTGGAACATGGAGAGTGATATCGAAAAAGATACAGGTCACTTGCCTCTAACACTGTCAAAAACAAGTAATGCCTGCAAAAATAGTGCTAAAAAGTAAGAGACTGTTTTAAAGACTTCTTTAACTCCCCTCCAGGCTCTGTGCCATGGCAGAATGAATATCCCAACAAGTGATGCATGTGTTGATTATGATATATTATAATATGAATATCATAATAAAAGAACAGGAAGAGTTTATAATGCTTTAAGAAAACTACTAGTTGCATTTGAGATCTCAATGTGATTCAAAAGCTGTTCCAAATTCTGCTTTCAACAAAAGCTGCTGTATTTGACATTTGGCAACAGATTTTGATCTTGCGTCAAGTCTTTTCAACTGAGGAATCAAACTTTGCAAGTCGTTTTACCGACAGACTTAGGCCTAATCAAAAGATTGCCAGCCGTTATCAATTTCACCAACGTTCCGCAGTTTACTGCAGCCACTTGTCTCAGATGCAGTTCCTGTCATGAGGATTATCAATAGCAGATGACGTTCTTGAAGCATTCGCTCGGTAAATATCGCTGGATTTACCGTCCCTTGTAAATTCGTTTTTGCTCCGCAAGAAATACTTGTAATTAGCCCAGCCGTAAACAAATTGCCTATTATTGGACAGATTGGTAATTGTATGTTAAGTTAAATTCCCACCCAATCATTGATGATGCTGATGGCAGTATTGTGGAATCTGTTCAGCAACTCCGCCGTTCAACTCGATTACGCAAGAAGCCTGAGCGATACGGGATATATGAGGATGAGGGACTTTCTCTATCGGGGGAGAATGTGGTGAAACTTTTGTTGTTTTGACTTGCATTGTTTTGCATTTCTATAATATTCCTATTGAATTTATAACTTTCCTATTGAATTTATTGACTATCTAACAATGGACCCATTGTTCGGAGTCTAGGCGCATTAGCGCACTGAAGCGCTATTCGATGTGAGGATGTTTTGATTAAAGCCTAGTTTAGGTTAAACTGCGTATATCTTTTTCTTCAACTGAAGTAATACGACAGACACCTTTTCGCACTTTGGAATATCGATCTTACAAAAAGTATAACAAAGAACAATTTTGCAGCGATTTGAAAGAAATGCCTTGAAAATGAAATTGATTCAGTTGGGTTGTATTGATGTGGTTGCCACGCATTGGGAATCACTTTCCAAACAGAGTTGCGGAAAAACATGCCCCTATCAAGAAACAATGACGTCCTACAACTGAGACATGAAAGAAACTACAATCAAACAAAGGGACAAAAACTAGGTCCCAGTATCATTGGCAAATGTACAGAAAGTTGCGCAATCACATAAATCGTTTGGAAAAGAGGCTTAAGTCAGAGCACTTTTGCAGAATGATTGAAGAGAACAAAAACGACAGTTCGCGTATGTGGAAATGCCTAAAAGATGCCCTTCCTCAGTCAATCAACCATTCTGTTTCTGTTCTCAAATCCGGAAAGAAAGTCCTTTCTAAACCAGTTCAAGTTGCTTAAGCATTTAACAAACATTTCACAACTATAGGCCAGAAAATCGCAGAGGCCTCTGGGAAAGGTAATAAAGATGTAAGACGACCTTTGCAAAAGAAAACTGATAACAGCTTCCAACTAGATCTCGTAACAAACAATTTCGTGAGAATCCAACTGCAAAACTTAAAAACAAACAGAGCAATTGGGTTAGACAAAATCAGCGCAAGGTTATTGAAAGACTCCGCTGATATCATTGCACCATCTCTTCAAGCCCTAATAAACATAACATTTCTTGAAGGCAAATTTCCAATAACTGGAAATCGGCAAAATTTTAGCGTTATTCAAGAGTGGAGATAAGAGTAGCTGTGACAATTACAGACCTATTTCAATCTTACCTACAATAAGCAAGATAATCAAGCGAGCAGCTCATTAGCAGTTTTACGAATTCTTGCAAGTAAGCAATCTCCTTTTCCAAGATCAGTTCGGATTTAGAAACAAAATGTCCACAAGCTCTTCTTCTTTACATTTTACAGATAGCCTCCTTGAAAGCATGGACGAAGGTCATATATCTGGTGTTGTATACTTAGATTTGAAAAAAGCCTTCGATACAGTGGATCATTCCTTGTTGGTTTTGAAGTTGACAGAGTATGGTGTTTCTACAGCTTGTCTGAAATGGTTTCGCTCCTACCTTAGTCAGAGATCGCAGAAAATGTCAGTTGAGGGCACTCTCTCATCGAAAAGAAGCCTAACGATTGGCGTACCACAAGGATTCTCGTTTTTTACTTGCATACACCGTGGCTTAGCAGTAGACACTAAAGTGACTATCATGCATTCATCATAGTACTTCGAACGCTATGCATGCTTGATCTGCCAAGTGGACACATTGCCAGGGTCGCACTAACGATTTGGGGTCCCTCGGCTCTCTGTTATTAAGCGCCCCTCCCACGTACATATCTACTGGTATTGTTCACGAGGTGAAGTGATTGGCCCCTTACTTCTTCTTGTTTTCATCCCAGACTTGCCGCTATCAGTAAAATACTCAAACATAATCTTGTTTGCAGATGATACAGCAATATATTACTAAGGAAAAAACTGTAATGAAATCCAGAATACGATGAATGAGGATTTTGCTCTTGTAATAAAATGGCTAAATGACCACCGATAGACGTTAAACATCACAAAATCAAAGTTTGTTGCGGTTGGAGGAAAGCAGCAGTTAAAGCGTTTCCAAGGTCTGACATTGAAAATCGAACAGGACGAACTAAGTAGAGAATCAAGCTATAAACATCTTGGTATAATAATCAATGAAAATATGGCATGAAGGGGATCACCTTGCTTTATTGCAGCAAAAAGTGGCATAAAGGATGGGATGGTCTCGGAGAGGGGGCGTTTATTGGAGAGAGGTGCTCATTGGAGGGGGGCGCTAATTAAAAAAATTTTGTCTACAAGTAAAAGGCAAAGTTTTGAAATGCGAACAGTTAAAATTTTTAAAGTTGTTATTTTATGATTTCATACTTGTATAGTCAAAATTTTTATATCATATTAATGTCTTCCGAGTCCGAACCCTCATTGACTCGCATAATTGCTGGAGTGGTATCTTGAACATCAAAATCATCTATACCCACAAATGAATTTTTGTGTGGTTCAGGCAGTATTTGCAGCTGAGACTCCATTACCTTTGCACCTTTTTCGCATGGATTGCTCTCTTTAATGCAGTGAATTTTGTAATCATCACTGCCCTCAGCTACCAGATTAAGAGCACAAGACTGAAATGGCTTGCAGATTATTTGGGGGGGGGGCGTTCATTGGAGAGAATGCGATACTTACAAGGGCGCGGATGTGATTTCTTTTGCTTCTGATTAAGCGTTCGTATTTACGACATTGTGTTTGCTGTGTGAAAAGATCCAAGCTGTTTGCCTCGTTTTACTTGGGCATGAGCAGACATTTGTCTCAGCGCGCTGCATTCACAACACTTCAAAAGATAGTTTTGCTAAGTTGCTGTTAAGTGGAACATTATACGAAATACATCATGGGATGGGAAGATGCTACCATGGGACCCATGGAACCATTGGTAACTGATGTTGCCATGGGAAGCTTTGACGGAGCAGAAATCTGCGAACTAGTTGGCCTCTAAATTCTCAACGGTCTATGCGCGATCAGCTGTATTTAAGAACATTTCAGGACCAACAGCAGAACGAATAAAAAAAGACATAACAAGACACTTCGAAAACCACGGACTAAACATTACAACACAGACAAAAATGAAGACAGTCAAATACCTGGACGGGACATTCAACCTCAACAGCGGAACATACTACCCTTACAGAAAATCCAATGACCAGCCACTAGACATCAACACTAAGTCCAACCACCAACCTAGAATCATTAAACAACTCCCAGACAACCCGAATCTCCAACCTATCCTGCAACGAAACAGAATTCAACAAAACGAAACCGATCTACGAAAACGCCCTAAAATCCTGCGGACTCACGCACCCCCTCATCTACAACAACCACGGCCACCCACACGTACAAGGAAAAACAGACAACGAAACATCATTTGGTATAACCCTCCATATAACTAAAACATCCGCACTAACATCGGCTACACATCCCGCAAGCTAATAAGCAAGCATTTTCCAAAAACCCACAGATTTCACAGCATCTTAAATAAGAGCAACCTAAAAATTAGTTACAGCTGCAAAGAAAATATGGCCTCCATCATCAACAAACACAACAAGAAAAGGCTCAACACTAAAACATCCATCCCAGGATCAAAATCATGCAACTGCCGCATAAAATAAGACTGCCCCCTGAACAAAAACTGCTTTACCACTAACATTGTTTACAACCCTAACGTGACAACAAACAAAGACACAACCGGGAAAAATTACATAGGCGTGACTAAAGGAACACTCAAACAACGATTTACTCAACACAAACTGTCATTTAAGAACAAAAAGTACTCCAACAGCACCGAAGTTTCCAAATACATCTGGCGACTTAAGGACAACAAAACAGACTACCGAATACCATTGTACCTGAATATTTATAGTAACAGAGAATCGGTCTTTTCCTTTTCTGCATTTCTGCTATCAACGCTCTGTACTTTGTACATAGAGCACCATATGGTGGTGAAAACAGCACTCTCTATGTGATATATATATATATATATAGTTCTTCTCTGCAGTAAATTAGGCCCAGCTCTGAATATAACTTTACTTTATCCTAATATAAGGTACGATTCAACTGCCTCTGGTATCTGGCATTGGAATCTTTGCTCAAAGTTAGGAATTACGTCTTGGGAGCATTACAATGGATCATTTGGATATCCGTATACAGTGCCAACAATACTGCTTTGGAAATTCCTTCTTGTTTGAGCAGACCTTGGGATCCTCCTGGTAGCACTTTTGTCCAGGTATTCTATTCGTCTTGGTGAACGACAGTAAAAGGGTAAAAAACATTAAGGTTTCAAAAAAAAGCCTCATTTGAGGAATCTGAAGGTTAAGGATTCAGAAAAGACTCATTCAAAAAACTATTTCTGTGTTAAGGTGAAAGCACTAGTGGGAGAGGTCCTTGTTCGAAGGAACACACCAGAGTTCTAAACTAGCACTGGTTATTCTCTCTCGTTATTCTATAAACATATCCATCCACACACGTCAATGACACTTAGAGAGTTAATATGAGGTCTCTCTGTCTCTCTGACAAAATGTTTCAGAGTGATGCGTACACGGCGGGATAAAAGGCAAATAAGCAACTCAATTCAGTCTATTGACCTGCAGTACAACTCTGAACTCAAAGCGAAGATCAGGGAAGTGAGTGGAAAAGAAGAGAAGCTTTAGAAAATTTTGAGGGAATTTACCCCCAGCTTCCCTGAGCTTTCCCGAATGTTCAAGCGAACCATATGCCTTTTTGGGAGCACATACTTGTGTGAAAAGCTCTTCTCCACCTTGAACTTCAATGAGTCCAAGTGCAGGTCCAGACTTACTGATGGTCATCTTCAAGCCATACTGAGGGTCTCAACAGCTTCAAATCTCCAGCCAAATGTGACTTGGCTATGCGAGAGGAAGCACTGCAAGGTCAGGTATCTAGCCTCAAGGAGTAGGCCAGAGAAGCCAAGTTCAGGAGAACAGCTCATGTCCTTCAATTTCCCATTCATTTTCAGGATAATTCATGTTCAGAAGAAAGTTGAAGGTTAAAGCAGGCATTTATTGAAGCAGGCATTTGAAGCTGAATACAGCGGATATAGAAGACTGAACAAACCACATATAGTTGTTGATTCAAGAAATCTAACAAAAGTTATTCTTTTCATTAAAATTATCATTTCATTTATTAATTACTGATTAATTGATTGATTTTCTTAATAATTCTTGATTTGCTTATTCATTTTTTTATATCATTTTGTGTTAAAAATTTGAATAAAGAGATTTGAGAGGATTGGAATCTTCTAACATAGCTTTTCCTCTGGAAAACCTGATGCAGCCCAGCCTCAGCCAGAATCTGCCTCCAGTGGCCCAGGTAAATTGAGTGTGCGACCCCTGGTCTAAATGATTCGAATGTTAAATGTCTCATGGGAGCTACTGTCGACGTTCTTGGTAACTCGACAGACATTTCAGAGTCTTCGAAAAAAAGTAAAACCTTGAGCCAACGAAATTCAAATCTTCGTATACGGGTCCTCAACGTTATCAAAGTTACATGGATGTTTCAAATCTTAGAGCACTAGGGTCCCAATTTTACTAAGCAGTTCCAACTTTCTATATAGCTGATTGACCTGGGGGTAGCCTACTCAGTCAAAGACACCTCTAGACCTTGCCCATATTCAATTCTTGTAAACTGTGCAAGTGATCAGCGCAACAAAATAGCCTCCCAATCCAACGAGCAGATGCAGCGACAGTAAATAACAAATATTTCTACACATGAAGGACCTTTTCGACAAAAAAGATTGCACTTTGATATGTCTAGCAGTGCAGAATTTTTTTTCTTTTTTAATGGGTTACGTTTAGGAAAGGCTATGGTGGCCTATGCAAAGCCCCAACATAGGAAGAATGAAGAAAGCGAGCAGCTCAGAGGATAGAGAGATGAGATCAAGTTTATTTATCTTAGATTTAAAAGATGGCAAGTTGTAGGACTATGGAAAGTAAAAAGAAGGCAAGACGTTCCATAAATTGCATGTTCTTGGAATGAATGATGATTTGTGAGATAGAGTTCGTGAAGTAGGCAGTGAAACTTAGAAAGGGTGTGAATGAGTTGAGCTTCTGATGGTCCTGACACGCTTTAGAAGAACTGGAATAATATCCCTGATCTCCTGAGAACAATGTCCGTTAAAGTGTCTATAAATGATGGAAAGATCTCCAACCAAACGACGATGGGAAAGAGGTTGGAGAGATTTGGTGAGGTTAGGATTATTGATGAGACGAATGGCTTTGGACTGGACTTTGTCGAGAAGACAGAGAGGGGATTTTGGAGCACCACCCCAGACGTGGAAGCAGTACTCTAAAGAAGGACGGATTTGGGACTTGTATATAGATAGAAGGTGAGAAGATGAGAAAAACCCACGGGCTCTGGCGAGGAAACCGAGCTTTTGAGATGCAAGTTTAGCAAGGGAATGGATGTGAGTTTTCCAAGTGAGATTAGATGAAAGAGAAATACCAAGTTGTGTGAAAGAAGCTGAAGTGTCCAGTTCATCACCATTCATGAAGACAGCTAGTGCCGCAATGATAGTAATTGTCGCTTCTTCAGCTTGTCGATGGCCACGTCTCGTCTGGAAAATTCTTGTATCCTACATGGGCTGATGCAAGGATTTCATTGATTAATTCTAATGTGCGTAGCGCCCATCCAGTGTTATTCCGATACTGCGCAGGGTTTATGATAAAGTCTTCGAATCCGTACATGAAGGTTCATATTGCCTTCATGTCGAAAATTTAGACTTTCGTCTGTCGCGATTGGATGTGAGTTTTACAACTGAGATTCGATGAAAGAGAAGGACCAAGTTGTGTGACACAAGCTGAAGGGTCCAGTTCATCGCCATTCATAATGACAGGTGGAAAGTTTTGATTACGTTTGTGTGAAATGACAGCCTGTTTTGTCTTGCTTTGGTTGAACGAAACTAGGTTGTCATTACACCACTTCTCAATGACTGTCAGATCATTGGGGAGAAGCGAGGCTAAAATGTTTCTTTGGAGTTGGATATCGGTGGAAGCATGGTCATTTTGATTGAATGAAAAATGAAGAACTTAGGAAGGTATCATCAGCAAACGAGTGAATGCTAGATAACGTAGAGGTCAGTAGGTCGTTTATTAGGAGAATGAAGAGTACAGGGAGATAACAGAGCCCTGGGGTACACCAGCATTGATTGAGTGCAGATTAAAGAGCAAGCCATCCACTCTGACAGCATTGATCCTATCAGAGAAGAAACTACCAATCCATTTAATGAGAGTGTGATGGAGACCAAATATCGGTAGTGTAGCGAGAAGATCCTTGTGCCAGACGCGATCAGAGGTCCTGGAGATATCGAGAGAGATTACTTTGCTCTCACCACAGGATTCTAGAGCAGAGGACCAGACATGGACACCATAAGCAAGAAGATCACCAGTAGACCTAGCATTTCGAAAACCATACCGGTGATCAGAGAGAAGATCGTTTGTTTCAAGGAAGGTAAGTTGTTTAGTGACGATGGTCTCAATTGTTTTAGAGATGAGTAAAGTGATTGCAATTGGACGTTAGTTGAGAGGAATAGACTTGTCGCCTCTTTTTGGGATAGGGGAGACATGGGCTAGTTTCCAGGAGGTAGGAAACGTACCAATAGCGTAGGAAAGCTGAAACAGTTCGTTAAGGATAGGGGCAAGTTCAGGAGCACAGGTTTTGAGAAATTTGGTGGAACACCATCAGGGCCTTGCGAATTGGAGGTGTCAAGCTGGAGAAAGGTTTGGCGGATTCTTCCTGTGGAGAACGTAATGGGTGGTATAGTGGATTTTGAGGGGGGGAGGTGGTCTGGTTTGAGCCCTTGGTCGTTCAGGTTGGAGTAGGAAGCAAAGAATGGCGCCAAAAAATTTGCCTTGGATAAGGGGATGGTAAAAGAAGAGTCAGAGTTGCTTTTGAGTGGAGGGAAAGATGATTGGCAAAAGTTTTAGGAGACAACTTTGGCCATAGACCAAAAGGAGCGAGAGCCAGCCTGGCAGGAAGCGATTTTGTTGTTGATGCGTTGGACAAAAGATGATTTGGCATTTTTGATGGCTTTGGAGCAGGTGTTGCGTGAGTTGATGAAATAAATTCTTGAATGTTGGGTTTGAAGTCGCTTCCATTCCTTGCAGTAGTGGTTTTTGTTATTCAAAACTTTGGCGCACTGTGAATTGAACCACTTATGGGAACTGTCTTTACCAGGCTTGTAAGAAGAGGGAATAAAAAGATCCATGCCAAGAATTATTGCCTCGGTGATGAAAGAAGCAAAAGAAGAAGGATCGTTTGAAAAGCATGAAGACCAAGGGTAAGAAGAGTAGAAAGTGCGAAGCGAGTCCCAATCAGCCTTGCTGTAGTTGTCTATCTATCCAGGTGACCGAGGAAGTTATGCCGTAAGGTTATAAGACAATGATCAGAGTTACCAAGAGAAGAAATAACGGTGGGAGGGAGTAAATGCTAGGATTGCTTCAAAATATCCTACAGCAGTATCCAAGTGACAGACAAAAATGTGTAGGATATAGGATATTGCTAATGATATAATTATTCTCGGAAAGAATCGCCAAGAACACGACATAGCATTCGAAAGTTGTCTAAAACGATTGTCTACTCTTAATATCGAAGCAAAGGTATCAAATGCCGTTTTTTAAAAGCCGAAAAAGAATTCTACGGTGTTATATTCACTGAAAAAGGTTCGAAACCTGATCCAGATCCAGTGGCAAAGCTTCAAAATGTTGCACCTCCACAGAATGCGTCTGAAGTGGGAAGCTTCCTAGATATGGCCAATGCCTGCAATGGCTGCATTCCAAATTATGCTGCCGTAACTCTACCTTTGCTTGAGTTAACAAAGAAAAATGTAAAGTTCAAATAGACCCTTGCTGAGCAAAAGCTATTTAACCAACTGAAGCAGAAACTGACCCATGCCCCAGTAATGGTCTATTTTGATACCCATAAAAGAAGCATTTCAATTGTTGGTGGATCCCATATGTATTAGCGGAATTCCTTTTCAACGCGGCAGTGATCAAGCCATCACAAAATTATATCCTACGCGGGTAGAGCCCCTAGCTCTATAGAAAGTCATTATTCTCCAACGGATATTGAAGGAATCGTATTGGTATGTCCATAGAGCACTTAAGATAATTTTTGATTGGAACAGAATTCGATGTCAGGACAGATCACAAAGCTTTGGAAGCTATCATTGATAAGCCAAGGTCGAAACCGGCTGCTTGAATATAAAATTTTGCTTCTAAGGCTTCAGCCGTACAATTTTCGAGTTATTCACAAAAGCGGACTAACAAATGAAGCTGAATATTCAAATCGACACCAAATAGATATTAAAACAAAATGGAGCTCAGAAGAGCGTATAGCTGAAGAGTATATAAACTACATCGTACAGCATACAATTCCAAAGTCCTTGACGTGGAAGGAGATACAACAAAGCGAGAATAAAACTATAAAACTCGGTTCCTAGGTCTTATAGGGTAAAACTACAATCCAAGATTCCTAAATCTAAATGATCAAAATAGCATTGAAAAATTAGCTAATTCCAATATGCTACTAGATCCACAGTAAACTGAACGAGGATATACTGGTCAGCTTAAAGCTTGCCTTTGCCATAAGTGTATCAAATAGACAAGATAATCGAACGTAATAAAGCGATTATTACTGCGGTCATATGTCTAGCTATGAACAAGTAGTCGTCATCATCGTCAGGTCTGGCAGATTGCTGGAACACATTTTTCCCACAACTCCCTGTCCTCCATTGCTCTGCTCAGATCTTCATTTACGTGTATGTTGGAGTCCTGATAAAGTTGTTTCACAAACGTATTGCTTGGAAAACCGGCGTTCCTGTAGCCATGTTTCAGTTCCCATATCAAGACATCACAGATGAGTTCATGCTTGCTTCTCCAGCAGTGTCCCGCCAATCGCACCCTTCTTTCTCGTATCACTGTCGTTATTTGTGTGAGGTATGTTCAGGTCAGGTTTGGGTCTGCTACTGGTACCATGTAAAGCAGTACTACCTGTTTCATGACCTGCTGTCTTGTAGGTTGTGCCATCTGAGACAAAGGCTAACATAAGGTGACTCTGACTCTAAAGCCCTCCTGCTGCCTTGCAGGATACGCCTCTGCAGAAGGCAAAGGCTAAGAGAAGGAAAAATCTGAACCCAAACCAGCAGATAGTAGAGGGGTAGTACCTTACCTCAGGGAAGGGCCCTCTGACAAAGGATACGTCCCCCCTGAAGGCCTGGTCTCCATGCCATATGTCTGTATGTCTCAACTGGGTAGGTGAGCCCATTAGCCTCGTAAGACGATCACCCAGGCTTGTTGTCTCGATAAAAACACTCCATCTAGTGTAGTAGCGAGCCTAGATGCGTACCTAGCAAACAAAAACACAAGATGACACGAAAACAAGTAGTAGTTCGTTCATACCTTACTCGAAGAGTGTTCTTCTCTTGGGCTCTGCCCCGGCATCCGTTCCAAACGAACCTCCAATCTCGACTAACTGACTGCTTAAGGTTTCCTTCCCTATATGCGTCTTTGGACTGTACTATGGTAACTGGACGTGATCAAACTGAGAGAATCATCGTTAAAGCAAAAGGCAAAGACCTAGAACAAGTGAGCGAATTTAAGTACCTTGGAGCAACCATAACTGAAAATGCTGCAAGTGAGAACGAGGTAAAAAACAGGGTTGGGATTGGAGTGAGCACCTTGGCTGAGATGAATAAAATCTGGAGGGCAAAAAAACTGAAAGTAAAGGGTAAAATTAAGTTAATGAGCGCGATGGTGGTAAGCATCCTTTTGTATCGCTGTGAAAATTGGAAATTGACGGACAAGATATGGCGAAAATTGGAGGCTTTTGAGATGAAGTGTTACAGACGTCTTCTTGGTATAACATGGAAAGAGAAGAAAACTAACGAAGACGTGCTTAAGTTGGTTGCTGACAATTGCGATGGTTCACCAACTGAAAGATTAATGACAGTCATCAAAAAAAGAAAACTCACATTTTTCGGACATGAGCTTAGGCGCGACAAAGTTACAAAGACTTTAATGTAAGGAATGTATGAAGGCAGACGTTACCAAGGAGGACCAGCAAGGATTTGGTTCGATGACATCAAAGATTGGACTGGGCTGGACGGGCAAGTAGCCTACCATCGCACGGAGAATAGAGAGGAATGGCGGAGGCTTGTCAAGATCAGAGGGCACCGACGGTCCGGCGGACTTCGGTTGTGATGATGATGATGATGACTCAACATTGCTTAATATCACGGGCGGCTTCCCTTGAAATAAGCCAGTATCTTAATCAGTGTAATAGACTATGGTTGGACGTAGCTCCAGCCTAGTCGCGTCGTTGCTGGGGGGCTGGTGGAGGGCACGTGCCCACCTATAATCAGTGAATCGGATACTTTTGGGAAATCTAGAATTTTGTAGGAAATTTGATTCATCCATTAGAAGAAGATTTACTTCACACAAAAATATTCTGAAACATTTTGCACCTTCGGACCCAGAAGGATTGCCAGGCATTGCAAAAATTAATTCTTTGCAGCTTACCTCTTTCAGAAGTGCAATAGGAAAATAGTGTTGGGAAGACAGCATTCGGCTGAGGAGCTCCTAAAGTTGGTCAGAAATTATGGGAAATTTCACAAAGATGCAGTTTTAACCTTTCTTTCTCTCAAATTTTAGATCTTCTTTCTCTCTTCTTCACTATTAATCTTTCATTGTTAATCCTCATTAGGATGGTCATGAGAAAAAGGTTAAACATGTGTGGGTTCTTCTACAATTTCAAAAGCGGATGGATATACTAAAATAACATCTAAACTTACAGCTTCTAAGGAAACGACAAGAGGGCTGCTTCGATGTTTTCGAGTACTAATTACCTCGATCTGTATTCGGCTACGAGCCTCTGGCAAACTTTGTGTAGCGTCGAGAGAGGTGCGTCTTCTTTTCAGCTTGCCCGCAAGGCTTCTTTTCCTACCCCAAGGTTAGCATCTTATTACAAATTCTACGAAGGAGATTAACGAAGCGTCCAGTCAGCGTCTGAGCACAGCAATAAAACAATATGAACCAATAAGAATAAAGATAAAAGTCATAAATCAACAAAGCCAATAAATAAACTATGCATCAAATACACAAACCAGCACACGATGAAATAGTTAACAGCGCCTTCGTAGCGTAACAGCAGAGAATGAAGCTGATGGCACAAGCAAAGAAACGAATGTAATGGAAAGGGCTGCCTATTTGACAGTGCTTAAACTACTCGTTAGATTCAATTTGCAAAGTGCATACCCTAACCTTTACACGATGGATAGAATACTGACAACATTACCAGCATGCTTTACCAAGCGTAAAATAAAATTTTCAAAGTTAAAATACATTAAGAGCAGACTAAGGCCGACAATGGGACAGGAGAGATTAATTTCCCCCATGATGATCAACGTTGAGCAAAGCTTAATCCCCTGCGTCAACCTTGAGGGTATCATTGATTCGTTTGCAAATTCTCCTCTTTTGAGAAAACTCAATTTGGCAAATGTTTTTTCTTTAATTTGTAAAAGTCTGCAAAAATTTGCTCCGAGACGTGGTGTCTCTTTATTGGACAACTAGAACTGCTAACGTTGCAGTTTGCGAAAGTCATAAAATCAAAACAGTGTGCCCCCCTACTTTTTCCACTGCCACGACGCCCCTGCTCCAACCACTCGTGCCAAGTATTTTCACAAGTTTAATTTTCATACTATTGCTCAAAAAATAAATCAAGGTATCATAACATTCTTGACAATTTTTCATAAAATGGGAGTGGCCTTGATTTTCCGATACAATAAAGGGCCAAACTATGGAAAAATCTTTGGGGGTACGCCTCTAGACCCTAAACCCATCATTCGATCTCTTCACTATATCTGCCACCAATGGGGGGAGGGTCTAAAGGGCCATCACAACATTGCATCGCATGGCTGCCATACGTGGAGATTTCCACCTACGGGATATTGCAGGATTTGTAGGGAGCGGTGAAATGTACGGGATGAAATATAAAATATAGATAGATTTTTTCTAAATGTAGTTGTATTTTACCTAAGGTTTAAGTAACCGCAAATAAGTTCCATTAAGCTTTTATCGCATCTCAGATTTCATTATCTAAAATCGCACATTTGGTGTCCACTTTCTACTCTCATTGCGCAGTTGAAACAAGCCCCTTGAGAGAAATGTGATACATGTTGTGATAGCTTAGTAGTCAATTTCAAAATGTTTTGGACAAATTGATACATTTCAATATTCGAAATTTCACCAGGTATTTCAAACAGGAAGATAAGTTAGCATTTTAACAATCCATGTCATTACACTGTAAAGATTTGATAAAATAAAATTTACCCATGATTGAAAATGCCCAGTTTGCTCCGTTGTTTTCCTGGGCATGGAAAATTCAATATGAGCGCATCTGGGTCCCCGATGACATCTGAAATCGAGGCTGCTGAACACGCATGGCTTGAATCTGAACAATTACTTCCCAACACAGACGTCATCTCGCATTTTTCTAGCAAAACTTATCTCTACGTCTACTAGCGTTCACACTTTTGCTGGTGATACCTTCCTAAGTTCTTCATTTTTCATTCAATCAAAATGAACATGCTTCCACCGATATCCAACTCCACAGAAACATTTCACCCTCGCTTCTCTCAGATGATCTGACAGTTATTGAGAAGTGGGGTGAAGACAACCTAGTTTCGTTCAACCAAAGCAAGACGAAACAGGCTGTCATTTCACGCAAATGAAATCAAAACTTTCCAGCTGTCTTCATGAATGGTGATGAACTGGACACTTCAGCCTCTTTCACACAACTTGGTGTTTCTCTTTCATCTAATCTCACTTGGAAAACTCACATCCATTCCCTTGCTAAAAATGCATCTCGAAAGCTCGGTTTCCTCTCCAGAGCCCACGGGTTTTTCTCATCTTCTCACCTTCTATCTATAAACAAGTCCTAAATTTGTCCTTCTTTAGAGTACTGCTCCCCCGTCTGCGGTGGTGCTCCAAAATCTACTCACTGTTTCCTCGACAAAGTCCAGTCCAAAGCCATTCGTCTCATCCATAATCCTAACCTCACTAAATCGCTCCAACCTCTTTCCCATCATCGTTGGAGATCTTTCCATCATTTATGGATACTTTCATGGGCATTGTTCTCCGGAGATCAGGGAGAATATTCCTGTTCCTCTGAGGCGTGTCAGAACCACCAGAAGCTCAACTCATTCACACCCTTTCCAAGTTTCACTGCTACTTCAAGAACTCCATCTCACAAATCATCATTCATCCCAATAGCATGCAATTTATGGAATGTCTTGCCTTAGCATGAATGTGTGCAATAGCATGCAATTTATGGAATGATGAGATTATTAAGAAGAGAATGAAGAGGAAGCAGAATGAGCGAGGATTCGATCATAAAATGGCCCTTAGAACGAATGAGACCAACAGTGTCTAGAGAAAAATTCTCCAGAAGATAGATCAGTGCTTGGTCGCTTCCTCATTACGCTTGTGGAACATAACAAATTTGAAAAGGAAATTCAAGTTGACTTGAATGATTTTCATCTTAAACCATATCCACACTACACAAACTACGCCCACGTTACCCCAGGGGTGAACCCAGGTTAGTATTTGTAGTGCATGCACTTATTCGAAAACTTTTTGAGCGCCAAAAAGGCGTTTCTTCGTAGATAAGTAATCAAGGAGTCAGCTCCAGTTATATGAATAGAATGAAGAACATGGCACTCATCTAATGGAATCTTCTACAAATGTTCATGGGTCAACATGGAGTCGGCAGGAAGCTCTGCCTTATCTTGAGGGATGAAAAAATTCATGAGCAGCGATATCACTGCGCCAAGAAAAAGAATGTGCCATAGCCTAGAGGTTTGAACGAGAAGTCGGCTGTAAGCGAACGCGCAGAAATTGAAACAAATAAAGCAGATAAAATATTCATACAATGAAATGAAAGACAACAACAGTACGAGCCAAGGAAACTTGAGTGAGCAAGTTTCCACCTGTGTTTTCAATACATGTGAGCCCACTCTTTTTACCTCTATCGCTGACACTAAAATTTTTGAAATAAAAGATCCAAAGAATTGAGAAAACAACTCAAAATAAGATAGACTGTGAAATAACGACAGTAATTAGCTGATAAGTCTATCAACATCGGTGTCTACACCTGGAGGATACATCAACATCTTCATCCGAAAATTTAGTAGGCAGCCCAACTGGCCTACTCCTAGCAACATTAATGGCATCTGCCAAACAGTCTTCACCCAAAGATGACGAAAGAGTTGAAATTCTCACATATAAGGAAACAAGTTCAAGAGCAAGAACGCTTTAATCAAAAAGTGGAAAACAAAAAGGTGAACAAGAAATATAGTATAACTGCGTATGCGTAACATTTGTTAACCCGGGTTCACCCCACTTTTATGTCCACACTGCAAAATATCGAAATCAAGGCTGGACAAAGCCGGGCTCCCCAAAGGTTGATACTAATCTGGAGCGAATCCGAGTTAGTTTTTGTAGTGTGGCAGGGCTTTTCAGTTATCAACCAAGATGTGCACGAGATACAGCCACTTACAATAAGTCATCTTCTTTTCGGATTCAACATTACGTTCTTACCAAACCCTTCTCTCGATTCTCAGGGTTTACTGGGCTACAAAATGTTACCAGCAGGCAAAAACGTAAGGCGCAGTAAATAAAAAGGCACAAATCAAGAGTGACATCTCTGGTTGCCAGGCAATTCTCAACACGTGGTTTTTCGTATGCTCACTTGCAACGAGGCGGTTTTTCTCTCAGTCAAACTACTCGCACTTTTCAATTTTCCTTGTTTAAAACTTTACTCAGTCGGCGATACTGCACACTTTAATAACGCATGCATGTATAAACTTCATATGCATCTTTCCACAAGTCTACACAGGGAGAAAGATAAGATTGGACGCGGCCAGGCCCTTAAAGGCCAAAGTCATTCACGAACCCGGGTTCGTCAATTCGATTCGCCAAAGCCTTGTTTCAAATGTTTTGAGCTGAAAATCAATACATGGAAAAAAGATCAAGATAGTATTGTTGGGGCAATTTATGACCGTTAGCTTGAGGATGGCGGCTTTACAATCGATCTGAAGTGATTCAAACAGTTGATGCCACATGTCGAAGATATTCCACTCTGCTCAATTACAAAAGCGCCAGGTGTGTTCAACATTCATTCTAACACGGTAACAATTTTTTATATTCATTAACGATGTGAGAGAAAAGATTCCAGATATCTTCCTCAATATTTCATGTGCCGTTAAAGCTCCGGCGAGGAAACATCTTTCATATTAAAGAGTATGTGATATCAGAAAATCAAGCTGCGTTTTCGTTGCAGCACGCCTTTTTGAGAGAGATTCATTTACAAGTTTTTGATCAATGCTTTCCAATCAAGGTTGCAGAAAATGCTGTCAAATTATTTCCTTTTCTTGATGACACCAAACTACATTCTAAGCGCTCTGTGACTTAGTAGAGACCAGAAAGCAAGCAGTACTGTGGAGCAATTTTATTACTCGAACTTCTTATCAAATCACCCTGGCTGACACTGGCTCTGATATTGTGCCGCTGTTGAAGGCAATCATTATTCGGATGACATCCTATGAAATAATGAGGTTATTCGCAACTCTTAAAAGAGTAAAATATATGTTAAACAATGTATGTATGTTTAATTAGCCTCATCAACTTTATCTACAAGTTATACACGATAAAAAGAATAAGGTAGATTAGTGAGCATAAAGAACAAATATCAACACCCCTCAATTCATTGGCAGGAATACCATTAAAATGACAAGCTGACCTTCTTCCATGGTGGTCCCCTTGGGCTGCATGCACGCGGAGAGCGAAATAGCGAAGTGAAGCGATCACGCGGCAAGCGAAAAAAAAACGCACGAATTTTATAATTCTGCAGTTGAAAGGTAATGCCAAAATGGTCTCTTTAAAACAGAAAAAATGTCTTCTAATTCATCTTTTAAACTTCCTTGACTCCCGTAACGAAGAGGATCTTGTTTTACTTACATAATAAAGCACGGCATGATTTTGGTGAATATCATCATTTGATGCGGCAGTTGAGGAACGATGTGGCCAAATTGCAGGGCCATTTCAAAATTAGTTCCCCCATGTTTTATTCGCTATTGGGATTTATCAAGGAGGATATCACCAATCAAGATACCAGTCTTCAAAAACCAATAGCAACATAAGAGAGACTTGTAATTGCAACAAAGTAATACTTTCCTATGCTTTATTGATTAAGTCAGGAGTCGGCAACTGATTGAATTTCTAAATATTTTCATTTCAGTTCGATATTTTTTCCAGTCCTCTCTCTCTCTCAGGGTCTCTCTCAGGGTCTCTCTCAGGGTCTCTCTCAGGGTCTCTCTCAGGGTCTCTCTCAGGGTCTCTCTCAGGGTCTCTCTCTCTCTCTCTCTCTCTCTCTCTCTCTCTAGCATCTTGCTCTCGGTATACAAATATAAAATTCAATATATAAATATATACATATTTATATATATATATATATATATATATATATATATAAATAAATATATGAATATATATATATATATATATTTATATATATATATAAATATTGATATATATATATAAATATATGTAAATATATAAATAAATATATAAATATATGTATATATATTTATATTTACATATATTTATATATTTTTATCTTTGTATACCGAGAGAGAGATGCTAGAGAGATAGAGAGATATATATTTATATATATATATAAATATATAAATATATATATATGTATATATAGCAGAAATGCAGAAAAGGAAAAGACCGATTCTCTGTTACTCTGAGTTTCGTGCGAAGGCACTCGTCAGACAGACTATAACTGAATCACCGGTGATTCAGTTATAGTCTGTCTGACGAGTGCCTTCGCACGAAACTCAGAGTAACAGAGAATCTGTCTTTTCCTTTTCTGCATTTCTGCTATCAACGCTCTGTACTTTGTACATAGAGCACCATATGGTGGTGAAGACAGCACCCTCTATGTGATATATGTATATATATATATATATATGTATATGTATATATATATATAAATGTTCATTTTATCTTTTAATATTCATTTGTTCATATTTAGCATTTACTGCTAGTCCTGTCTCTCGCTTTTGCTATGCTCGCAGTTCGCTCTTTGGGAGTGCAGAGGGGCAAGAAATACAAATAAGAGGAACTAAACTTTCATTCGACGTAAAGCAGAGTCTGTACTACACCTTTCCTGATATTCAACGAGGCTGAATGCGTGCTTTCAAATAGTGGCCTGTTTGGACATTCTGATTCAAAATGGAGACGCGAGTAGCTAAGTTATTAATGAAAAGGAAGAGAGAATTAACGCTCGAGACTAGGATCTTTCGTAAAATTGTTGGCTAAAAAATTTGCTGTTAGATGATATGGAAAATCAAAATGCTATGGAAGTCGATAGGGAAGAGAATGAGATGGGTGGATTTCAATGAGGTAGTAATCGTAAGTACCTACCAATGTTCACCAGGCTGGAAACTAAAGACCATGAAAGGAAATGTGGGAAGGTATAATGCAGACATATAGCAAAACGATTTTAAGGGGCCAGAAATGGAAGCAAGAACAATTTCTTAATGCGGACAATCTTATACAGCCATGACAACGGACCATTCTGTTGTGAAATACTTTTGCGGGGCAAGTATGAAAAAGATGACAAGGATTATCATCGTCCACATTAGGAGAAAATTAGTTTAGTAAACTTCTTTAACTTTAAAATTCCACTAAATACAGGTTAGGAAACATTGAAAAATATGCTACTTAAATAATCCCAATAAGTTTGAACTACAATTGTATGAAAACAACACAGAACAAAGCAGGGAATTGTACGTACGGAGTTTATTATAGGAAGGCCTCTGTCATAGATAAACAAACAGGAGAGAGCACCCCTTTAATCTATGCCTATGTTCAGGTCTTCAAATAAGAACTGCTCAGGTTTTATGGCTGATAGTTGAAGGAAACATACACAATTTAACTTGATGGTGGAATGTGTTGATAGGAACTGCTTATTTGATCAGGATAGGAATGCTGCTGTAAGATTTTGCATCTGCAGATTTCAAACCATAATGCAGAGTGTATTAACAGATCAGAAAGATAGCAATTCTAGAGGCCTTCCTAGTATGATATTGGTGAAAATTTGATAGGACAGTTCTGTAGAGAAAGGTTTTGTTCCCTGCAGGCCTAAGTGGATATTGCATGCATGTCAAGGCAGCTATATTTGAGCTTGCTGGTTGCTATCTGGACAGTTTCAAAGTTGATCCTTATGAGAAAGCATATACTTGCCAGTTAAGAAAATGGGGTGCTTCAAACACTTAACAGCAGCCAAAGTACCCTGTGTTGGAAACAACATTGCCATTTGGTATCACAAAGGGTGGCATAAAACCTAATTTTTATCATCCCAATTTAAAAGGAAATGCTTCATGCAGTCTAGTGCTCCTTTGCCACGTGAATAGAAACCCAAATGAATTTTTAGATGATGAAATGTTTGACATTGGCAGGAACATTGAATGTGAAATATTTTTGAAAAGGAATCATTAGCTATTACATATTATGCTTAAGTTCAGGTTTCAATGGGTTTAGCTGGTATGACATGGCCTTGTTTCATAGTTTGTGTGTACTAAGAACTGACTGTGTTCATGTTGGTTTTGATGAGGAGAGTCTGTTTCAGTAACTAAGAAATTTGAAAAGTTTTACCAAAAGTACTTCTTGCCTTGCATATTGCAGAGAGAGGAGGCTGACATGTGTCAAATCATGATGGTATTACCAACATAACCTATACATATTACATTATCACCCTTCGCCTTATTTTTATTTCTCTTTTCATGTAATGAATTATAATTATTGAAGAGAACCTTTTTCTTAACTCTGTTGTCGTTAGTTTAGCTCCTGTCTTTGAGACATAACAGAAGTGCCCAACACAATAACTACAGCACAATGCAAAGTAGGCTGCTCATGAATCTAGCATTTTCAAAATGTATAACACTATTTACAATATCAAATATGTGAATGCTCCTTAACTCACTTCAATCATTTTGCTTTTGATCAAAACTACCATGCAGCTCTTAATTGGCATAGCACCATGCTCCATCGCAAAATACTATATTTGTAAACCAGTTACTATTTGAAATGTAGCACTGGAGTTGAGTTGTGACTATGGTAATTATTTTGCTAGGTTGATCTGTATGTCCTTGGTCTGACAGTAATTTGATATTTTCCAACAAAATCTCAAATCATTCCTGTACTCCAGATGTGGATCCAGGAAAAATTTAGGTTGGTGCTTAACAAGGGTGTTGCCAGGATTTCCCTAATTAAGTTGCCCAGCGGTTAAGTTGCCCAGCGGGAGGGATAGAGTTTTGATTTACAGAAGCTTGCGTTTGGTAAAGATTGGTAATAGATTTGACTACATTCACCTATGCGGGGCTGCAACTACCTTGGCAGCCTTCTGGTGCCACACTGGCTCTTAAAGCAATAGGAGTGAATATTTAAAACCACAGTGATCTGGGTTTTGGTTCGTGCTCTAGAGTTTTACGGGTCTTGTTATCCTATAATCAACTTAGAACTTAGAATGATTTATTGTTAAGATAAAATAGAGAGTTCAGCAGTAGACCATTATAGAATAATGACGTGAGATGTACATTAAATGCTAATAAAAACACGAAGAACCTATTAGTTTAAGGGCCCCTTCAAAATTAGCTTTCCGGAAGGATGACAATTAAAATGCAAAAAATAAGACATTGTTATGGTTTAAAAAAACCAGATTGCAAAATTCTTCCCTTGACACCCTTCCTTGACTAAATAATCTATTGCCATGTTGCAAGTGACCATAGTATTTGAATTCTAAGCATGAAAATGTTATTGTAATTTTTGACTAATTGCATAGGTGATGCCAGAGGGAAGAGAGGGGGCCAGAGGGAAGAGAGGGGGCCAGAACCTCTCATTAGAGAAAAATGCTATGCCTGTCAATGAACTTTTCCTATAGAAAATATTTCTTTTCTCAGAAAATATCTCCTTGCTATACAGCCCCCATATCAAGAACTTGGTCCTTATCTCAGAGATATACAAGGGTCACAAAGTTTCGTTTGATGCTATTTGATTCAATTAAGGCGGGGTGCCCTTCAGCTCAAGCTGAATTACAAGGGTCACCCCTGAGTAATTTAGCACAAATAAACAAAATGTTACTTTGCAAACAACTGACTATAAAATTAGGTAGAGAGATGCGATTATAGTACATCATTGGTCTGTTAGTGTTAGCAAAGGACTGTTGACACCATTGCAAACATGATATAAAATATTTGTTCAGATCTTTTTGTTACTAACCAGCAAATTACATCAAATGAGAAATAATTGCAAAGATTGCAGGAAAGAGGAAATTTTGAAATAATGTGGTACTCACCTCCAAATGTTAGTCATGTTTACCCCTGAGGGATTGGGCACTTCACAGCAACCCTGATTAGACTGACATCAGGACCTTGAGACAAAATGACACAATTTAATGTTAGATTCATTGACAATTCTTCAAACCATTTTTATGAAAATGAGGAGAATTTCCAACTTATGAGTGGGAAGATTGTTGATTTTGAAACCCTCCAATAACATTAAACATTCACGCAATCGTTTATCTACCCTGCTGTAAACTGGGACCTGTTGGCAAGAAAATCTTGAAAATATCAGCCCAACATCTAAATAAAGCAATCAATAGATCAGCTCCAAAATTTGCTACCCGCGAGGTTATACCTTGCTTACCTAAATGCATAACAATCCTTAGTCCTGGATCTCTGGCTTCTAGGAAGCTGGAGAGCAGGAAAATCACAGGGGAGAAGTCTGCCTCCCTCATGAGTATCCTTGAGCTGAAGGCTTAGGCCACGTTTGCTACTCACAGCTTGTATGAGGCATCCTGCCCGCGAAAATCATCGTTGAAGGAATGCCTTTTCACAAATGATCACTCTGTTTTCCGCTTGTTAGATCGACTCCACAGCATTATTTGCCCACAAGATATATGATTGAAAAACGTGAAACATTTCAAACTGGACTGGTGCTCCCGCCAAGTTTGAGTCAAAGTAGGCCTTGATTGGTGTACTAATAAGTTTCAAAATTGAATTGTGCTCCCGCCAAAAGATCAATGCTAAAAAATTGTGAAGCTGATTGGCCAATTGAATGATTTTTAAATATGACTGGTGCTCCCGCCAAAAGATAAATTTTTAGTGAGGCATAAGACTACTGTACGGACTACAAGCAACGGAATTCAAACTAAAGTGGATTGGACCCCTGGTATCAGAGCTTGTAGGAAAGACTTGAAATCACTAATCGTGTCTCGCAAAAATTTCACAGCCTCTATTTTTTGCTATTTTGTTACTACTTTCAGATACAAATTCATGAAAATTGAATTGGTGCTCAAGCCACTCTGTACAGCAATTTTACTTCACTAAAAACTTGGCTATTTTTCATCTCTGATGTATTCTTCCCCTTCTGGCATTAAACATTCAAAACTTGCAAAGCTCAAACGGATATCTAAGGGGAAACACAAATCTTCAGACAGGTCCTTGCCGCTCTGGTTTACAAGGCTTACGAATAAGGTATTGGTGATTTCCTTGTCATTTCCATTTCGTTCAACTTGATGGTTGTCACCACTAGCAATTTTATGTTTGGAATTTGTGTCTTGCCAGGTCACTCTTTGTCTTGCAGACTTTCTGGCACATTGAGTATTGAAGCTTTTCACTTTCCATCTGCAAACAAATAAGTTTCAGAGGGAAGAAAAAAGATCAAGGCACAGATGCTTGGCATGGTGGTATAAGTAACAGAAACAAACGATGTCTAAGTATAGCCAAACAGGTAGACTAAGGAAAAACTTTCAATCTTGCATGGCAAGCAAAAACGAAAATTTTACCTGTACCCTGAAGTGAAATGTGAAATTACCTGTGCACATGCTTCTTCAAAAACATATTTTACCCTCAATCTTTTCCTCACACATAATCCTAGCATTTACTCTCCTCCCACCATTAGCTCTCCTTTTGGCAACTCTGACCACTGTCTCATAACCTTACGGCATGACTTCCTCCCTCAGCTGGACAGGCCCTTTTCTCCGCAAAGAGTCTTTAACTATAACAAGGCTGACTGGGACTCCCTTCACACTTTATGCTTTCTCTTGCAAATTTTCCAGCAGTCAAGCCATATTTTGTATAAACACTCATTGCTGTAGTTGTACCAAGATTAAAGGTAGTGTAGTAGTTGATGAAACCAAGACTTACAACAGTTCTCCTATCTTCTAACTTACGAAAACAACTGCCCCCACATGCGCCAAACTCTTGTTATGTCCTCTGTCTAACACAACACCCAACTCCCAAGTGGGCACCAAACACCAACTCTCCGTACACAGAAGACAGCACGAAACAACAATTCCTAATTACAAAAACCATCTGACACAATAGCCAACTCCCAAGTGGACACCAAACAATAGACAAACTTTACGCACACAAAACATTTAGCAACTGCATCATACACCCAAACTCAAAAAGCTCCCCACAAAAAATATTCAGCCTTTAAGCATCTTTCCCAAGTCATCATATCAAATGCTTTGTTTTTATTCTGTGATCCGTCATGGAGGCATCTGCATGAAACTTTATCATCACTTGACATGGTAAAAACTTAATTGATTTCCTTAGTGACAGTCAGAAGTAATTGAGGTTCAGCATTATATAACTTGTAGTTCAATATCCCCTACCTGATTTTGACTTAAACAAAATTTCAGTATAATCCGGACAAAAGGTACTGTATTCTTTGTCCTTTAAAGAAACAAAGCGCCAAAAATTGTAGTTTCCATTCCTTGCAGATTCCTTAAATTGGTCCTTACAGCGACAGCAAAATAATTCTGCATTCTGTCAATCATTATGTTTGTGAGCTTGCCTTTTCCATCTAACTTCTTGCCATATTTCACTCTCTTTAGGGCTGTACCTAACCTTTCTTGCACATCTAACTAATGCTCAAACGTTTAACCTATAAGGTTAGATCCTTCGTCGACATTTTCAACAGCTGAGTATCAGTTCAGTTCAGCTCATTGAATATCAAGATAAATCAATCAGTAAATAGATAAATCAATCGAATACTGGTGCCCTCCTGTTTATATGGGGTTTCCTTATGGACCAACATTTTTGTTCAAGTACTATGGCCTACACAGATACCTCATCATCAGGAGCCATCTGTTTGAATAGAGCAAGAGCAGGACCATTCGGGCCTAAGTGCTTCAGTAGCTGCAGTAATTTTCCCAGCAATCTGTCTTCTTTCTTGCATAGTTGCTCTCTCCTCTGGATACAATGAAATCGCCTCCCTGTTTTTTTAACAGATCGATAATTCTGTGTGTCGATAATTCAGGGGTTTGATTGACCTCTATTTTTGACAAGAAGTAAAGCCATTTTAAATAAGGCCTCCTATAGATAAATTGCATGTCAAAGTGAGGCTGTGCATAATAAAGCTGGGAGTAGTTTTTGGGGAGTAGTTTTAGGGGAGTATGGGTTGAATTCTAGTTGAATAGCAGGGGAGTCTTATTGCTAATGTGGTTGTTAGGGAGGTTGCAAAGGAAATACATCTCACATATGCAACAAATTGTTACTTTTCGAATACTTATTTCTTCAAAGGACTTAACCGACACATACAACCAAAATAGTGTCAAATCAATAAAAAACAATTTTCGGGTTGAAATGCAGGGTCTTCCACTTTAAGATTTAGTTACTCACATCCAGCATTTCATCCAGCATTTCCACCCAATAAAATATAGACTTTTCATGTGAGGGGGTGGACAAATGCAATCCACATTCCATCCAAAATTTCATCCAACATTTCATTCATCGGACATGATGTGAGGGGCATGTTGCATCGATTAAAAAGGCGCCTAAAATACAACTGTGAGCAAATGATGGTTGATTTAGAAAGTAGCATGTTGAAATGGAAAGTAGCTGTAGCCATAAAGGGATTCGATCAATGTCAAGACGTCAGTCTTGAACGTTAACATTGAGATTCCTTGTGACCAATTGACACTGCTCAATTGCCTATCAATAACATATTCCGTTCAATTGTTTCGATTCATCTACATTTTTGTCAATGTTTTTACAAAATTCTGCTTTTATTTTTTATACAAGGAACTGACTGAATTAATCTCTATGAGCCAGGTCTGGCTTGTTTGTGCCGACAGTGCGTCTCGTCACGTCTCGCCATGCCCTTTCAGCCTTCTGCCAGTCGTACCAGTTGTGCGAGTTACATGTCCGTCCAGCCGACAAAGTTATCTAGGCATTGTGACGCTTCGGCCATTCCCATTTGATAGTGCACCATTCACTTGTACCAAGCATGACGGTTTTTATTAGCAGGTCATTCTTAATGCTGCACATGTAACCGAAGAGCCCATCTTCCGTTGGAATATTTCTTGCTGCAGGCGGCGCTTGAGTTCTTTCATTGGCAGAACCTCTTTATTTTTCACTCAATGGAGCCAGCGAATGTCAAGTAGACGACGAAAATTGCCCATCTCGAACGCATCAAGCCTGCACAATTTTTCCTTTCAGAGAGTCCACATTTCCACGCTGTGAAGCACATTGCTGAATACATATGTTTCCAGAACGTTGAGCCTGGTCTTGATTGAAATATCTCTGCTCTTCTAGTTCTTCCAGAGGCTGTTGAGTGCTCCGTAGCCAAGGCCCGTCTGAGGTTTAACTTCTGCCGCACTAGTATTATCTGTCAGGAGCGATCCAAGGTAGACAAACTGATCAACCACTTCCACTTGACTCTCTTGATTACCTTGTCTAAATAGAGACCTCACCCTAAATCAATCTAATACTTATACGGTTCTGTAGTTTTATAAAGTTATTCTTCGAAGTCTTGGAAGTTGGAAAAAATGGAAAAAATGTCAATTTCGAATATCAAAACTGCAATCCTATACATAATCATCAGCGTTTGCCTCGCCACCGTGCAGTAAATTGTTCCCCTATACCTCAGAACACCCTAAAATCCTAAAAAATGGAAACTCGTAGCAAGCAATTTTGAAGAAGCATTCACATATCCAAACTGTCTGGATGCAATAAATGACAAGTACATTGTGATGCAGCCACCACCAGGATTTGTTAAGGCTACCATAGCCTCTCCTCAACATGACTCACAAAAAATTATTTCTATTAGCTTCGCTAGTAAAGGGTATTTGAAAGTTTGTCCACGAAACAATCATCACTCTTGTCCCGAATACTAAAAGATTAAATCAAACTGCCAACGCAAATTCTATTTATCCAACTTTGTAGCAACGCGAGGCTGGTTTCATTTATTGCTTTTAGTGAATGGTTTAATTATCAAGAAATTAAGTCCTTTGTCCTCTAGAGAATATTTGTACATTTCTCGTGAATAAAATTTACACGAAAAAGTTTAATAGAAAAGCAACGGCGAAAAGCTATTTTCTTCAGCAAGGTAGGCTGGAGAGTTTTTAGTCTTTTGGAGATACTTTTATGGGCATTGTTCTCAGGAAATCAGGGACATTATTTCAGTTCTTCTGAGGCGTGTCAGGACCACCAGAAGCTCAACGCATTCACACCATTTCCAAGTTTCACTGCCTACTTCACGAACTCTATCTCACAAATTATCATTCATCCGAAGAACATGCAATAGATGGAATGTCCTTCCTTCTTCTTGCTGTCCCAAATCTTACAACTTGCCATTTTTCAAATCTAAGATCAATAAACCTGATCTGATCTCTCCTTTCTCTTAGTCTTTCACTTTCTTCTTTCTTCCTTTGTTGGGGTTTGTCTACAGGCCACCATGGTCTTTCCTCAATATAACTACTCACTAATAAAGGTTACTTGTCAAAATGAAACTTTTTTATCTAAAATTTTTTTCTTGGTTTTTTGGTTATGTGTTAATCTTTCATCATTCTAAATCATGGTTATTGGAATGTTTTGAGAACATTGAGCCGAAAAAGTCATTTTTGACTTGATACAAATGGTCTCCATCCATGCTATAGTAATATTAGCTGATTTTCCTCATAATATTCGCCCCGAGTTAGTACTACGTTTTAGGGCCTATTTGATTCCAACAAAAAGGGGAACAATACATAAATCGATCTGTCTATCTATCTATCTATGTATCTATCTATCTAGCCATCTATCAATCTATCTATGTAACTTAAACATCTTTTTTCTAGATATCGAACGCTCTATACGTCTATTGCTAAGGAAGGCTACGAGTACCACTTAACAAAAAGCCTTCATTGGTAAAGTCAGAAATATCTTTTTCTGTTTGTGATATGGTAGAACTTGAGTATGCAAAGCAGCTATTTGTAAAGATGCCATCAATTCGTTTTAGGAGACAAGATGAAAGTAAAAGCATTATGAAGCTATTTGGATTGTCAGGAATTTGATGATTTGATAAAGGGATGTTGTTCTCTTTCTAGATATTGCTCTTGATTAAATTGGCTACCTAGAACGATTCATAATCGATTTCGTGGCTTTCCAGAGAATGGAAATTTCCTCAGCCATTTTTTGAAAACATAGCATCGTCCGTAGCCAACATTTTCAGATTTGAATACCCCGTTTTACATCAGGTGGCAAAGTGATTTTGTCGTTTCAAGCTAGAATGTTGGTGCTTATGGTGACCATGAAAACACTGTTGCTTTAAAGGAAAACGCTGGAAACTGCTAGAAATGCGCAAGAGATCAACGCAGATTGCAAGAGCTCTTTCCATCAAGGAGGGAAGGAAACTCTATGGCTAGCACGATCTCGCCTATTCCAAGAGATAGCGAGAAAAAAGTCCTGTTGAAGCTGTATCTGCATTTTGTGTTCGAGTGACTCATCAAATGGATATTGCCTGTAAGTACATATTCATCCTTCATAGAGGATATATTTATTTTCGCTAATCACTGTTTTAAATATCAAAAAATTGCTCAATCTATCAACAAATCTTTGTGAATCTAAGTACATATCCACCTATCCTTCTACCTATCTAACTAATACTATTCATCTTCATCTGCCTATCCATTAATGTCTATCTATACATCAATGCCTATCTACCTATGCCCACAAATCTATACCTATCCATATATGCCTAGTGATTTATGCTAATCTATCAATCTATCTATCTATGCCATTGATCTATGCCATCTATCTATCTATCCATCAATCTATCTATCTATCCAGCCATCTATCTACTCATCTATCTATCCAATGATCTTTCTATCCATAGCTACCTATCAAATTTTCGATTGACCTATCTATGCCTATTGATATATGCCAATCCATCTATCCATCAAGCGATCGAGCTATCCATCTATCTAGCCATCTATCTATCTATTTATCGATCCATCTAACTATCTATCTATCGATCTATCTATCGATCGATCGATCCATCTATCTATCTATCTATCTATCTATCTATCTATCTATCTATCTATCTATCTATCTATCTATCTATCTATCTATCTATCTATCTATCTATCTATCTATCTATCTATCTATCTATCAATCTATCTATCTATCTATCTATCAATCTATCGATCTATCTATCGATCGATCGATCCATCTATCTATCTATCTATCTATCTATCTATCTATCTATCTATCTATCTATCTATCTATCAATCTATCGATCTATCCATTGATCTATCTATCTATCCACCTATCTATCAATCGATCAATCCATTGATCTATCTATCTATCCACCTATCTATCAATCGATCAATCTATCGATCAATTCATTTTTCTTTACATCCATCGATCCATCGATCTTTCTATCCATCTTTACCGATCCATCTATTGATCCATGTACCGATCGATAGCTCTTGTTGTCAATCTATCGATCTATATTGCTGTTGATGAATCCATTAATCTTTCCATCTATAAATTTATCCATCTAGCTTTGGCTATCAATCTATTTACCAACATATATTTTTAAATTAATCAATTGATTAGTTTGAGAATCGAGTGAGTCATTTATTTTTATGTCCATTTCCTACAATTTCTGATTTGATTGCGATCCCTGATCGAAATACCAATTTCAAAGTTTTCACATGAATATCAAGAAAGCATTATGGGAGATATTATCAAAAGTTGTGTTAATCATTATGTGCACAATTGCTTTATGAAACATTCTTTGGGCATTATCTTGTCATTGGAAAACAAGGTGAGTTACATTTTTTACGAGAGTGTCTTAATTACATCATCTGTGAAAGCCAACGAATCTCCCATTTTTAGTGAATCTCTCTTCTTACTCGAATAGTTGAATATGCACTTAGTAAAGTATTCTTAGGCAAAAATTATAAGTATATAATATGCAAAAAATGTCTTTAAGTCTTTGGTTGACATCATTCAATCTTCGTTATTTGATAAAACTAATAAACAGACTGATTTCAATTGCAATGCTAAAATCTGTGATAAGAAAATTGCAGCTTTCCTATGCAAAATTCCTTAAGCTGAGCAACATTCTTGAAATTCAAACTCATGATCAATCAATCCGGCTAGTGTGTTGCATACAACAAGTCTAACTATCGTCTAATTTATATTATTTTGATTTAATTTATTCTTTATTCCTTAAGCATTACCTTTTCTATACCTTAATCTAGTTGCAAACCAAATTGATTCTAGTCACAATTCAGACATCTCTGTTAAGTAAATAAACCTTTTTTTCATGCACAATTTCTTACAAAAATGGAAAAACGGAGCTTACAAACATTGTTTTTAAGTAGGATTCTATTTTCCAAATCTTAAGTGGTGTGAAGGCCACCGGACCTAGCCTAATTCAAGTTCTCTCCTTCAATTATGACTGAAATGAAACTAGATATAACTTGTGAAAAATAGTCCTCAGGTTAGTATTGGAAAATCTTTAACATCATATCAATTCACCGTAGGAGCTATCAAAATCAGTTTAAATTCCAAGTCTATTAAGATGCATTAAAATATAATTCCAAAAGTAAAATTTTTAATTCATAATCTGTAAACAATGCAAAGATGATACTGCAAAAACCTTTCGATAGCATTCATCGGTCGGAAGATCTTCTATGCTTTGTAACATTATAAATGTAAAATAAAATCACGTTCCACTTACAATTAAGGCATAAAGGCTACATAAATGTTACGTTTCCCATGTTAATTTACTTTTGATATCGAAAAAGCGTGACATACAAAATCAAGTAATTTTGAGAAAGCTAGTCTAGTTTGATGAAATTAGTCTACATATCATCAAATTTATAGTATTACAATGAAATACTTTATATTTCGTTGATTTTCTATCCAAGATGAGTTTATTCTTAGCTCACAGTTTAATTTGCAAACATTTGGTGTAACTCCGCATTAACATACAAAAGCAAGTTAATTTGAGAAAGCTAGTTTCTTTCGATAATGCTAGTTTAAATATCATCAAATCTATAAAATTAGAATAAAACATTTTATTGTATGGTATATTCTCAATTCAAGAAACTTCATTCTAATGACACAGGTAACATTCATAATCTTTGGAATAACCTTAAGTTTGATACTAGTTATACGATAAAAAAGTAAAATCTATAACATTACATTATATTCAGCGTAACATTACAACGAAATACTTTATTGCATTGATGGTTTTCTATCGAAGATGAAATCATTCTAATGACGGAGTTTGAATTCATCATCTTTGGTATCTAGGTTTTATTTATTTATTTTGTATCAAAGTTACATTTATTCATAGGCCATTGTTTGATTTTGTAATGTTTGGTGTATCCAAAATTTTAACACTGCAATGAAACATTATGAAAGTAACTCAATAATGGTTTGTTTTAAGGCAGATATCACATTAATCATTCAAAACTTGTGCGACAAATTAGATTTATCTGAATTTTTTATTGCAAGTAATTTATATGCGGTTCAATATAGCATAGATCGTAAACTTATTCTTTACAAATAGTGCATATTTGAGGTTGGAGTACAATCTTAAAGTAAAAAAGGTTTTAGTTCTGAAATTTATAAGTAATTGCATTAACAGTAATAGTGCCAACTACTTTTTCTTAGAAAAATGGGTCTAAAAGGTGAACTGTTTCTATTTGCGGTGTTATAAATTGTTTCTTAATAAAATTTGCAGTTTTGTCCTTGACGTATAAGAAAGCATTACAAAATATGCCTTGAAAACGTGATTCTAATAAGAGAATATCCATTATTTCTTTCAACTAGTGCTTCACCATTCAATGTGTACTTGGTGGAATGAATATCTATACTTCTTCGTTGAAAATATTTTAGACATTTCATATACTCTATTAAAATACTGTAAATTTACAGTTTGGAAAATAATTTGTTTAAATGTATTGGTGTATGCGCTTACAAGTAACTGCATCTAACAGGAAAAGTGAGTAGGATTTTTAGCAGGAAAGCATATAATAAATTTCCTTATTCTTTTGTTTCGATGTAACTAATCGCTTCTTAAAAATATTTGTAGTTATTACCTTGAAGTGCATCAAAACGCTACAAATTTAGCCTTGTAAAGGTGCATTTAATGCAAGCATCGCAATAGTCCCTTCCAACTAGTACTTCAACACTCAATTTTTACTCAGTGCAATGCAAAAATACACTTTGTGGCTCATTTTAACTAAGATAATGTACATACTATCTCTTTATTTTGAATAATTGAAAAATGGGATCAATGTTTTGGTCGAAAATTGTATCCGTTAGTAAGTTTCTAAGTAATTGCATTTTACAGCTTGGGCGAATTTGCAATGTCTTGTAAATAGTGTAGCTTGCAATTTGTAAAGTGTCCTTACTGCAAATGTAATAGTTGTTTCTTCATCAACTTTGCAGTTGTTACCTTGAGGTGCATAAAGATGCTACAAATCTAGCCTTATAAAGGTGCATCTAATGCGAGCATCACAATGATCACTTCCAACTAGTGCTTCAAAACTTAATTTGTACAAATTGCAATGAAAATTTTAACTCTACGTTTGAAAGTAACATAGTTCGTGCACAATAAATATGAGAATAGTGCTTCTTTTTCGTCTACAACTCAATTTTTAGTTTGAAATTGAAATGCTATGCAAGTCTCCAAGTAATTGAAATGGATTGCAACAGTTAATGTGCAATGTTTTATAGGGAATTTGCAAATATATGTGTACCGTTCTCACCTGCGAGGTTTACAACTGCTTTGAATAATTCTTTGTATTTGTTATCTAGATTCGCCATATAACAGTAAAAAACTATCCTTGCAAGCGTAGTATAAATAAATCATCCACTTTTTTCAATTATAACATAAATTTATACTTACAATTTGTCCCTAGTACAATAAAAATCTTTACTTGATTGCTGAAAGACATCCAAAAACTTCATATATTCTAAGCAAATAGTTTACATTAATATTTCTGCACAACGCCTCAGTAGAAAAATATATTAGTTTGTAAGTTTCAAAGTTATTTCATTTAACAGTTAAAGCGAATGTGCGATGTCCTGTAGAATACTGAGTGTCCAATAAGAACTGATCATATCTGCAAAGTTTACAATTGCGTCTTACAAAACTTTGCGTTGTTGCCTAGAAGTTTAAGAAAACATTACAAACCTAGGCTCACAGACGTTGTCTCAATGCACGAATCACGTTCATCAATCACGACTAGTGCTTAAACACTCAATTTTTACTTAGCCCAATGGAAAATACACTTTTTTGGATCATTTTAACAAACATAATGTACATACTATCTCTTTATTTTGAATAATTGAAAAATGAGATCAATGTTTTGGTAGAAAATTGTATCTGTTAGTTGCTAAGTAATTGCATTTAACAGCTTGAGCGAATTTGCAATGTCTTGTAAGTGGGTTAGCTTCCAATTTGTACCATTTCTTGTTACAAAGTTAACAATTTTATCATCATTAACATTGCAGTTGTTTTCTTGAGGTGCATAAAGATGTGACAAATCTAGCCTTGTAAAGGTGCATTTAATGCAAACATAACAATTATCACTTTCAACTAGTGCTTCAACACTTCAATTGTACTTGGTGCAATGCAAACATTGATTTTATGCTTGAAAGTAACATAAATAGTGCACAATAAGTATGCAATTCTAAATTAACAACTGCAAACCTAACTTAAACACAGTTGTTAGCATTTTAACTGCAAATAGAACAACTCTTGAAGTTAACTTGTCTTATAACATTGCACTAAGTCTTACTGTCAAATGCAATAATAGCAACTAGTTACAAACTTGTGCAAATCTAACTAGTTAATTGCGATGCAGACTATTTATTAACACTGTTTTCATAGATTAAATGCATTAGCTAAGTTAAATTCAACGCCAAAGCATATGTTAACGCTCAACTTGTGCATTATTGACAGTTTTAACAGTGGTTTTAATAAAAAAATATGTGTTATGCATTAAAAACGCGTTTGCAGGAGTTCTTTTATGAACTCCTTTTGCAATTCTGATTGTGAACTGCAATCACTATATAAACACAGATGTTAGCATTGAAAATGCAGAGAGGACGACTTTTGAAGTTAATTTCCCATATAACATTACACTAAGTCTTATGTTAAATGAAATTACAGTAATTAATTACAAACTTTCGCACAATTGCATTGCAAACTGCCATTCTTTAACATTGTTGTCATAGAGTAAATGCATTAGCTAAGTTAAAATTAAACGCCTAAGCATAAATTGACATTGAACTTGTACATTATTTACAGTTTTAACAGCAGTTTAAGGAATAAATATGAATTATGCATAAAAAACACGTTTGCAGGCGTTGTCTTATAAGATCTTTCTGAAATCTGATTGAGAATTGCCAACATTATATAACACAGTTGTTAGCATTATAACTGCAAAGAGTACAACTTTTGGAGTTAACTTGCCAAATAACATTGCACTTAGTCTTATGTTAAATGCAATTACAGTAACTAGTTACAAACTGGTCAATTTGCGTTGCAAACTGTTTATTAAAACTGTTGTCATAGAGTATATGCAATATCTAAGTTTAATTCAACGACAAAGCATATCTTAGCATTGAACTTAAGCATTATTCACAGTTTTAGCAGCGGTTTGAATGAATGAATATGTTTTGTGAATTCAAAAAACCTTTGCAATGGTTTTTTATTAAAATCTTCTTGCAGTTCTAAGTAGCAACTGCAAACATTACCTAAAATATGTTGTTTGCATTGTACCTGCAAAGAGTGGCCTTTTTTAAGTTAGCTAGCCATTTATTATTGCACCGCGTCTTACGGTTAAATTCAATTTCAGCAAATAGTTACAAACTTGCGCACAATTGCCTTGCAAACTGCTTTTAACACTGTTGTCATAGGGCAAATGCATAAGCTAAGTTATATTCATCGAAATAGCATATATTGTCATTGAATATGTGCGTTATTCACAGTCGTAACAGCGGTTTAAGGAATAAATATGAATTATACATTAAAAACACGTTTGCAGGCGTTGTCTCATAAGGTTCTTTTTGCAATTCTGATTTAAAAATGCGATCACTATATAAACACAGTTGTAAGCATTGCAACCTACAAAGCTAAACCTTCTTGAAGTTAACTTGCCATATTTTTTCTCTCTCTCTTCTCAGCCGTGATCGGTCCACTGCTGGACGAAGGCCTCCGCATGACGTTTCCACTGTGCCCTGTCTTGTGCTTTCCTGATCCAGTTCGTTCCGGCCACCTTTCTGATGTCGTCCACCCACCGTGTCTTCTGTCTTCCCTTTCGTCTTACTCCGTCTCTGGGATACCAATCGGTCACACTCCTCGTCCAACGTCCATAGTTCTAACGTGCCACATGCCCGGCCCAACTTGCCATATGCATAACATTGCACTAAGTCCTACTGTTAAATGCAATTGCAGCAACCAGTTACAAACTTGCGTACAATTGCGTTGCAAATAGCTTTTTAACACTGTTTTCATAGAGTAAATGCATCTTCCAAGTAAAATTCAACGCTCAAGCATATATTTTCATTGATTTTTTACATTATGTAGAGTTTGAACAACAGTTATAATGAATGAATATGACTTATGAATAATAAACATCTTTGAAAGCGCTGTTTATAAAAATGTTCTTGCAATTCTTGGTAACAACTGCAAAAACTACTTGATAACCGTTCTTAGCATTATAACTGCAAAGAGTACAATTTTTGAAGTTAATTTATCATAGAACATTGCACTAAGTCTTATGTTAAATGTAATTACAGTAACTAGTTAAAAACTTACTCACAATTACGCTGTCAACTGTTTATTAACACTGTTGTCATAGAGTAAATGCATCATCAAAGTGAAACTCAACGCTCAAGCAAATATTGACATTGGACTTGTACATTATTCACAGATTTAACGGTAGTTATAATGAATAAATATGACTATTGCAATTATAATCACGTTTGCAATGGTTGTTTTGTAAGGTCTTCTTGCAGTTATTACTATTAACTGCAAAAACTACTTAAACACAAATGTTAGCATTCTATCTGCAGAGAGTACAACTTTTCAAGTTTAATTGCCATATAATAATTGCACAGACTCTTACTGTTCTATGCTGCTATTGCAGCTAGTTGCAAGCTGTTGCACAATTGCTTTGCAAACTGTTTCTTAAAACTGTTGTCATAGAATAAATTCATTATCTAAGTTACATTCAATGCCAAAGCATTTATATTAACATTGAACTTGTGCAATATTTACAGATTTAACACTGGTCTTAATGCATAAATATTAATTATGCATTATAAACACGTTTGCAGGTGTGGCTTTGTAGAGTCTTCTTGCAGTTCAAAGTAACGACTGCAAACATAACTTAAAAACAGTTGTTAGCATTGTCACTGCAAAGAGTACAATTTTTGAAGTTAATTTATCATATAACATTGTACTAAGTCTTATGTTAAATGCAATTACAGTAACTAGTTACAAAATTTCGCACAATTGCATTGCCAACTGCTTATTAATACTGTTGTCATAGAGTAAATACATCATCTAAGTGAAATTCAACGCTAAAGCAAATATTAACATTGGACTTGTACATTATTCACAGTTTTCACAGCAGTTTGAATAAATGAATATGACTTATGAATTATAAACATGTTTGGAAGCGTTATTTATTAAAATCTTCTTGCAATTCAAGGTAGCAACTGCAAAAATTACTTAATAACCGTTGTAGGCATTGCAATCTACGAGGCTAAGCATTTTTCAAGTTAATTTGTCCAATAACTTTGCACTAACTCTTATGTCAAAAGAAATTACAGCTACTAGTTACAAAATTTCGCACAATTGCATTGCCAACTGTTTATTTACACTATTATCATCGAGTAAATTCATCTTCTAAGTTAAATTCAACAATCAAGCATATATTTTCATTGATTTTGTACATTATTTAGAGTTTGAACAACAGTTTTAATGAATAAATATGACTTATGCAATTATAAACACGTTTACAGGGGTTGTTCATCATAATATTCTTGCAATTCCTGGTAGCAACTGCAAAAATACTCAAAAACTGTTGTTAGCAATGTACCTACAAAGAGTAGCTTCTCTTAAGTTAGCATGCCATATATTATTGCACTATATCCTATTGTTAATTTCAGTTACAGCAACTTGTTACAAACTTGCGCACAATTCCGTTGCAAGCTGCCTTCTAACACTGTTGTCATAAAGTAAATGCATTAGCTAGGTTAAATTCATCGCCTTTGCATATAATGACATTGAACTTGTGCGTTATTTACAGTTGTAACAGCGGCTTAAGGAATAAATATGAATTTTACATTACAAACACGTTTGCAGGCGTTGTCTCATAAGGTTCTTTTTGCAATTCTGATCTAAATATGCGATCACCATATAAACACAGTTGTTAGCATTGCAACTTACAAGGCTAAGCCTTTTGAAGTTAACTTGCCATATAATATTGCACGAATTCCTACTGTTAAATGCAACTAAAGCAACTTGTTGACAACTTGCGCTCAATTGCGTTGCAAACTGCTTTCTAACGCAATAGCGTTGGCAACTGTTTATTAACACTGTGGTCATAGAGTACATGCATCATCTAAGTGAAATTCAACGCTCAAGCAAATATTGACATTGGACTTGTACAATATTCACAGTTTTAACAGCAGTTTGAATGAATGAATATGACTTCTGAATAATAAACATCTTTGAAAGAGCTGTTTATTAAAATGTTCTTGAAATTCTTGGTAACAACTGTAAAAATTATTTAATAGCTGTTGTAAGCATTGTACCTGCAAAGAGTAGCCTTTCTTAAGTTAGCCTACCAGTATCCTATTGTTAATTTCAATTACAGCAACTTGTTACAAACTTGCGCACAATTGCTTTGCAAACTGCTTTCTAACACTGTTGTCATAAAGTAAATGCAATAGCTAAGTTTAATTCATCGCCTTTGCATATAATGACATTGAACTTGTGCGTTATTTACAGTTGTAACAGCAGTTTAAGGAATAAATATGAATTATACATTAAAAACACGTTTGCAGGCGTTGTCTCATGAGGTTCTTTTTGCAATTCTGATTCAAAAATGCGATCACCATATAAACACAGTTGTTAGCATTGCCACCGACAAGGTAAAGCCTTTTTGAAGTTAATTTGTCACATAAATTTGCACTAACTCTTATGTCAAATGCAATTACAGCAACTAGTTAAAAACTTACTCACAATTACGCTGCCAACTGTTTATTAACACTATTGTCATAGAGTAAATGCATCTTCTAAGTTCAATTCAACGCTCAAGCATATATTTTCATTGATTTTGTACATTATTTAGAGTTTGAACAAAATTTTTAATGAATAAATATGACTTATGCAATTATAAACACGTTTATAGGCGTTGTCTCATAAGGTTCGTTTTGCAATTTTGATTCAAAAATGCGATCATCATTTTTTAACACAGTTGTTAGCATTGCCACTTACAAGGTAAAGCCTTTTTGAAGTTAATTTGCCACATAAATTTGCACTAACTCTTATGTTAAATGCAATTACAGCAACTAGTTACAAACTTGCGTACAATTGCGTTGCAAACTGCTTTCTAACGCTGCTGACATAGGTTAAATGCATCTTCTAAGTTTAGTTCAACGCTCAAGCATATATTTTCATTGATTTGCTACATTATTTAGAGTTTGAACAACAGTTTTAATTTATAAATATGAATTATGCAATTAGAAGCACATTTGCAGGGGTTGTTTATCATAATATTCTTGCAATTTATGGTAACAACTGCAAAAATACTTAAAAACTGTTGTTAGCATTGTACCTGCAAAGAGTAACTTTTCTTAAGTTAGTCTGCCATATATTATTGCACCATATCCTATTGTTAATTTCAATTACAGCAACTTGCTAAAAACTTGCGCACAATTCCGTTGCAAACTGCTTTCTATCGCTGATGTCATAGAGTAAATGCATTAGCTAAGTTAAATTCAACGCCTAAGCATATATTGACATTGAAATTGGGCATTAATCACTGTTTTAACAATGGTTATAATGAATAAATATGACTTATGCATTATAAGCATGTTTGGAAGCGTTGTATATTAAATCTTCTTGCCATTCTACGTAGCAACTGCAAAAATTACTTAATATCCATTGTTAGCATTGTAACTGAAAAGAGTACAATTTTTGAAGTTAATTTATCATATAACATTGCACTTAGTCTCATGTTAAATGCAATTACTGTAACTAGTTACAAAATTTCGCACAATTGCATTGCCAACTGTTTATTGATACTGTTGTCATAGAGTAAATGCATCATCTAAGTTATATTCAACGCTCAAGCATATATTTTCATTGATTTTGTACATTATTTAGAGTTTGAACAACAGTTTTAATGAATAAATATGACTTATGAAATCATAAACACGTTTGCAGGGGTTGTTTATCATAACATTCTTTCAATTCCTGGTAGCAACTGCAAAAATACTTAAAAACTGTTGTTGGCAATGTACCTTCAAGGAGTAGCCTTTTTAAGATAAATTGCCATATATTATTGCACTGAGTCTTACTGTTAAACGCAATTGCAGCAACTAGTTACAAGCTGGTGCACAATTGCTTTGCAAACTGTTTCTTAAAACTGTTATCATAGAATAAATTCATTATCTAAGTTACATTCAATGCCAAAGCATTTATATTAACATTGAACTTGTGCAATATTTACAGATTTAACACTGGTCTTAATGCATAAATATTAATTATGCATTATAAACACGTTTGCAGGTGTGGCTTTGTAGAGTCTTCTTGCAGTTCTAAGTAACGACTGCAAACATAACTTAAACACAGTTGTTAGAACTATAGCTGCAAAAAGTACAATTTTTTGAAGTTAACTTGACACATGACATAGCACAAAGTCTTACTGTTAAATGCTATGACAGCAACTAGTTGCAAACTTGCGCAAAATTGCATTGCCAACTGTTTATTGACACTGCTGTCATAGAGTAAATGCATCTTCTAAGCTAAATTCAACGCTCAAACATATATTGACATTGAACTTGTGAATTATTCACTGTTTTAACAATGGTTATAAATAATAATTATGAATTATGAAGTATAAGTATGTTTCGAAGCGTTATTTAATAAAATCTTCTTGCGATTCAAGGAAGCAACTGCAAAAATTACTTAATGACCAATGTAAGCATTGTAACGGAAAAGACTACAATTTTTGAAGTTAGTTTATCATATAACATTGCACTAAGTCTTATGTCAAACGCAATTACAGTAACTTGTTACAAAATTTCGCACAATTGCATTGCCAACTGTTTATTAACACTATTGTCATAGAGAAAATGCATCATCCAAGTTTAATTCAACGCTCAAGCATATATTTTCATTGATTTTGTACATTATTTAGAGTTTGAACAACAGTTTTGATGAATAAATATGACTTATGCAATTATAAACACGCTTACAGGGGTTGTTCATCATAATATTCTTGCAATTCTTACTAGTAACTGCAAGCATTACTAAAACACAGCTGTAAGCATTGTAACTACAAAGAGTACAACTTTTCAATTTTACTTGTCATATAACATGGCACTTTGTCTTACTGTTAAATGCAATTTCAGCAACTAGTTAAAAAAACTTGTGCAAATCTAACTAGTTACATTGCATTGCAAACTGCTTATTAACACTGTTGTCATAGAGTAAATGCAATTTCTAAGTTAAATTCGTCGCCAAAGCAGATGTTGACATTAAACTAATGCAATCTGTACAGTTTTAAAAGTAGTTTTTACTTAAAAATATGTTTTGTGCATTAGAAACTCGTTAGCCAGCGTTGTTTAATAAAGTCTTCTTGTAATTCTTACTATTAACTGCAAACATTACTAAAACTCAGTTGTAAGCATTTTAATTGCAAATGGTACAACTTTTGAATATAACTTGCCTTATATAAATGCACCAAGTCTTACTGTTAAATGCGATTGCAGCAACTAGTTACAAAATTGTGCCAATTTAACTTGTTGGATTGCGCTGCAAACTTCTCATTAGCACTGGTGTTATAGAGTAAATGCATTATCTACGTTTAATTCATCGCCAATGCATCCAATAACATTGAATTTATGTAATATGTACAGTTTTAAGTTTACTCTTAATGAATAAATATGTTTTGTGCATTAGAAACACGTTTGCGAGCGTTGTTTAATAAAGTCTTCATGCAATTCATACAATTAAATGCAAACATTACTAAAACTCAGTTGTAAGCATTGTAACTGCAAGGAGTACAACTTTTGAAGTTTACTTGCCTTATAAAATTGCACTAAGTCTCACTGTTTAATGCAATTTCAGCAACTAGTTACAAACTTGTGCAAATCTAACTAGTTACATTGCATTGCAAACTGCTTATTAACACTGTTGTCATAGAGTAAATGCATTATTTACGGTCAAGTCAACAACAAATCATAGAATAACATTGAATTAATGTAATATGTACAGTTTTAAGAGTAGTTTACATCTATAAATATGTTTTCTGCATTAGAAACACGTTTGCTAGCGTTGTTTAATAAAGTCTTTTGACAATTCTTACTATTAAATGCAAACAATACTTAGACACAAATTTTAGCATTGTAACTGCAAAGAGTACAACTTTTGAATTTTACTTGTAATTCAACATGGCACTAAATATTACTGTTAAATGCAATTTCAGCAACTTGTTACAAACTTATGCTAATCTAACAAGTTACATTGCATTGCATACTGCTTATTAACACTTTTGTCATAGAGTAAATGCATTATCTAAGTTACATTACCGCCAAAGCATATAATAACATTGATATAATGCAATATATACAGTTAAAAGAATTCCCCTAATTAATATATATGTTTTGTGCATGGAAAACACGTTAGCGAGCGTTGTTTTATAAAGTCTTATTGCACATTTTACTATTTACTGCAAACATTTCTAAAACTCAGCTGTTAGAATTAAGGCTGCAAAGAGTACAACTTTTGATATTAACTTGCATTTAAAAATTGCAATAAGTCTTACTGTTAAATGCGATTGCAGCAACTAGTTACAAAATTGTGCCGATCTAACAACTTACATTTCATTGCACACTAATTTTTAACACTGTTGTCATAGAGTAAATGCATTATCTACGTTCAATTCAACGCCAAATGATACAATAACATTGAATTAATACAATACCTGCAGTTTTAACAGTAGTTTTAATGAATAAATATGTTCTGTGCATTAGGAACACTTTTGCGAGCGTTTTTTCATAAGGTCTTCTTGCAATTCTTACTATTAGCTGCAAACATTACTACAACACATTTGGGAGCATTATAACTGCAAAGAGTACAACTTTTGAAGTTTACTTGTCATATAGCATTGCACATAGTTTTACTGTTAAATGCGATTGCAGGAACTAGTTACAAAATTGTGCCAATCTAGCTTGTTGCATTGCGTTGCAAACTGCTTAATAATCCTGGTGTTATAGAGTCAATGCATTATCTACGTTAAATTCATCGCCAATGCATTCAATAACGTACAGTTTTGAGAGCAATCTTGCTGAATAAATATGTTTTGTGCATTAGAGACACGTTTGCAAGCGTTGTTTAATAAAATCTTTTGACAATTCTTACTATTAACTCCAAGAATTACTAGAACTCAGTTGTTAGCATTGTAACTGCAAAGAGTACAACTTTTGAAGTTTACTTGTCATATAGCATTGCACATAGTTTTACTGTTAAGTGCGATTGCAGCAACTGATTACAAAATTGTACCAATCTAACTTGCTGCATTGCGTTGTAAACTGCTTATTGACACTGGTCTTATAGCGTGAATGCATTATCTACGTTTAATTCATCGCCAATGCATTTAACAACATTGATTTAATGTTATATGTACAGTTTTAAGAGTAGTATTCATATGTAAATATGTTTTTTGCGTTAGAAACAAGTCTGCAAGCGTTGTTTTATAAAGTCTTTATGCAATTCTTACTATTAACTGCAAACATTACTAAAACTCATATGCTAGCATTGTGACTGCGAAGAGTACAACTATTTAATTTTACTTGTAATATAACATGGCATTAAGTCTTACTGTTAAATGCGATTGCAGCAACTAGTTACAAATTTATGCTAATCTAACAAGTTACATTGTATTGCATACTGCTTATTAACACTATTCTTATAAAGTAAATGCATTATCTACGTTCAATTCAACGCCAAATGATAAAATAACATTAAATTAATGCAAAACATGGATTTTTAACGGTAGTTTTAATAAATTATTATGTTTTGTGCATAGATAACACGGATGCGAGCGTTGTTTTATAAAGTCTTTTGACAATTCTTACTATTAACCACAAAAATTACTAGAACTCAGTTGTTGGCATTGTAACTGCAAAGAGTTCAACTTTTGCAGCTAACTTCCTTATATTAATGCACCAAGTCTTACTGTTAAATGCGATTGCAGCAACTAGTTACAAAATTGTGCCAATCTAACTTGCTGCATTGCGTTGCAAACTGCCCATTAACACTGGTCTTATAGAGTAAATGCATTATCTACGTTCAATTCAACGCAAAAGCATATAATAACATTGAATTACGCAATACCTGCAGTTTTAACAGTAGTTTCAATGAATAAATATGTTCTGTGCATTAAAAACACTTTTGCGAGCGTTGTTTTATAAAGTCTTTATGCAATTCTTACTATTAACTGCAAACATTACTGAAACTCATATGCTAGCATTGTAACTGCAAAGAGTACAACTTTTGAAGTTTACTTGTCATATAACATGGCACATAGTCTTACTGTTAAATACGATTGCAGCAACTGATTACAAAATTGTGTCAATCTAACTTGTTGCATTGCGTTGCAAACTGCTTAATAACACTGGTGTTATAGAGTAAATGCATTAACTACGTTCAATTCAACGCCAAATGATAAAATAACATTGAATTAATGCAATACATGGATTTTTAACGGTAGTTTTAATAAATTATTATGTTTTGTGCATAGATAACACGGATGCGTGCAGTGTTATATAAAGCCTTTTGACAATTCTTACCATTATCTCCAAGAATTACTAGAACTCAGTTGTTGGCATTGTAACTGCAAAGAGTACAACTTTTGCAGCTAACTTCCATATATAAATGCACCAAGTCTTACTGTTAAATGCGATTGCAGCAACTAGTTACAAAATTGTGCCAGTCTGACTTGTTGCATTGCGTTGCAAACTGCCTATTAACAGTGGTCTTATGGAGTAAATGCATTATATACGTTTAATTCATCGCTAAAGCATTCAATAAATTTGAATAAAAGTAATATTTACAGTTTTAAGAGTATTTTTCATATATAAATATGTTTTGTGCATTAGAAACACGTTTGCGAGCGCTGTTGAATAAAGTCTTTATGCAATTCTTACTATTAAATGCAAACAATACTTAGACACAAATTTTAGCATTGTGACTGCGAAGAGTACAACTTTTGAATTTCACTTGTAATAAAACATGGCACCAAACCTTACTGTTAAATGCGATTGAAGCAACTAGTTACAAAATTGTGCCAATCTGACTTGTTGCATTGCGTTGCAAACTGCCTATTAACACTGGTCTTATAGAGTAAATGCATTATCTACGTTCAGTTCAACGCTAAAGCATATAATAACATTGATATAATGCAATTTATACAGTTTTAAAGAGTAGTCTTAATAAATTAATTTGTTTTGTGCATAGATAACACGTTTGCGAGCGTTGTTTTATAAAGTCTTTATGCAATTCTTACTATTAACTGCAAGCATTACTAAAACTCATATGTTAGCATTTTGACTGCAAAGAGTACAATTTTTGAAGTTTACTTGTCATATAACACTTGTCATATTGCACATAGTTTTGCTGTTAAGTGCGATTGAAGCAAGTAGTTACAAAATTGTGCCAATCTAACTTGTTGCATTGCGTTGCAAACTTCTTAATAACCATTGTGTAATAGAGTAAATACGTTATCTACGTTAAATTTAACGCCAAAGCATGTAATAACATTTAACTAATGCAATATGTACAGTTTTAAGAGTACTCTTAATGAAGAAATATGTTTTGTGCATAGTAAACACGATTGCAGGCGTTGTTTCATGAAGTCTTTTTGCACATCTTACTATTAACTGCGAACATTACTAAAACTCAGCTGTTAGCATTGTGACTGCGAAGAGTAAAATTTTTGAAGTTTATTTGTAATAAAACATGGCACTAAACCTTACTGTCAAATGCGATTGAGGCAACTAGTTATAAAATTGTGCCAATCTGACTTGTTGCATTGCGTTGCAAACTGCTTATTAACACTGGTCTTATAGAGTAAATGCATTATCTACGTTCAATTCAACGCCAAAGCATATAATAACATTGAATTAATGCAATACATGCCGTTTTAACGGTAGTTTTAATGAATAAATATGTTCTGCGCATTAAGAACACTTTTGCGATTGTTGTTTCATAAGGTCTTCTTGCAATTCTTACTATTAGCTGCAAACATTACTACAACACATTTGCAAGCATTATAACTACAAAGAGTACAACTTTTGTTATTAACTTGCATTATAACATTGCACGAAGTCTTACTGTTAAATGTGATTGCAGCAACTAGTTGAAAAAAACTTGTGCACATCTAACTAGTTACATTGCATTGCATACTGCCTATTTATACGTTTGTCGTAGAGTAAATGCATTATATACGTTAAATTCAACGCCAATGCATTCAATAACATTGAATTAATGTAATATTTACAGTTTTAAGAGTAGTTTTCAATTATAAATATCTTTTGTGCATTAGAAACATGTTTGCGAGCGTTGTTCAATCAAGTCTTTTTGCAATTCTTACTATTAACTTCAAACAATACTTAGAAACAAATTTTAGCATTGTGACTGCAAAGAGTACAGATTTTGAATTTTACTTTTAAAAAATCATGGTACTAAGTCTTACTGTTAAATGCGATTGCAGCAAATAGTTACAAATTTATGCTAATCTAGCAAGTTACATTGTATTGCATACTGCTTATTAACACTATTGTCATAAAGTAAATACATTATATACGTTCAGTTCAACGCCAAAGCATATAATAACATTGATATATTGCAAAATGTACAGTCTAAAAGATACTGAAAATGAATAAATGTGTTTTGTGCATGGATGACACGTTTGCGAGCGTTGTTTAATAAAGTCTTTATGCAATTCTTACTATTAGCTGCAAACATTACTAAAACTCATATGTTAGCATTGTGACTGCAAAGAGTACAATTTTTGAAGTTTACTTGTCATATAACATTGCACATAGTCTTACTGTTAAATGCGATTGCAGCAACTGATTACAAAATTGTGCCAATCTAACTTGTTGCATTGCGTTGCAAACTTCCTATTAACATTGGTCTTCTAGAGTAAATGCATTATTTACATTAAATTCAGCGCGAAAGCATATAATAACATTGAATAAATGCAATACATGCAGTTTTAACAGTAGTTTTAATGAATAAATATGTTCTGTGCATTATAAACACGTTTGCGAGCGTTGTTTCTTCAGGTCTTCTTGCAATTCTTACTTTTAGCTGCAAACATTACTACAACACATTCGCGAGCATTATAACTACAAAGAGTACAACTTTTGTTATTAACTTGCCTTATAATATTGCACCAAGTCTTACTGTTAAATGCGATTGCAGCAACTAGTTACAAAATTGTGCCAATTTAACATAATGGATTGCGCTTCAATCTTCTCGTTTGCACTTGTGTCATAGAGTAAATGCATTATCTACGTTTAATTCATCGCTAATGCATTCAATAACATTGATTTAATGTAATATGTACAATTTTGAGAGTACTCTTGCTGAATGAATATGTTTTGTGCATTAGAGACACGTTTGCAAGCGTTGTTTAATAAAGTTTTTTGACAATTCTTACTATTAACTCCAAGAATTACTAGAACTCGGTTTTTAGCATTGTAATTGCAAAGAGTACAACTTTTGAAGTTTACTTGTCATATAACATTGCACAAAGTTTTACTGTTAAATGCGATTGCAGCAACTGATTACAAAATTGTGCCAATCTAACTTGTTGCATTGCGTTGCAAACTGCTTATTAACAATGCTCTTATAGCGTGAATGCATTATCTACGTTTAATTCATCGCCAATGCATTCAACAACATTTATTTAATGTAATATGTACAGTTTTATGAGTAGTTTTCATATATAAATATGTTCTCTGCGTTAGAAACAAGTTTGCAAGCGCTGTTTTATTAAGTCTTCATGGGATTTATGCTATTAACTGCAAACAATAATTAGACACAAATTTTAGCATTGTGACTACGAAGAGTACAACTTATGAAATTTACTTGTAATAAAACATGGCACTAAGTCTTACTGTTAAATGCGATTGCAGCAACTAGTTAAAAAATTTATGCTAATCGAGCAAGTTACATTGTATTGCATAATGCTTATTAACACTATTGTCATAAAGTAAATGCAGTATCTTCGTTCAATTCAACGCCAAATGATAAACTAACATTGAATAAATGCAATACATGGATCTTTAGCGGTAGTTTTCATAAATTATTATGTTTTGTGCATAGATAACACGGATGCGAGCGTTGTTTTATAAAGTCTTTTGACAATTCTTACTATTAACTCCAAGAATTACTAGAAATCAGTTGTTGGCCTTGTAACTGCAAAGAGTTCAACTTTTGCAGCTAACTTCCTTCTATAAATGCACCAAGTCTTACTGTTAAATGCGATTGAAGCAACTAGTTACAAAATTGTGCCAGTCTGACTTGTTGCATTGCGTTGCAAACTGCCTATTAACACTGGTCTTATAGAGTAAATGCATTATCTACATTTAATTCATCGCTAATGCATTCAATAAATTTGAATAAAAGTAATATTTACATTTTTAAGAGTATTTGTCATATATAAATATGTTTTGTGCATTAGAGACATGTTTGCGAGCGTTGTTTAATAAAGTCTTTTTGCAATTCTTACTATTAACTGCAAACAATACATAGACACAAATTTTAGCATTGTGACTACAAAGAGTACAACTTTTGTTTTTAACTTGCCTTATAACATTGCACCAAGTCTTACTGTTAAATGTAATTGCAGCAACTAGTTACAATATTGTGCCAATGTAACTTGTTGCATTGCGTTGCAAACTGCCAATTAACACTGGTCTTATAGAATAAATGCATTATCTACGTTCAGTTCAACGCCAAAGCATATAATAACATTGATATAATGCAATTTATACAGTTTTAAAGAGTAGTCTTAATAAATTAATTTGTTTTGTGCATAGATAACACGTTTGCGAGCGTTGTTGAATAAAGTCTTTTGACAATTCTTACTATTAACTGCAAACATTACTAAAACTCATATGTTAGCATTGTGACTGCAAAGAGTACAATTTTTGAAGTTTACTTGTCATATAACATGGCACTAAGTCTTACTGTTAAATGCGATTGCAGCAACTAGTCACAAAATTGTGCCAATCTAACTTGTTGCATTGCGTTGCGAACTGCCCATTAACACTGTTTTCATAGAGTAAATGCATTATCTACGTTCAGTTCAACGCCAAAGCATATAATAACATTGATAGAATGCAATTTATACAGTTTTAAAGAGTAGTCTTAATAAATTAATTTGTTTTGTGCATAGATAACACGTTTGCAAGCGTTGTTCTATAAAGTCTTTATGCAGTTCTTACTATGAACTGCGAACATTACTAAAACTCATATGTTAGCATTGTAACTGCAAAGAGTACAACTTTTGAAGTTTACTTGTAATATAACATTGCACATAGTTTTACTGTTAAATGCGATTGCAGCAACTAGTCACAAAATTGTGCCAATCTAGCTTGTTGCATTGCGTTGCAAACTGCTTATTAACACTGGTCTTATATATTAAATGCATTATCTACGTTCAATTAAACGCCAAAGCATATAATAACATTGATATAATGCAATTTATACAGTTTTAAAGAGTATTCCTAATGAGTAAATGTGTTTTGTGCTTGGCTGACACGTTTGCGAGCGTTGTTGAATAAAGTCTTTATGCAATTCTTACTATTAACTGCAAACACTACTAAAACTCATATGTTAGCATTGTAACTGCAAAGAGTACAACTTTTGAAGTTTACTTGTAATATAACATTGCACAGAGTTTTACTGTTAAATGCGATTGCAGCAACTAGTTACAAAATTGTGCCTATCTAGCTTGTTGCATTGCGTTGCAAACTGCTTATTAACACTGGATTTATAGATTAAATGCATTATCTACGTTCAATTCAACGTCAAAGCATATAATAACATTGAATAAATGCAGTACATGCAGTTTTAACAGTAGTTTTAATGAACAAATATGCTCTGGGCATTAAGAACGCTTTTGCGAGCGTTGTTTCATAAGGTCTTCCTTCAATTCTTACTATTAGCTGCAAACATTACTACAACACATTTGCGAGCATTGTAACTGCAAAGAGTTCATCTTTTGCAGCTAACTTCTATATATTAATGCACTAAATCTTACTGTTAAATGCGATTGCAGCAACTAGTTACAAAATAGTGCCAGTCTGACTTGTTGCATTGCGTTGCAAACTGCCCAATAACACTGTTGTCATAGAGTAAATGCATTATCTACGTTCAGTTCAACGCCAAAGCATAAAATAACATTGATATAATGCAATTTATACAGTTTTAAAGAGCATTCCTAATGAGTAAATGTGTTTTGTGCATGGATGACACGTTTGCGAGCGTTGTTGAATAAAGTCTTTATGCAATTCTTACTATTAACTGCAAACATTACTAAAACTCATATGTTAGCATTGTGACTGCAAAGAGTACAATTTTTGAAGTTTACTTGTCATGTAACATTGCACATAGTCTTACTGTTAAATGCGAATGCAGCAACTAGTTACAAAATAGTGCCAATCTAACTTGTTGCATTGCGTTGCAAACTTCCTATTAACATTGGTCTTCTAGAGTAAATGCATTATTTACATTAAATTCAGCGCGAAAGCATATAATAACATTGAATAAATGCAATACATGCAGTTTTAACAGTAGTTTAAATGAATAAATATGCTCTGTGCATTAAGAACACGTTTGCGAGCGTTGTTTCTTAAGGTCTTCTTGCAATTCTGAGTATTAGCTGCAAACATTACTACAACATATTTGTGAGCATTATAACAACAACAAGTTCAACTTTTGTTATTAACTTGCCTTATAATATTGCACCAAGTCTTACTGTTAAATGCGATTGCAGCAACTAGTTACAAAATTGTGCCAATCTAGCTTGTTGCATTGCGTTGCAAACTGCTTATTAACACTGGTGTTATATATTAAATGCATTATCTACGTTTAATTCATCGCTAATGCATTCAATAACATTGATTTAATGTAATATGTACAGTTTTGAGAATACTCTTGCTGAATAAATATGTTTTGTGCATTATTAACACGTTTGCAAGCTTTGTTTAATAAAGTTTTCTGACAATTCTTACTATTAACTCCAAGACTTACTTGAACTCGGTTTTTAGCATTGTAACTGCAAAGAGTTCATCTTTTGCAGCTAACTTCTATATATTAATGCACTAAATCTTACTGTTAAATGCGATTGCAGCAACTAGTTACAAAATAGTGCCAATCTAACTTGTTGCATTGCGTTGCAAACTGCTTATTAACACTGGTGTTGTATATTAAATGCATTATCTACGTTCAGTTCAACGCCAAAGCATATAATAACATTGATATAATGCAATTTATACAGTTTTAAAGAGTATTCCTAATGAGTAAATGTGTTTTCTGCATGGATGACACGTTTGCGAGCGTTGTTGAATAAAGTCTTTATGCAATTCTTACTATTAACTGCAAACATTACTAAAACTCATATGTTAGCATTGTGACTGCAAAGAGTACAATTTTTGAAGTTTACTTGTCATATAACATGGCACTAAGTCTTACTGTTAAATGCGATTGCAGCAACTAGTTACAAATTTATGCTAATCTAACAAGTTACATTGTATTGCATACTGCTTATTAACACTATTGTCATAAAGTAAATGCATTATCTACGTTCAATTCAACGCCAAATGATGAACTAACATTGAATTAAAGCAATACATGGATTTTTAACGATAGTTCTAATAAGCTATTATGTTTTGTGCATAGATAACACGGATGCAAGCGTTGTTTCTTAACGTCTTTATGCAACTCTTACTATTAACTCCAAGAATTACTAGAACTCAGTTGTTGGCCTTGTAACTGCAAAGGGTTCAACTTTTGCAGCTAACTTCCTTATATAAATGCACCAAGTCTTACTGTTAAATGCGATTGCAGCAACTAGTTACAAAATTGTGCCAATCTAACTTGTTGCATTGCATTGCAAACTGCTTATTAACACTGGTGTTATAGATTAAATGCATTATCTACGTTCAGTTCAACGCCAAAGCATATAATAACATTGATATAATGCTATTTATACAGTTTTAAAGAGTAGTCTTAATAAATTAATATTGTTTTGTGTATAGATAACACGTTTGCAAGCGTTGTTTTATAAAGTTTTTTGACAGTTCTTATTATTAACTCCAAGAATTACTAGAACTCAGTTTTTGGCATTGTAACTGCAAAGAGAACAATTTTTGAAGTTTACTTGTCATATAACATTGCACATAGTTTTACTGTTAAGTGCGATTGCAGCAACTGATTACAAAATTGTGCCAATCTGACTTGTTGCATTGCGTTGCGAACTGCCCATTAACACTGTTTTCATAGAGTAAATGCATTATCTACGTTCAGTTCAACGCCAAAGCATATAATAACATTGATATAATGCAATTTATACAGTTTTAAAGAGTATTCCTAATGAGTAAATGTGTTTTGTGCATAGATGACACGTTTGCGAGCGTTGTTGAATAAAGTCTTTATGCAATTCTTACTATTAACTGCAAACATTACTAAAACTCATATGTTAGCATTGTGACTGCAAAGAGTACAATTTTTGAAGTTTACTTTTCATGTAACATTGCACATAGTCTTACTGTTAAATGCGAATGCAGCAACTGGTTACAAAATAGTGCCAATCTAACTTGTTGCATTGCGTTGCAAACTTCCTATTAACATTGGTCTTCTAGAGTAAATGCATTATTTACATTAAATTCAGCGCGAAAGCATATAATAACATTGAATAAATGCAATACATGCAGTTTTAACAGTAGCTTTAATGAATAAATATGCTCTGTGCATTAAGAACACGTTTGCGAGCGTTGTTTCCTAAGGTCTTCTTGCAATTCTGAGAATTAGCTGCAAACATTACTACAACATATTTGTGAGCATTATAACAACAACAAGTTCAACTTTTGTTATTAACTTGCCTTATAATATTGCACCAAGTCTTACTGTTAAATGCGATTGCAGCAACTAGTTACAAAATTGTGCCAATTTAACTTAATGGATTGCGCTTCAATCTTCTCATTAGCACTGGTGTTATAGAGTAAATGCATTATCTACGTTTAATTCATCGCTAATGCATTCAATAACATTGAATAAAAGTAATATTTACAGTTTAAAGAGTATTCTTAATGAATAAATGTGTTTTGTGCATGGATGACACGTTTGCGAGCGTTGTTGAATAAAGTTTTCATGCAATTCATACTATTAAATGCAAACAAACTTAGACACAAATTTTCGCATTGTGACTGCGAAGAGTACAATTTTTTAATTTTACTTGGAATAAAACATGGCACTAAACCTTACTGTTAAATGCGATTGAAGCAACTAGTTGGAAAATTGTGCCAGTCTGACTTGTTGCATTGCGTTGCAAACTGCCCATTAACACTGTTGTCATAGAGTAAATGCATTATCTACGTTCAATTAAACGCCAAAGCATATAATAACAATGATATAATGCAATTTATACAGTTTAAATGAGTATTCCTAATGAGTAAATGTGTTTTGTGCATGGATGACACGTTTGCGAGCGTTGTTGAATAAAGTCTTTATGCAATTCTTACTATTAACTGCAAACATTACTAAAACTCATATGTTAGCATTGTGACTGCAAAGAGTACAACTTTTGAAGTTTACTTGTAATATAACATTGCACATAGTTTTACTGTTAAATGCGATTGCAGCAACTAGTCACAAAATTGTGCCAATCTAGCTTGTTGCATTGCGTTGCAAACTGCTTATTAACACTGGTGTTATATATTAAATGCATTATCTACGTTCAGTTCAACGCCAAAGCATATAATAACATTGATATAATGCAATTTATACAGTTTTAAAGAGTATTCCTAATGAGTAAATGTGTTTTGTGCATGGATGACACGTTTGCGAGCGTTGTTGAATAAAGTCTTTATGCAATTCTTACTATTAACTGCAAACATTACTAAAACTCATATGTTAGCATTGTGACTGCAAAGAGTACAATTTTTGAAGTTTACTTGTCATATAACATGGCACTAAGTCTTACTGTTAAATGCGATTGCAGCAACTAGTTACAAATTTATGCTAATCTAACAAGTTACATTGTATTGCATACTGCTTATTAACACTATTGTCATAAAGTAAATGCATTATCTACGTTCAATTCAACGCCAAATGATGAACTAACATTGAATTAAAGCAATACATGGATTTTTAACGATAGTTCTAATAAGCTATTATGTTTTGTGCATAGATAACACGGATGCAAGCGTTGTTTCTTAACGTCTTTATGCAACTCTTACTATTAACTCCAAGAATTACTAGAACTCAGTTGTTGGCCTTGTAACTGCAAAGGGTTCAACTTTTGCAGCTAACTTCCTTATATAAATGCACCAAGTCTTACTGTTAAATGCGATTGCAGCAACTAGTTACAAAATTATGCCAATCTAACTTGTTGCATTGCATTGCAAACTGCCTATTAACACTGGTGTTATAGATTAAATGCATTATCTACGTTCAGTTCAACGCCAAAGCATATAATAAAATTGATATAATGCAATTTATACAGTTTTAAAGAGTATTCCTAATGAGTAAAGGTGTTTTGTGCATAGATGACACGTTTGCGAGCGTTGTTGAATAAAGTCTTTATGCAATTCTTACTATTAACTGCAAACATTATTAAAACTCATATGTTAGCATTGTGACTGCAAAGAGTACAATCTTTGAAGTTTACTTGCCTTATAACATTGCACTAAGTCTTACTATTAAATGCGATTGCAGCAACTAGTTACAAAATTGTGCCAATCTAACTTGTTGCATTGCGTTGCAAACTGCCTATTAACACTGGTCTTATAGAATAAATGCATTATCTACGTTAATTCATCGCCAATGCATTCAATAACATTGAATAAAAGTAATATTTACAGTTTAAAGAGTAGTTTTCATATATAAATGTTTTTGTGCATTAGAAACAAGTTTGCGAGCGTTGTTGAATAAAGTCTTTTGAGAATTCTTACTATTAAATGCAAAAAATACTTAGACACAAATTTTCGCATTGTGACTGCGAAGAGTACAACTTTTGAATTTTACTTGTAATAGAAAATGGCACTAAACCTTACTGTTAAATGCGATTGAAGCAACTAGTTGGAAAATTGTGCCAGTCTGACTTGTTGCATTGCGTTGCAAACTGCCAATTAACACTTGTCTTATAGAGTAAATGCATTATCTACGTTCAGTTCAACGCCAAAGCATATAATAACATTGATATAATGCAATTTATACAGTTTTAAATTGTCTTCTTAATGAATAAATGTGTTTTGTGCATGGATGACACGTTTGCGAGCGTTGTTGAATAAAGTCTTTATGCAATTCTTACTATTAACTGCAAACATTACTAGAACTCATATGTTAGCATTGTGACTGCAAAGAGTACAATTTTTGAAGTTTACTTGTCATATAACATTGCACATAGTCTTACTGTTAAATGCGATTGCAGCAACTAGTTACAAAATAGTGCCAATCTAACTTGTTGCATTGCGTTACAAACTGCTTATTAACACTGGTCTTATAGAGTAAATGCATTATCTACGTTCAATTCAACGCAAAAGCATATAAAAACATTGAATTAATGCAATTTATACAGTCTTAACAGTAGTTTTAATGAATAAATATGTTCTGTGCATTATAAACACGTTTGCGAGCGCTGTTTCTTCAGGTCTTCTTGCAATTCTTACTATTAGCTGCAAACATTACTACAACACATTTGCGAGCATTATAACTACAAAGAGTACAACTTTTGTTATTAACTTGCATTATAACATTGCACGAAGTCTTACTGTTAAATGCAATTGCAGCAACTAGTTGAAAAAAACTTGTGCACATCTAACTAGTTATATTGCATTGCATACTGCCTATTAATACTTTTGTCGTAGAGTAAATGCATTATATTCGTAAAATTCAACGCCAATGCATTCAATAACATTGAATTAATGTAATACATGCAGTTTTAAGTTTACTCTTAATGAATAAATATGTTTGGTGCAAAAGAAACACGTTTGCGAGCGTTGTATAATAAAGTCTTCATGCAATTCTTACTGTTAACTGCAAACAATACTTAGACTCAAATTTTAGCATTGTGACTGCAAAGATTACAACTTTTGAATTTTACTTGTAAAAAAACATGGCACTAAGTCTTATTGTTAAATGCGAATGCAGCAACTAGCTACAAACTTATGCTAATCTAACAAGTAACATTGTATTGCATACTGCTTATTAACACTATTGTCATAAAGTAAATGAATTATCTACATTTAATTCATCGCCAATGCATTCAATAACATTGAATTTATGTAATATGTACAGTTGTAAGTTCACTCTTAATGAATAAATATGTTTTGTGCATTAAAAACACGGTTCCAAGCGTTGTTTAATAAAGTTTTTTGACAATTCTTACTATTAACTCCAAGAATTACTAGAACTCAGTTGTTAGCATTGTAACTGCAAAGAGTACAATTTTTGAAGTTTACTTGTCATATAGCATTGCACATAGTTTTACTGTTAAGTGCGATTGCAGCAACTGATTACAAAATTGTACCAATCTAACTTGCTGCATTGCGCTGTAAACTGCTTATTAACACTGGTCTTATAGCGTGAATGCATTATCTACGTTTAATTCATCGCCAATGCATTTAACAACATTGATTTAATGTTATATGTACAGTTTTAAGAGTAGTATTCATATGTAAATATGTTTTCTGCGTTAGAAACAAGTCTGCAAGCGTTGTTTTATAAAGTCTTTATGCAATTCTTACTATTAACTGCAAACATTACTAAAACTCATATGCTAGCATTGTGACTGCGAAGAGTACAACTATTAAATTTTACTTGTAATATAACATGGCACTAAGTCTTACTGTTAAATGCGATTGCAGCAACTAGTTACAAATTTATGCTAATCTAACAAGTTACATTGTATTGCATACTGCTTATTAACACTATTGTCATAAAGTAAATGCGTTATCTACGTTCAATTCAACGCCAAATGATGAACTAACATTGAATTAAAGCAATACATGGATTTTTAACGATAGTTCTAATAAGCTATCATGTTTTGTGCAAAGATAACACGGATGCGAGCGTTGTTTCTTAACGTCTTTATGCAACTCTTACTATTAACTCCAAAAATTACTAGAACTCAGTTGTTGGCATTCTAACTGCAAAGAGTTCAACTTTTGCAGCTAACTTCCTTATATAAATGCACCAAGTCTTACTGTTAAATGCGATTGCAGCAACTAGTTACAAAATTGTGCCAATCTAACTTGTTGCATTGCGTTGCAAACTGCCTATTAACACTGGTCTTATAGAGTAAATGCATTATCTACGTTCAGTTCAACGCCAAAGCATATAATAACATTGATACAGTGCAATTTATACAGTTTTAAAGAGTATTCCTAATGAGTAAATGTGGTTTGTGCATAGATGACACGTTTGCGAGCGTTGTTGAATAAAGTCTTTAAGCAATTCTTAGTATTAACTGCAAACATTACTAAAACTCATATGTTAGCATTGTGACTGCAAAGAGTACAACTTTTGAATTTTACTTGTAAAAAAACATGGCACTAAGTCTTATTTTTAAATGCGAATGCAGCAACTAGCTACAAACTTATGCTAATCTAACAAGTAACATTGTATTGCATACTGCTTATTAACACTATTGTCATAAAGTAAATGAATTATCTACATCTAATTCATCGCCAATGCATTCAATAACATTGAATTTATGTAATATGTACAGTTTTAAGTTTACTCTTAATGAATAAATATGTTTTGTGCATTAAAAACACGGTTCCAAGCGTTGTTTAATAAAGTTTTTTGACAATTCTTACTATTAACTCCAAGAATTACTAGAACTCAGTTGTTAGCATTGTAACTGCAAAGAGTACAATTTTTGAAGTTTACTTGTCATATAACATTGCACTAAATCTTACGGTTAAATGCGATTGAAGCAACTAGTTGGAAAAATGTGCCAGTCTGACTTGTTGCATTGCGTTGCAAACTGCCCATTAACACTGGTCTTATAGATTAAATGCGTTATCTACGTTTAATTCATCGCCAATGCATTCAATAACATTGAATAAAAGTAATATGTACAGTTTTAAGAGTAGTATTCATATATAAATATGTTTTGTGCATTAGAAACACGTTTGCGAGCGCTGTTGAATAAAGTCTTTTGAGAATTCTTACTATTAAATGCAAAAAATACTAAGACACAAATTTTTGCATTGTGACTGCGAATAGTACAACTTTTGAATTTTACTTGTAATAAAACATGGCACTAAACCTTACTGTTAAATGCGATTGAAGCAACTAGTTGGAAAATTGTGCCAGTCTGACTTGTTGCATTGCGTTGCAAACTGCCCATTAACACTGGTCTAATAGATTAAATGCATTATTTACGTTCAATTCAACGCAAAAGCATATAATAACATTGAATTAATGCAATACCTGCAGTTTTTACAGTAGTTTTAATGAATAAATATGCTCTGTGCATTAAAAACACGTTTTCGAGCGTTGTTTTATAAAGACTTTATGCAATTCTTACTATTAGCTGCAAACATTACTACAACACATTTGCGAGCATTATAACAACAGATAGTTCAACTTTTGTTATTAAATTGCCTTATAACATTGCACTAAATCTTACTGTTAAATGCGATTGCAGCAACTAGTTACAAAATTGTGCCAATCTAACTTGTTGCATTGCGTTGCAAACTTCCCATTAACACTGGTCTTATAGAGTAAATGCATTATCTACGTTCAGTTCAACGCCAAAGCATATAATAACATTGATATAATGCAATTTATACAGTTTTAAAGAGTATTCTTAATGAATAAATGTGTTTTGTGCATGGATGACACGTTTGCGAGCGTTGTTGAATAAAGTCTTTATGCAATTCTTACTATTAAATGCAAAAAATACTTAGACACAAATTTTCGCATTGTGACTGCGAAGAGTACAACTTTTGAATTTTACTTTTAATAAAACATGGCACTAAACCTTACTGTTAAATGCGATTGAAGCAACTAGTTGGAAAATTTTGGCAGTCTGACTTGTTGCATTGCGTTGCAAACTGCCCATTAACACTGGTCTTATAGATTAAATGCATTATTTACGTTCAATTCAACGCAAAAGCATATAATAACATTGAATTAATGCAATACCTGCAGTTTTTACAGTAGTTTTAATGAATAAATATGCTCTGTGCATTAAAAACACGTTTTCGAGCGTTGTTTTATAAAGACTTTATGCAATTCTTACTACTAGCTGCAAACATTACTACAACACATTTGCGAGCATTATAACAACAAATAGTTCAACTTTTGTTATTAAATTGCCTTATAACATTGCACTAAATCTTACTGTTAAATGCGATTGCAGCAACTAGTTACAAAATTGTGCCAATCTAACTTGTTGCATTGCGTTGCAAACTTCCCATTAACACTGGTCTTATAGAGTAAATGCATTATCTACGTTCAGTTCAACGCCAAAGCATATAATAACATTGATATAATGCAATTTATACAGTTTTAAAGAGTATTCTTAATGAATAAATGTGTTTTGTGCATGGATGACACGTTTGCGAGCGTTGTTGAATAAAGTCTTTATGCAATTCTTACTATTCAATGCAAAAAATACTTAGACACAAATTTTCGCATTGTGACTGCGAAGAGTACAACTTTTGAATTTTACTTGTAATAAAACATGGCACTAAACCTTACTGTTAAATGCGATTGAAGCAACTAGTTGGAAAATTTTGGCAGTCTGACTTGTTGCATTGCGTTGCAAACTGCCCATTAACACTGGTCTTATAGATTAAATGCATTATTTACGTTCAATTCAGCGCAAAAGCATATATTTACATTGAATTAATGCAATACATGCAGTTTTAACAGTAGTTTTAATGAATAAATATGCTCTGTGCATTAAAGACACGTCTTCGAGCGTTGTTTTATAAAGACTTTATGCAATTCTTACTACTAGCTGCAAACATTACTACAACACATTTGCGAGCATTATAACAACAAATAGTTCAACTTTTGTTATTAAATTGCCTTATAACATTGCACTAAATCTTACTGTTTAATGCGATTGCAGCAACTAGTTACAAAATTGTGCCAATCTAATTTGTTGCATTGCGTTGCAAACTTCCCATTAACACTGGTCTTATAGAGTAAATGCATTATCTACGTTCAGTTCAACGCCAAAGCATATAATAACATTGATATAATGCAATTTATACAGTTTTAAAGAGTATTCTTAATGAATAAATGTGTTTTGTGCATGGATGACACGTTTGCGAGCGTTGTTGAATAAAGTCTTTATGCAATTCTTACTATTAACTGCAAACATTACTAGAACTCATATGTTAGCATTGTGACTGCAAAGAGTAAAATTTTTGAAGTTTACTTGTCATATAACATTGCACATAGTCTTACTGTTAAATGCGATTGCAGCAACTAGTTACAAAATAGTGCCAATCTAACTTGTTGCATTGCGTTGCAAACTGCCCATTAACACTGATCTTATTGAATAAATGCATTATCTACGTTCAGTTCAACGCCAAAGCATATAATAACATTGAATTAATGCAATACCTGCAGTTTTAACAGTAGTTTCAATGAATAAATATGTTTTGTGCATTAGAGACACGTTTGCAAGCGTTGTTTAATAAAGTTTTTTGACAATTCTTACTATTAACTGCAAACATTACTAAAACTCATATCTTAGCATTGTGACTGCAAAGAGTACAGTTATTGAAGTTTACTGATCATATAACATTGCACATAGTCTTACTGTTAAATGCGATTGCAACAACTAGTTACAAAATAGTGCCAATCTAACTTGTTGCATTGCGTTGCAAACTGCTTATTAACACTGGTGTTATAGAGTAAATGCATTATCTACGTTCAATTCAACGCAAAAGCATATAATAACATTGAATTAATGCAATACCTGCAGTTTTAACAGTAGTTTCAATGAATAAATATGTTCTGTGAATTAGAAACATGTTTGCAAGCGTTGTTTTATAAAGTCTTTATGCAATTCTTACTATTAACTGCAAACATTACTACAACACATTTGCGAGCATTATAACTACAAAGAGTACAACTTTTGTTATTAACTTGCCTTATAACATTGCACTAATGCTTACTATTAAATGCGATTGCAGCAACTAGTTGGAAAATTGTGCCAATCTAACTTGTTGCATTGCGTTGCAAACTGCTAAATAGCCCTGGTGTTATAGAGTCAATGCATTATCTACGTTAAATTCTTCGCCAATGCATTCAATAACATTGAATAAAAGTAATATTTACAGTTTAAAGAGTATTTTTCATATATAAATATGTTTTGTGCATTAGAAACACGTTTGCGAGCACTGTTGAATAAAGTCTTTATGGAATTCTCACTATTAAATGCAAACAATACTTACACACAAATTTTAGCATTGTGACTACAAAGAGTACAACTCTTGTTATTAACTTGTCATATAACATTGCACAAAGTTTTACTGTTAAATGCGATCGCAGCAACTGATTACAAAATTGTGCCAATGTAACTTGTTGCATTGCGTTGCAAACTGCCCATTAACACTGATCTTATTGAATAAATGCATTATCTACGTTCAGTTCAACGCCAAAGCATATAATAACATTGAATTAATGCAATACCTGCAGTTTTAACAGTAGTTTCAATGAATAAATATGTTTTGTGCATTAGAGACACGTTTGCAAGCGTTGTTTAATAAAGTTTTTTGACAATTCTTACTATTAACTGCAAACATTACTAAAACTCATATCTTAGCGTTGTGACTGCAAAGAGTACAGTTTTTGAAGTTTACTTGTCATATAACATTGCACATAGTCTTACTGTTAAATGCGATTGCAACAACTAGTTACAAAATAGTGCCAATCTAACTTGTTGCATTGCGTTGCGAACTGCCCATTAACACTGTTTTCATAGAGTAAATGCATTATCTACGTTCAGTTCAACGCCAAAGCATATAATAACATTGATATAATGCAATTTATACAGTTTTAAAGAGTAGTCTTAATAAATTAATTTGTTTTGTGCATAGATAACACGTTTGCAAGCGTTGTTCTATAAAGTCTTTATGCAGTTCTTACTATGAACTGCGAACATTACTAAAACTCATATGTTAGCATTGTGACTGCAAAGAGTACAACTTTTGAAGTTTACTTGTAATATAACATTGCACATAGTTTTACTGTTAAATGCGATTGCAGCAACTAGTCACAAAATTGTGCCAATCTAGCTTGTTGCATTGCGTTGCAAACTGCTTATTAACACTGGTCTTATATATTAAATGCATTATCTACGTTCAATTAAACGCCAAAGCATAAAATAACATTGATATAATGCAATTTATACAGTTTTAAAGAGTATTCTTAATGAGTAAATGTGTTTTGTGCATGGCTGACACGTTTGCGAGCGTTGTTGAATAAAGTCTTTATGCAATTCTTACTATTAACTGCGAACATTACTAAAACTCATATGTTAGCATTGTAACTGCAAAGAGTACAACTTTTGAAGTTTACTTGTAATATAACATTGCACAGAGTTTTACTGTTAAATGCGATTGCAGCAACTAGTTACAAAATTGTGCCTATCTAGCTTGTTGCATTGCGTTGCAAACTGCTTATTAACACTGGTCTTATAGAGTAAATGCATTATCTACGTTCAATTCAACGCAAAAGCATATAATAACATTGAATTAATGCAATACATGCAGTTTTAACAGTAGTTTCAATGAATAAATATGTTCTGTGAATTAGAAACATGTTTGCAAGCGTTGTTTTATAAAGTCTTTATGCAATTCTTACTATTAACTGCAAACATTACTACAACACATTTGCGAGCATTATAACTACAAAGAGTACAACTTTTGTTATTAACTTGCCTTATAACATTGCACTAATGCTTACTATTAAATGCGATTGCAGCAACTAGTTGGAAAATTGTGCCAATCTAACTTGTTGCATTGCGTTGCAAACTGCTAAATAGCCCTGGTGTTATAGAATTATTGCATTATCTACGTTAAATTCATCGCCAATGCATTCAATAACATTGAATAAAAGTAATATTTACAGTTTAAAGAGTATTTTTCATATATAAATATGTTTTGTGCATTAGAAACACGTTTGCGAGCGCTGTTGAATAAAGTCTTTATGGAATTCTCACTATTAAATGCAAACAATACTTACACACAAATTTTAGCATTGTGACTACAAAGAGTACAACTCTTGTTATTAACTTGTCATATAACATTGCACAAAGTTTTACTGTTAAATGCGATCGCAGCAACTGATTACAAAATTGTGCCAATGTAACTTGTTGCATTGCGTTGCAAACTGCCCATTAACACTGATCTTATTGAATAAATGCATTATCTACGTTCAGTTCAACGCCAAAGCATATAATAACATTGAATTAATGCAATACCTGCAGTTTTAACAGTAGTTTCAATGAATAAATATGTTTTGTGCATTAGAGACACGTTTGCAAGCGTTGTTTAATAAAGTTTTTTGACAATTCTTACTATTAACTGCAAACATTACTAAAACTCATATCTTAGCATTGTGACTGCAAAGAGTACAGTTTTTGAAGTTTACTTGTCATATAACATTGCACATAGTCTTACTGTTAAATGCGATTGCAACAACTAGTTACAAAATAGTGCCAATCTAACTTGTTGCATTGCGTTGCAAACTGCTTATTAACACTGGTGTTATATATTAAATGCATTATCTACGTTCAGTTCAACGCCAATGCATTCAACAACATTTATTTAATGTAATATGTACAGTTTTATGAGTAGTTTTCATATATAAATATGTTCTCTGCGTTAGAAACAAGTTTGCAAGCGCTGTTTTATTAAGTCTTCATGGGATTTATGCTATTAACTGCAAACAATAATTAGACACAAATTTTAGCATTGTGACTACGAAGAGTACAACTTATGAATTTTACTTGTAATAAAACATGGCACTAAGTCTTACTGTTAAATGCGATTGCAGCAACTAGTTACAGATTTATGCTAATCGAGCAAGTTACATTGTATTGCATAATGCTTATTAACACTATTGTCATAGAGTAAATGCATTATCTTCGTTCAATTCAACGCCAAATGATAAACTAACATTGAATAAATGCAATACATGGATCTTTAGCGGTAGTTTTAAGAAACTACTATGTTTTGTGCTCAGATAACACGGATGCGAGCGTTGTTTTATAAAGTCTTTTGACAATTCTTACTATTAACTCCAAGAATTACTAGAACTCAGTTGTTGGCATTGTAACTGCAAAGAGTTCAACTTTTGCAGCTAACTTCCTTATATTAATGCACCAAGTCTTACTGTTAAATGCGATTGAAGCAACTAGTTACAAAATTGTGCCAGTCTGACTTGTTGCATTGCGTTGCAAACTGCCTATTAACACTGGTCTTATAAAGTAAAAGCATTATCTACGTTTAATTCATCGCTAATGCATTCAATAAATTTGAAAAAAAGTAATATTTACATTTTTAAGAGTATTTGTCATATATAAATATGTTTTGTGCATTAGAAACATGTTTGCGAGCGTTGTTGAATAAAGTCGTTTTTGCAATTCTTACTATTAACTGCAAACAATACATAGACACAAATTTTAGCAATGTGACTACAAAGAGTACAACTTTTGTTTTTAACTTGCCTTATAACATTGCACCAAGTCTTACTGTTAAATGTAATTGCAGCAACTAGTTATAATTTTTTTTCCAATGTAACTTGTTGCATTGCGTTGCAAACTGCCAATTAACACTGGTCTTATAGAATAAATGCATTATCTACGTTCAGTTCAACGCCAAAGCATATAATAACATTGATATAATGCAATTTATACAGTTTTAAAGAGTAGTCTTAATAAATTAATTTGTTTTGTGCATAGATAACACGTTTGCGAGCGTTGTTGAATAAAGTCTTTATGCAATTCTTACTATTAACTGCAAACATTACTAAAACTCATATGTTAGCATTGTGACTGCAAAAAGTACAATTTTTGAAGTTTACTTGTCATATAACATGGCACTAAGTCTTACTGTTAAATGCGATTGCAGCAACTAGTCACAAAATTGTGCCAATCAAACTTGTTGCATTGCGTTGCGAACTGCCCATTAACACTGTTTTCATAGAGTAAATGCATTATCTACGTTCAGTTCAACGCCAAAGCATAAAATAACATTGATATAATGCAATTTATACAGTTTTAAAGAGTATTCCTAATGAGTAAATGTGTTTTGTGCATGGCTGACACGTTTGCGAGCGTTGTTGAATAAAGTCTTTATGCAATTCTTACTATTAACTGCAAACAATACTAAAAATCATATGTTAGCATTGTGACTGCGAAGAGTACAACTTTTGAATTTTACCTGCAATAAAACATGGCACTAAACCTTACTGTTAAATGCGATTGAAGCAACTAGTTGGAAAATTTTGCCAGTCTGACTTGTTGCATTGCGTTGCAAACTGCCCATTAACACTGGTCTTATAGATTAAATGCATTATTTACGTTAAATTCAGCGCAAAAGCATATAATAACATTGACTTAATGCAATACATGCAGTTTTAACAGTAGTTTTAATGAATAAATATACTCTGTGCATTAAAAACACGTTTTCGAGCCTTGTTTCTTAAGGTCTTTATGCAATTCTTACTATTAGCTGCAAACATTACTACAACACATTTGAAAGCATTATAACAACAAATAGTTCAACTTTTGTTATTAACTTGCCTTATAACATTGCACTAAATCTTACTGTTAAATGCGATTGTAGCAACTAGTTGGAAAATTGTGCCAATCTAACTTGTTGCATTGCGTTGCAAACTTCCCATTAACACTGGTCTTATATAGTAAATGCATTATCTACGTTCAGTTCAACGCCAAAGCATATAATAACATTGATATAATGCAATTTATACAGTTTTAAAGAGTATTCTTAATGAATAAATGTGTTTTGTGCATTGATGACACGTTTGTGAGCGTTGTTGAATAAAGTCTTTATGCAATTCTTACTATTAACAGCAAACATTACTAGAACTCATATGTTAGAATTGTGACTGCAAAGAGTACAATTTTTGATATTAACTTGCATTATAACATTGCACTAAGTCTTACTGTTAAATGCGATTGCAGCAACTAGTTGAAATAAACTTGTGCACATCTACCTAGTGCACATCTACCTATATATTGCATTGCATACTGCCTATTAATACTTTTGTCGTAGAGTAAATGCATTATTTTCGTAAAATTCAACGCCAATGCATTCAATAACATTGAATTAATGTAATACATGCAGTTTTAAGTTTACTCTCAATGAATAAATATGTTTTGTGCAAAAGAAACACGTTTGCGAGCGTTGTATAATTAGGTCTTCATGCAATTCTTACTAGTAACTGCAAACAATACTTAGACTCAAATTTTAGCATTGTGACTGCAAAGAGTACAACTTTTGAATTTTACTTGTAAAAAAACATGGCACTAAGTCTTATTTTTAAATGCGAATGCAGCAACTAGCTACAAACTTATGCTAATCTAACAAGTAACATTGTATTGCATACTGCTTATTAACACTATTGTCATAAAGTAAATGAATTATCTACATTTAATTCATCGCCAATGCATTCAATAACATTGAATTTATGTAATATGTACAGTTTTAAGTTTACTCTTAATGAATAAATATGTTTTGTGCATTAAAAACACGGTTCCAAGCGTTGTTTAATAAAGTTTTTTGACAATTCTTACTATTAACTCCAAGAATTACTAGAACTCAGTTGTTAGCATTGTAACTGCAAAGAGTACAATTTTTGAAGTTTACTTGTCATATAGCATTGCACATAGTTTTACTGTTAAGTGCGATTGCAGCAACTGGTTACAAAATTGTACCAATCTAACTTGCTGCATTGCGTTGTAAACTGCTTATTAACACTGGTCCTATAGCGTGAATGCATTATCTACGTTTAATTCATCGCCAATGCATTTAACAACATTGATTAAATGTTATATGTACAGTTTTAAGAGTAGTATTCATATGTAAATATGTTTTCTGCGTTAGAAACAAGTCTGCAAGCGTTGTTTTATAAAGTCTTTATGCAATTCTTACTATTAACTGCAAACATTACTAAAACTCATATGCTAGCATTGTGACTGCGAAAAGTACAACTATTTAATTTTACTTGTAATATAACATGGCACAAAGTTTTACTGTTAAATGCGATCGCAGCAACTGATTACAAAATTGTGCCAATGTAACTTGTTGCATTGCGTTGCAAACTGCCCATTAACACTGATCTTATTGAATAAATGCATTATCTACGTTCAGTTCAACGCCAAAGCATATAATAACATTGAATTAATGCAATACCTGCAGTTTTAACAGTAGTTTCAATGAATAAATATGTTTTGTGCATTAGAGACACGTTTGCAAGCGTTGTTTAATAAAGTTTTTTGACAATTCTTACTATTAACTGCAAACATTACTAAAACTCATATCTTAGCGTTGTGACTGCAAAGAGTACAGTTTTTGAAGTTTACTTGTCATATAACATTGCACATAGTCTTACTGTTAAGTGCGATTGCAACAACTAGTTACAAAATAGTGCCAATCTAACTTGTTGCATTGCGTTGCAAACTGCTTATTAACACTGGTGTTATATATTAAATGCATTATCTACGTTCAGTTCAACGCCAAAGCATATAATAACATTGATATAATGCAATTTATACAGTTTTAAAGAGTAGTCTTAATAAATTAATTTGTTTTGTGCATAGATAACACGTTTGCAAGCGTTGTTCTATAAAGTCTTTATGCAGTTCTTACTATGAACTGCGAACATTACTAAAACTCATATGTTAGCATTGTGACTGCAAAGAGTACAACTTTTGAAGTTTACTTGTAATATAACATTGCACATAGTTTTACTGTTAAATGCGATTGCAGCAACTAGTCACAAAATTGTGCCAATCTAGCTCGTTGCATTGCGTTGCAAACTGCTTATTAACACTGGTCTTATATATTAAATGCATTATCTACGTTCAATTAAACGCCAAAGCATAAAATAACATTGATATAATGCAATTTATACAGTTTTAAAGAGTATTCCTAATGAGTAAATGTGTTTTGTGCATGGCTGACACGTTTGCGAGCGTTGTTGAATAAAGTCTTTATGCAATTCTTACTATTAACTGCGAACATTACTAAAACTCATATGTTAGCATTGTAACTGCAAAGAGTACAACTTTTGAAGTTTACTTGTAATATAACATTGCACAGAGTTTTACTGTTAAATGCGATTGCAGCAACTAGTTACAAAATTGTGCCTATCTAGCTTGTTGCATTGCGTTGCAAACTGCTTATTAACACTGGTCTTATAGAGTAAATGCATTATCTACGTTCAATTCAACGCAAAAGCATATAATAACATTGAATTAATGCAATACCTGCAGTTTTAACAGTAGTTTCAATGAATAAATATGTTCTGTGAATTAGAAACATGTTTGCAAGCGTTGTTTTATAAAGTCTTAATGCAATTCTTACTATTAACTGCAAACATTACTACAACACATTTGCGAGCATTATAACTACAAAGAGTACAACTTTTGTTATTAACTTCCTATATAACATTGCACTAATGCTTACTATTAAATGCGATTGCAGCAACTAGTTGGAAAATTGTGCCAATCTAACTTGTTGCATTGCGTTGCAAACTGCTAAATAGCCCTGGTGTTATAGAATTAATGCATTATCTACGTTAAATTCATCGCCAATGCATTCAATAACATTGAATAAAAGTAATATTTACAGTTTAAAGAGTATTTTTCATATATAAATATGTTTTGTGCATTAGAAACACGTTTGCGAGCGCTGTTGAATAAAGTCTTTATGGAATTCTCACTATTAAATGCAAACAATACTTACACACAAATTTTAGCATTGTGACTACAAAGAGTACAACTCTTGTTATTAACTTGTCATATAACATTGCACAAAGTTTTACTGTTAAATGCGATCGCAGCAACTGATTACAAATTTGTGCCAATGTAACTTGTTGCATTGCGTTGCAAACTGCCCATTAACACTGATCTTATTGAATAAATGCATTATCTACGTTCAGTTCAACGCCAAAGCATATAATAACATTGAATTAATGCAATACCTGCAGTTTTAACAGTAGTTTCAATGAATAAATATGTTTTGTGCATTAGAGACACGTTTGCAAGCGTTGTTTAATAAAGTTTTTTGACAATTCTTACTATTAACTGCAAACATTACTAAAACTCATATCTTAGCATTGTGACTGCAAAGAGTACAGTTTTTGAAGTTTACTTGTCATATAACATTGCACATAGTCTTACTGTTAAATGCGATTGCAACAACTAGTTACAAAATAGTGCCAATCTAACTTGTTGCATTGCGTTGCAAACTGCTTATTAACACTGGTGTTATATATTAAATGCATTATCTACGTTCAGTTCAACGCCAATGCATTCAACAACATTTATTTAATGTAATATGTACAGTTTTATGAGTAGTTTTCATATATAAATATGTTCTCTGCGTTAGAAACAAGTTTGCAAGCGCTGTTTTATTAAGTCTTCATGGGATTTATGCTATTAACTGCAAACAATAATTAGACACAAATTTTAGCATTGTGACTACGAAGAGTACAACTTATGAATTTTACTTGTAATAAAACATGGCACTAAGTCTTACTGTTAAATGCGATTGCAGCAACTAGTTACAGATTTATGCTAATCGAGCAAGTTACATTGTATTGCATAATGCTTATTAACACTATTGTCATAGAGTAAATGCATTATCTTCGTTCAATTCAACGCCAAATGATAAACTAACATTGAATAAATGCAATACATGGATCTTTAGCGGTAGTTTTAAGAAACTACTATGTTTTGTGCATAGATAACACGGATGCGAGCGTTGTTTTATAAAGTCTTTTGACAATTCTTACTATTAACTCCAAGAATTACTAGAACTCAGTTGTTGGCATTGTAACTGCAAAGAGTTCAACTTTTGCAGCTAACTTCCTTATATTAATGCACCAAGTCTTACTGTTAAATGCGATTGAAGCAACTAGTTACAAAATTGTGCCAGTCTGACTTGTTGCATTGCGTTGCAAACTGCCTATTAACACTGGTCTTATAAAGTAAAAGCATTATCTACGTTTAATTCATCGCTAATGCATTCAATAAATTTGAAAAAAAGTAATATTTACATTTTTAAGAGTATTTGTTATATATAAATATGTTTTGTGCATTAGAAACATGTTTGCGAGCGTTGTTGAATAAAGTCGTTTTTGCAATTCTTACTATTAACTGCAAACAATACATAGACACAAATTTTAGCAATGTGACTACAATGAGTACAACTTTTGTTTTTAACTTGCCTTATAACATTGCACCAAGTCTTACTGTTAAATGTAATTGCAGCAACTAGTTATAATTTTTTTTCCAATGTAACTTGTTGCATTGCGTTGCAAACTGCCAATTAACACTGGTCTTATAGAATAAATGCATTATCTACGTTCAGTTCAACGCCAAAGCATATAATAACATTGATATAATGCAATTTATACAGTTTTAAAGAGTAGTCTTAATAAATTAATTTGTTTTGTGCATAGATAACACGTTTGCGAGCGTTGTTGAATAAAGTCTTTATGCAATTCTTACTATTAACTGCAAACATTACTAAAACTCATATGTTAGCATTGTGACTGCAAAAAGTACAATTTTTGAAGTTTACTTGTCATATAACATGGCACTAAGTCTTACTGTTAAATGCGATTGCAGCAACTAGTCACAAAATTGTGCCAATCAAACTTGTTGCATTGCGTTGCAAACTGCCCATTAACACTGTTTTCATAGAGTAAATGCATTATCTACGTTCAGTTCAACGCCAAAGCATATAATAACATTGATATAATGCAATTTATACAGTTTTAAAGAGTAGTCTTAATAAATTAATTTGTTTTGTGCATAGATAACACGTTTGCAAGCGTTGTTCTATAAAGTCTTTATGCAGTTCTTACTATGAACTGCGAACATTACTAAAACTCATATGTTAGCATTGTGACTGCAAAGAGTACAACTTTTGAAGTTTACTTGTAATATAACATTGCACATAGTTTTACTGTTAAATGCGATTGCAGCAACTAGTCACAAAATTGTGCCAATCTAGCTTGTTGCATTGCGTTGCAAACTGCTTATTAACACTGGTCTTATATATTAAATGCATTATCTACGTTCAATTAAACGCCAAAGCATAAAATAACATTGATATAATGCAATTTATACAGTTTTAAAGAGTATTCCTAATGAGTAAATGTGTTTTGTGCATGGCTGACACGTTTGCGAGCGTTGTTGAATAAAGTCTTTATGCAATTCTTACTATTAACTGCGAACATTACTAAAACTCATATGTTAGCATTGTAACTGCAAAGAGTACAACTTTTGAAGTTTACTTGTAATATAACATTGCACAGAGTTTTACTGTTAAATGCGATTGCAGCAACTAGTTACAAAATTGTGCCTATCTAGCTTGTTGCATTGCGTTGCAAACTGCTTATTAACACTGGTGTTATAGAGTAAATGCATTATCTTCGTTCAATTCAACGCAAAAGCATATAATAACATTGAATTAATGCAATACCTGCAGTTTTAACAGTAGTTTCAATGAATAAATATGTTCTGTGAATTAGAAACATGTTTGCAAGCGTTGTTTTATAAAGTCTTTATGCAATTCTTACTATTAACTGCAAACATTACTACAACACATTTGCGAGCATTATAACTACAAAAAGTACAACTTTTGTTATTAACTTGCCTTATAACATTGCACTAATGCTTACTATTAAATGCGATTGCAGCAACTAGTTGGAAAATTGTGCCAATCTAACTTGTTGCATTGCGTTGCAAACTGCTAAATAGCCCTGGTGTTATAGAATAAATGCATTATCTACGTTAAATTCATCGCCAATGCATTCAATAACATTGAATAAAAGTAATATTTACAGTTTAAAGAGTATTTTTCATATATAAATATGTTTTGTGCATTAGAAACACGTTTGCGAGCGCTGTTGAATAAAGTCTTTATGGAATTCTCACTATTAAATGCAAACAATACTTACACACAAATTTTAGCATTGTGACTACAAAGAGTACAACTCTTGTTATTAACTTGTCATATAACATTGCACAAAGTTTTACTGTTAAATGCGATCGCAGCAACTGATTACAAAATTGTGCCAATGTAACTTGTTGCATTGCGTTGCAAACTGCCCATTAACACTGATCTTATTGAATAAATGCATTATCTACGTTCAGTTCAACGCCAAAGCATATAATAACATTGAATTAATGCAATACCTGCAGTTTTAACAGTAGTTTCAATGAATAAATATGTTTTGTGCATTAGAGACACGTTTGCAAGCGTTGTTTAATAAAGTTTTTTGACAATTCTTACTATTAACTGCAAACATTACTAAAACTCATATCTTAGCATTGTGACTGCAAAGAGTACAGTTTTTGAAGTTTACTTGTCATATAACATTGCACATAGTCTTACTGTTAAATGCGATTGCAACAACTAGTTACAAAATAGTGCCAATCTAACTTGTTGCATTGCGTTGCAAACTGCTTATTAACACTGGTGTTATATATTAAATGCATTATCTACGTTCAGTTCAACGCCAATGCATTCAACAACATTTATTTAATGTAATATGTACAGTTTTATGAGTAGTTTTCATATATAAATATGTTCTCTGCGTTAGAAACAAGTTTGCAAGCGCTGTTTTATTAAGTCTTCATGGGATTTATGCTATTAACTGCAAACAATAATTAGACACAAATTTTAGCATTGTGACTACGAAGAGTACAACTTATGAATTTTACTTGTAATAAAACATGGCACTAAGTCTTACTGTTAAATGCGATTGCAGCAACTAGTTACAGATTTATGCTAATCGAGCAAGTTACATTGTATTGCATAATGCTTATTAACACTATTGTCATAGAGTAAATGCATTATCTTCGTTCAATTCAACGCCAAATGATAAACTAACATTGAATAAATGCAATACATGGATCTTTAGCGGTAGTTTTAAGAAACTACTATGTTTTGTGCTCAGATAACACGGATGCGAGCGTTGTTTTATAAAGTCTTTTGACAATTCTTACTATTAACTCCAAGAATTACTAGAACTCAGTTGTTGGCATTGTAACTGCAAAGAGTTCAACTTTTGCAGCTAACTTCCTTATATTAATGCACCAAGTCTTACTGTTAAATGCGATTGAAGCAACTAGTTACAAAATTGTGCCAGTCTGACTTGTTGCATTGCGTTGCAAACTGCCTATTAACACTGGTCTTATAAAGTAAAAGCATTATCTACGTTTAATTCATCGCTAATGCATTCAATAAATTTGAAAAAAAGTAATATTTACATTTTTAAGAGTATTTGTTATATATAAATATGTTTTGTGCATTAGAAACATGTTTGCGAGCGTTGTTGAATAAAGTCGTTTTTGCAATTCTTACTATTAACTGCAAACAATACATAGACACAAATTTTAGCAATGTGACTACAATGAGTACAACTTTTGTTTTTAACTTGCCTTATAACATTGCACCAAGTCTTACTGTTAAATGTAATTGCAGCAACTAGTTATAATTTTTTTTCCAATGTAACTTGTTGCATTGCGTTGCAAACTGCCAATTAACACTGGTCTTATAGAATAAATGCATTATCTACGTTCAGTTCAACGCCAAAGCATATAATAACATTGATATAATGCAATTTATACAGTTTTAAAGAGTAGTCTTAATAAATTAATTTGTTTTGTGCATAGATAACACGTTTGCAAGCGTTGTTCTATAAAGTCTTTATGCAGTTCTTACTATGAACTGCGAACATTACTAAAACTCATATGTTAGCATTGTGACTGCAAAGAGTACAACTTTTGAAGTTTACTTGTAATATAACATTGCACATAGTTTTACTGTTAAATGCGATTGCAGCAACTAGTCACAAAATTGTGCCAATCTAGCTTGTTGCATTGCGTTGCAAACTGCTTATTAACACTGGTCTTATATATTAAATGCATTATCTACGTTCAATTAAACGCCAAAGCATAAAATAACATTGATATAATGCAATTTATACAGTTTTAAAGAGTATTCCTAATGAGTAAATGTGTTTTGTGCATGGCTGACACGTTTGCGAGCGTTGTTGAATAAAGTCTTTATGCAATTCTTACTATTAACTGCGAACATTACTAAAACTCATATGTTAGCATTGTAACTGCAAAGAGTACAACTTTTGAAGTTTACTTGTAATATAACATTGCACAGAGTTTTACTGTTAAATGCGATTGCAGCAACTAGTTACAAAATTGTGCCTATCTAGCTTGTTGCATTGCGTTGCAAACTGCTTATTAACACTGGATTTATAGATTAAATGCATTATCTACGTTCAATTCAACGTCAAAGCATATAATAACATTGAATAAATGCAGTACATGCAGTTTTAACAGTAGTTTCAATGAACAAATATGCTCTGGGCATTAAGAACGCTTTTGCGAGCGTTGTTTCATAAGGTCTTCCTTCAATTCTTACTATTAGCTGCAAACATTACTACAACACATTTGCGAGCATTGTAATTGCAAAGAGTACAACTTTTGAAGTTTACTTGTCATATAACATTGCACAAAGTTTTACTGTTAACTGCGATCGCAGCAACTGATTACAAAATTGTGCCAATGTAACTTGTTGCATTGCGTTGCAAACTGCCCGTTAAAACGCTGATCTTATAGAATAAATGCATTATCTACGTTCAGTTCAACGCCAAAGCATATAATAACATTGAATTAATGCAATACCTGCAGTTTTAACAGTAGTTTCAATGAATAAATATGTTTTGTGCATTAGAGACACGTTTGCAAGCGTTGTTTAATAAAGTTTTTTGACAATTCTTACTACTAACTGCAAACATTACTAAAACTCATATGTTAGCATTGTGACTGCAAAGAGTACAATTTTTGAAGTTTACTTGTCATATAACATGGCACTAAGTCTTACTGTTAAATGCGATTGCAGCAACTAGTTACAAATTTATGCTAATCTAACAAGTTACATTGTATTGCATACTGCTTATTAACACTATTGTCATAAAGTAAATGCGTTATCTACGTTCAATTCAACGCCAAATGATGAACTAACATTGAATTAAAGCAATACATGGATTTTTAACGATAGTTCTAATAAGCTATCATGTTTTGTGCAAAGATAACACGGATGCGAGCGTTGTTTCTTAACGTCTTTATGCAACTCTTACTATTAACTCCAAAAATTACTAGAACTCAGTTGTTGGCATTGTAACTGCAAAGAGTTCAACTTTTGCAGCTAACTTCCTTATATAAATGCACCAAGTCTTACTGTTAAATGCGATTGCAGCAACTAGTTACAAAATTGTGCCAATCTAACTTGTTGCATTGCATTGCAAACTGCTTATTAACACTGGTGTTATAGATTAAATGCATTATCTACGTTCAGTTCAACGCCAAAGCATATAATAACATTGATATAATGCAATTTATACAGTTTTAAAGAGTATTCTTAATGAATAAATGTGTTTTGTGCATGGATGACACGTTTGCGAGCGTTGTTGAATAAAGTCTTTATGCAATTCTTACTATTAACTGCAAACATTACTAAAACTCATATGTTAGCATTTTGACTGCAAAGAGCACAATCTTTGAAGTTTACTTGTCATATAACATTGCACATAGTCTTACTGTTAAATGCGATTGCAGCAACTAGTTACAAATTTATGCTAATCTAACAAGTTACATTGTATTGCATACTGCTTATTAACACTATTCTTATAAAGTAAATGCATTATCTACGTTCAATTCAACGCAAAATGATAAAATAACATTAAATTCATGCAAAAGATGGATTTTTAACGGTAGTTTTAATAAATTATTATGTTTTGTGCATAGATAACACGGATGCGAGCGTTGTTTTATAAAGTCTTTTGATAATTCTTACTATTAACCACAAGAATTACTAGAACTCAGTTGTTGGCATTGTAACTGCAAAGAGTTCAACGTTTGCAGCTAACTTCCTTATATTAATGCACCAAGTCTTACTGTTAAATGCGATTGCAGCAACTAGTTACAAAATTGTGCCAATCTAACTTGTTGCATTGCGTTGCAAACTGCCCATTAACACTGGTCTTATAGAGTAAATGCGTTATCTACGTTCAATTCAACGCAAAAGTGATTAATAACATTGAATTATTGCAATACCTGCAGTTTTAACAGTAGTTTCAATGGATAAATATGTTCTGTGCATTAAAAACACGTTTGGAAGCTTTTTTTTTATAAAGACTTTATGCAATTCTTACTATTAACTGCAAACATTACTACAACACATTTGCGAGCATTATAACTACAAAGAGTACAACTTTTGTTATTAACTTGCATTATAACATTGCACAAAGTCTTACTGTTAAAGGCGATTGCAGGAACTAGTTACAAAATTGTGCCAATCTAACTTGTTGCATTGCGTTGCAAACTGCCTATTAACACTGGTCTTATAGAGTAAATACATTATCTACGTTATATTCATCGCCAATGCATTCAATAACATTGAATAAAAGTAATATTTACAGTTTAAAGAGTAGTTTTCATATATAAATGTTTTGTGCATTACAAACACGTTTGCGAGCGTTGTTGAATAAAGTCTTTTGAGAATTCTTACTATTAAATGCAAAAAATACTTAGACACAAATTTTCGCATTGTGACTGCGAAGAGTACAACTTTTGAATTTTACTTGTAATAAAACATGGCACTAAACCTTACTGTTAAATGCGATTGAAGCAACTAGTTGGAAAATTGTGCCAGTCTGACTTGTTGCATTGCGTTGCAAACTACTTATTAACACTGGTCTTATAGATTAAATGCAATATTTACGTTCAATTCAGCGCAAAAGCATATAATAACATTGATATAATGCAATACCTGCAGTTTTAACAGTAGTTTTAATGAATAAATATGCTCTGTGCATTAAAAACACGTTTTCGAGTGTTGTTTTATAAAGACTTTATGCAATTCTTACTTTTAACTGCAAACATTACTACAACACATTTGCGAGCATTATAACAACAAATAGTTCAACTTTTGTTATTAAATTTCCTTACAACATTGCACTAAATCTTACTGTTAAATGCGATTGCAGCAACTAATTACAAAATTGTGCCAATCTAACTTGTTGCATTGCGTTGCAAACTTCCCATTAACACTGGTCTTATAGAGTAAATGCATGATTTACGTTCAATTCAACGCAAAAGCATATAATAACATTGACTTAATGCAATACATGCAGTTTTAACAGTAGTTTTAATGAATAAATATACTCTGTGCATTAAAAACACGTTTTCGAGCGTTGTTGAATAAAGTATTTAAGCAATTCTTACTATTAACTGCAAACATTACTAGAACTCATATGTTAGCATTGTGACTGCAAAGAGTACAATTTTTGAAGTTTACTTGTCATATAACATTGCACATAGTCTTACTGTTAAATGCGATTGCAGCAACTAGTTACAAAATAGTGCCAATCTAACTTGTTGCATTGCGTTGCAAACTACTTATTAACACTGGTCTTATAGAGTAAATGCATTGTCTACGTTCAATTCAACGCAAAAGCATATAATAACATTGACTTAATGCAATACATGCAGTTTTAACAGTAGTTTTAATGAATAAATATACTCTGTGCATTAAAAACACGTTTTCGAGCCTTGTTTCTTAAGGTCTTTATGCAATTCTTACTATTAGCTGCAAACATTACTACAACACATTTGCAAGCATTATAACAACAAATAGTTCAACTTTTGTTATTAACTTGCCTTATAACATTGCACTAAATCTTACTGTTAAATGCGATTGCAGCAACTAGTTGGAAAATTGTGCCAATCTAACTTGTTCTATTGCGTTGAATACTTCCCATTAACACTGGTCTTATAGAGTAAATGCATTATCTACGTTCAGTTCAACGCCAAAGCATATAATAACATTGATATAATGCAACTTATACAGTTTTAAAGAGTATTCTTAATGAATAAATGTGTTTTGTGCATGGATGACACGTTTGCGAGCGTTGTTGAATAAAGTCTTTTTGCAATTCTTACTATTAACTGCAAACATTACTAGAACTCATATGTTAGCATTGTGACTGCAAAGAGTACAATTTTTGAAGTTTACTTGTCATATAACATTGCACATAGTCTTACTGTTAAATGCGATTGCAGCAACTAGTTACAAAATTGTGCCAATCTAACTTGTTGCATTGCATTGCAAACTGCTTATTAACACTGGTGTTATAGATTAAATGCATTATCTACGTTCAGTTCAACGCCAAAGCATATAATAACATTGATATAATGCAATTTATACAGTTTTAAAGAGTATTCTTAATGAATAAATGTGTTTTGTGCATGGATGACACGTTTGCGAGCGTTGTTGAATAAAGTCTTTATGCAATTCTTACTATTAACTGCAAACATTACTAAAACTCATATGTTAGCATTTTGACTGCAAAGAGCACAATCTTTGAAGTTTACTTGTCATATAACATTGCACATAGTCTTACTGTTAAATGCGATTGCAGCAACTAGTTACAAATTTATGCTAATCTAACAAGTTACATTGTATTGCATACTGCTTATTAACACTATTCTTATAAAGTAAATGCATTATCTACGTTCAATTCAACGCAAAATGATAAAATAACATTAAATTCATGCAAAAGATGGATTTTTAACGGTAGTTTTAATAAATTATTATGTTTTGTGCATAGATAACACGGATGCGAGCGTTGTTTTATAAAGTCTTTTGATAATTCTTACTATTAACCACAAGAATTACTAGAACTCAGTTGTTGGCATTGTAACTGCAAAGAGTTCAACGTTTGCAGCTAACTTCCTTATATTAATGCACCAAGTCTTACTGTTAAATGCGATTGCAGCAACTAGTTACAAAATTGTGCCAATCTAACTTGTTGCATTGCGTTGCAAACTGCCCATTAACACTGGTCTTATAGAGTAAATGCGTTATCTACGTTCAATTCAACGCAAAAGTGATTAATAACATTGAATTATTGCAATACCTGCAGTTTTAACAGTAGTTTCAATGGATAAATATGTTCTGTGCATTAAAAACACGTTTGGAAGCTTTTTTTTTATAAAGACTTTATGCAATTCTTACTATTAACTGCAAACATTACTACAACACATTTGCGAGCATTATAACTACAAAGAGTACAACTTTTGTTATTAACTTGCATTATAACATTGCACAAAGTCTTACTGTTAAAGGCGATTGCAGGAACTAGTTACAAAATTGTGCCAATCTAACTTGTTGCATTGCGTTGCAAACTGCCTATTAACACTGGTCTTATAGAGTAAATACATTATCTACGTTATATTCATCGCCAATGCATTCAATAACATTGAATAAAAGTAATATTTACAGTTTAAAGAGTAGTTTTCATATATAAATGTTTTGTGCATTACAAACACGTTTGCGAGCGTTGTTGAATAAAGTCTTTTGAGAATTCTTACTATTAAATGCAAAAAATACTTAGACACAAATTTTCGCATTGTGACTGCGAAGAGTACAACTTTTGAATTTTACTTGTAATAAAACATGGCACTAAACCTTACTGTTAAATGCGATTGAAGCAACTAGTTGGAAAATTGTGCCAGTCTGACTTGTTGCATTGCGTTGCAAACTACTTATTAACACTGGTCTTATAGATTAAATGCAATATTTACGTTCAATTCTGCGCAAAAGCATATAATAACATTGATATAATGCAATACCTGCAGTTTTAACAGTAGTTTTAATGAATAAATATGCTCTGTGCATTAAAAACACGTTTTCGAGTGTTGTTTTATAAAGACTTTATGCAATTCTTACTTTTAACTGCAAACATTACTACAACACATTTGCGAGCATTATAACAACAAATAGTTCAACTTTTGTTATTAAATTTCCTTACAACATTGCACTAAATCTTACTGTTAAATGCGATTGCAGCAACTAATTACAAAATTGTGCCAATCTAACTTGTTGCATTGCGTTGCAAACTTCCCATTAACACTGGTCTTATAGAGTAAATGCATGATTTACGTTCAATTCAACGCAAAAGCATATAATAACATTGACTTAATGCAATACATGCAGTTTTAACAGTAGTTTTAATGAATAAATATACTCTGTGCATTAAAAACACGTTTTCGAGCGTTGTTGAATAAAGTATTTAAGCAATTCTTACTATTAACTGCAAACATTACTAGAACTCATATGTTAGCATTGTGACTGCAAAGAGTACAATTTTTGAAGTTTACTTGTCATATAACATTGCACATAGTCTTACTGTTAAATGCGATTGCAGCAACTAGTTACAAAATAGTGCCAATCTAACTTGTTGCATTGCGTTGCAAACTACTTATTAACACTGGTCTTATAGAGTAAATGCATTGTCTACGTTCAATTCAACGCAAAAGCATATAATAACATTGACTTAATGCAATACATGCAGTTTTAACAGTAGTTTTAATGAATAAATATACTCTGTGCATTAAAAACACGTTTTCGAGCCTTGTTTCTTAAGGTCTTTATGCAATTCTTACTATTAGCTGCAAACATTACTACAACACATTTGCAAGCATTATAACAACAAATAGTTCAACTTTTGTTATTAACTTGCCTTATAACATTGCACTAAATCTTACTGTTAAATGCGATTGCAGCAACTAGTTGGAAAATTGTGCCAATCTAACTTGTTCTATTGCGTTGAATACTTCCCATTAACACTGGTCTTATAGAGTAAATGCATTATCTACGTTCAGTTCAACGCCAAAGCATATAATAACATTGATATAATGCAACTTATACAGTTTTAAAGAGTATTCTTAATGAATAAATGTGTTTTGTGCATGGATGACACGTTTGCGAGCGTTGTTGAATAAAGTCTTTTTGCAATTCTTACTATTAACTGCAAACATTACTAGAACTCATATGTTAGCATTGTGACTGCAAAGAGTACAATTTTTGAAGTTTACTTGTCATATAACATTGCACATAGTCTTACTGTTAAATGCGATTGCAGCAACTAGTTACAAAATAGTGCCAATCTAACTTGTTGCATTGCGTTGCAAACTGCCCATTAACACTGGTCTTATAGAGTAAATGCATTATCTACGTTCAATTCAACGCCAAATGATATAATAACATTGAATTAATACAATACCTGCAGTTTTAACAGTAGTTTCAATGAATAAATATGTTCTGTGAATTAGAAACACGTTTGCAAGCGTTGTTTTATAAAGTCTTTATGCAATTCTTACTATTAACTGCAACCATTACTACAACACATTTGCGAGCATTATAACTACAAAGAGTACAACTTTTGTTATTAACTTGCCTTATAACATTGCACTAAGTCTTACTATTAAATGCGATTGCAGCAACTAGTTGGAAAATTGTGCCAATCTAACTTGTTGCATTGCGTTGCAAACTGCTAAATAGCCCTGGTGTTATAGAGTCAATGCATTATCTACGTTAAATTCATCGCCAATGCATTCAATAACATTGAATAAAAGTAATATTTACAGTTTAAAGAGTATTTTTCATATATAAATATGTTTTGTGCATTAGAGACACTTTTGCGAGCGCTATTGAATAAAGTCTTTATGGAATTCTTACTATTAAATGCAAACAATACTTAGACACAAATTTTAGCATTGTGACTACAAAGAGTACAACTCTTGTTATTAACTTGCCTTATAACATTGGACAAAGTGTTACTGTTAATTTCGATTGCAGCAACTAGTTACAAAAATGTGCTTATTTAACTTGTTGGATTGCGCTGCAAACTTTTTATAAGCACTGGTGTTATAGAGTAAATGCATTATCTACGTTTAATTCATCGCCAATGCATTCAATTACATTGAATTTATGTAATATGGACAGTTTTAACAGTAGTTTTAATTAATAAATATGTTTTGTGCATTAGAGACACGTTTGCAAGCGTTGTTTAATAAAGTTTTTTGACAATTCTTACTATTAACTGCAAACATTACTAAAACTCATATGTTAGCATTGTGACTGCAAAGAGTACAATTTTTGAAGTTTACTTGTCATATAACATTGCACATAGTTTTACTGTTAAGTGCGATTGCAGCAACTGATTACAAAATTGTGCCAATCTGACTTGTTGCATTGCGTTGCAAGCTGTTTATTAACACTGGTCTTATAGAGTAAATGCATTATCTACGTTCAATTTAACGCAACAGCATATAATAACATTGAATTAATGCAATATGTACAGTTTTAACAGTAGTTAGTTTCAATGAATAAATATGTTCTGTGTATTATAAACACGTTTGCGAGCGTTGTTGAATAAAGTCTTTATGCAATTCTTACTTTTAACTGCAAACATTACTACAACACATTTGCGAGCATTATAACAACAAATAGTTCAACTTTTGTTATTAAATTTCCTTACAACATTGCACTAAATCTTACTGTTAAATGCGATTGCAGCAACTAATTACAAAATTGTGCCAATCTAACTTGTTGCATTGCGTTGCAAACTTCCCATTAACACTGGTCTTATAGAGTAAATGCATGATTTACGTTCAATTCAACGCAAAAGCATATAATAACATTGACTTAATGCAATACATGCAGTTTTAACAGTAGTTTTAATGAATAAATATACTCTGTGCATTAAAAACACGTTTTCGAGCGTTGTTGAATAAAGTATTTAAGCAATTCTTACTATTAACTGCAAACATTACTAGAACTCATATGTTAGCATTGTGACTGCAAAGAGTACAATTTTTGAAGTTTACTTGTCATATAACATTGCACATAGTCTTACTGTTAAATGCGATTGCAGCAACTAGTTACAAAATAGTGCCAATCTAACTTGTTGCATTGCGTTGCAAACTACTTATTAACACTGGTCTTATAGAGTAAATGCATTGTCTACGTTCAATTCAACGCAAAAGCATATAATAACATTGACTTAATGCAATACATGCAGTTTTAACAGTAGTTTTAATGAATAAATATACTCTGTGCATTAAAAACACGTTTTCGAGCCTTGTTTCTTAAGGTCTTTATGCAATTCTTACTATTAGCTGCAAACATTACTACAACACATTTGCAAGCATTATAACAACAAATAGTTCAACTTTTGTTATTAACTTGCCTTATAACATTGCACTAAATCTTACTGTTAAATGCGATTGCAGCAACTAGTTGGAAAATTGTGCCAATCTAACTTGTTCTATTGCGTTGAATACTTCCCATTAACACTGGTCTTATAGAGTAAATGCATTATCTACGTTCAGTTCAACGCCAAAGCATATAATAACATTGATATAATGCAACTTATACAGTTTTAAAGAGTATTCTTAATGAATAAATGTGTTTTGTGCATGGATGACACGTTTGCGAGCGTTGTTGAATAAAGTCTTTTTGCAATTCTTACTATTAACTGCAAACATTACTAGAACTCATATGTTAGCATTGTGACTGCAAAGAGTACAATTTTTGAAGTTTACTTGTCATATAACATTGCACATAGTCTTACTGTTAAATGCGATTGCAGCAACTAGTTACAAAATAGTGCCAATCTAACTTGTTGCATTGCGTTGCAAACTGCCCATTAACACTGGTCTTATAGAGTAAATGCATTATCTACGTTCAATTCAACGCCAAATGATATAATAACATTGAATTAATACAATACCTGCAGTTTTAACAGTAGTTTCAATGAATAAATATGTTCTGTGAATTAGAAACACGTTTGCAAGCGTTGTTTTATAAAGTCTTTATGCAATTCTTACTATTAACTGCAACCATTACTACAACACATTTGCGAGCATTATAACTACAAAGAGTACAACTTTTGTTATTAACTTGCCTTATAACATTGCACTAAGTCTTACTATTAAATGCGATTGCAGCAACTAGTTGGAAAATTGTGCCAATCTAACTTGTTGCATTGCGTTGCAAACTGCTAAATAGCCCTGGTGTTATAGAGTCAATGCATTATCTACGTTAAATTCATCGCCAATGCATTCAATAACATTGAATAAAAGTAATATTTACAGTTTAAAGAGTATTTTTCATATATAAATATGTTTTGTGCATTAGAGACACTTTTGCGAGCGCTATTGAATAAAGTCTTTATGGAATTCTTACTATTAAATGCAAACAATACTTAGACACAAATTTTAGCATTGTGACTACAAAGAGTACAACTCTTGTTATTAACTTGCCTTATAACATTGCACAAAGTGTTACTGTTAATTTCGATTGCAGCAACTAGTTACAAAAATGTGCTTATTTAACTTGTTGGATTGCGCTGCAAACTTTTTATAAGCACTGGTGTTATAGAGTAAATGCATTATCTACGTTTAATTCATCGCCAATGCATTCAATTACATTGAATTTATGTAATATGGACAGTTTTAACAGTAGTTTTAATTAATAAATATGTTTTGTGCATTAGAGACACGTTTGCAAGCGTTGTTTAATAAAGTTTTTTGACAATTCTTACTATTAACTGCAAACATTACTAAAACTCATATGTTAGCATTGTGACTGCAAAGAGTACAATTTTTGAAGTTTACTTGTCATATAACATTGCACATAGTTTTACTGTTAAGTGCGATTGCAGCAACTGATTACAAAATTGTGCCAATCTGACTTGTTGCATTGCGTTGCAAGCTGTTTATTAACACTGGTCTTATAGAGTAAATGCATTATCTACGTTCAATTTAACGCAACAGCATATAATAACATTGAATTAATGCAATATGTACAGTTTTAACAGTAGTTAGTTTCAATGAATAAATATGTTCTGTGTATTATAAACACGTTTGCGAGCGTTGTTGAATAAAGTCTTTATGCAATTCTTACTTTTAGCTGCAAACATTACTACAACACATTTGCGAGAATTATAACTACAAATAGTTCATCTTTTGTTATTAACTTGCCGTATAATATTGCACCAAGTCTTACTGTTAAATGCGATTGCAGCAACTAGTTACAAAATTGTGCCAACTTAACTTAATGCATTGCGCTTCAATCTTCTCAATAGCACTGGTGTTATAGAGTAAATGCATTATCTACTATTTAATTCATCGCTAATGCATTCAATAACATTGATTTAATGTAATATGTACAGTTTTACGAGCGCTCTTAATGAATAAATATGTTTTGTGCATTATTGACACGTTTGCAAGCTTTGTGTAATAAAGTTTTCTGACAATTCTTACTATTAACTCCAAGACTTACTTGAACTCGGTTTTTAGCATTGTAATTGCGGAGAATACAACTTTTGAAGTTTACTTGTCATATAATATTGCACTAAATCTTACTGTTAAATGCGATCGCAGCAACTGATTACAGAATTGTGCCAATGTAACTTGTTGCATTGCGTTGCAAACTGCCCATTAACACTGATCTTATAGAATAAATGCATTATCTACTTTCAGTTCAACGCCAAAGCATATAATAACATTGAATTAATGCAATACCTGCAGTTTTAACAGTAGTTTCAATGAATAAATATGTTTTGTGCATTAGAGACACGTTTGCAAGCGTTGTTGAATAAAGTCTTTATGCAATTCTTACTATTAACTGCAGACATTACTAAAACTCATATGTTAGCATTGTGACTGCAAAGATTACAATTTTTGAAGTTTACTTGTCATGTAACATGGCACTAAGTCTTACTGTTAAATGCGATTGCAGCAACTAGTTACAAATTTATGCTAATCTAACTTGTTGCATTGCGTTGCAAACTGCTTATTAACACTGGTGTTATATATTAAATACATTATCTACGTTCAATTCAACGCCAAATGATAAACTAACATTGAATTAAAGCAATACATGGATTTTTAACGATAGTTCTAATAAGCTATTATGTTTTGTGCAAAGATAGCACGGATGCGAGCGTTGTTTCTTAACGTCTTTATGCAACTCTTACTATTAACTCCAAGAATTACTAGAACTCAGTTGTTGGCATTGTAACTGGAAATAGTTCAACTTTTGTCATTAAATTGCCTTATAACATTGCACTAAATCTTACTGTTAAATGCGATTGCAGCAACTAGTTACAAAATTGTGCCAATCTAACTTGTTGCATTGCGTTGCAAACTTCCCATTAACACTGGTCTTATAGAGTAAATGCATTATCTACGTTCAGTTCAACGCCAAAGCATATAATAACATTGATATAATGCAATTTATACAGTTTTAAAGAGTATTCTTAATGAATAAATGTGTTTTGTGCATGGATGACACGTTTGCGAGCGTTGTTGAATAAAGTCTTTATGCAATTCTTACTATTAACTGCAAACATTACTAGAACTCATATGTTAGCATTGTGACTGCAAAGAGTACAATTTTTGAAGTTTACTTGTCATATAACATTGCACATAGTCTTACTGTTAAATGCGATTGCAGCAACTAGTTACAAAATAGTGCCAATCTAACTTGTTGCATTGCGTTGCAAACTGCTTATTAACACTGGTCTTATAGAGTAAATGCATTATCTACGTTCAATTCAACGCAAAAGCATATAATAACATTGAATTAATGCAATACCTGCAGTTTTAACAGTAGTTTCAATGAATAAATATGTTCTGTGAATTAGAAACATGTTTACAAGCGTTGTTTTATAAAGTCTTTATGCATTTCTTACTATTAACTGCAAACATTACTACAACACATTTGCGAGCATTATAACTACAAAGAGTACAACTTTTGTTATTAACTTGCCTTATAACATTGCACTAAGTCTTACTATTAAATGCGATTGCAGCAACTAGTTGGAAAATTGTGCCAATCTAACTTGTTGCATTGCGTTGCAAACTGCTAAATAGCCCTGGTGTTATAGAGTCAATGCATTATCTACGTTAAATTCATCGCCAATGCATTCAATAACATTGAATAAAAGTAATATTTACAGTTTAAGGAGTATTTTTCATATATAAATATGTTTTGTGCATTAGAAACACGTTTGCGAGCGCTGTTGAATAAAGTCTTTATGGAATTCTCACTATTAAATGCAAACAATACTTACACACAAATTTTAGCATTGTGACTACAAAGAGTACAACTCTTGTTATTAACTTGTCATTAAACATTGCACAAAGTTTTACTGTTAAATGCGATCGCAGCAACTGATTACAAAATTGTGCCAATGTAACTTGTTGCATTGCGTTGCAAACTGCCCATTAACACTGATCTTATTGAATAAATGCATTATCTACGTTCAGTTCAACGCCAAAGCATATAATAACATTGAATTCATGCAATACCTGCAGTTTTAACAGTAGTTTCAATGAATAAATATGTTTTGTGCATTAGAGACACGTTTGCAAGCGTTGTTTAATAAAGTTTTTTGACAATTCTTACTATTAACTGCAAACATTACTAAAACTCATATCTTAGCATTGTGACTGCAAAGAGTACAGTTTTTGAAGTTTACTTGTCATATAACATTGCACATAGTCTTACTGTTAAATGCGATTGCAACAACTAGTTACAAAATAGTGCCAATCTAACTTGTTGCATTGCGTTGCAAACTGCTTATTAACACTGGTGTTATATATTAAATGCATTATCTACGTTCAGTTCAACTCCAAAGCATATAATAACATTGATATAATGCAATTTATACAGTTTTAAAGAGTATTCCTAATGAGTAAATGTGTTTTGTGCATGAATGACACGTTTGCGAGCGTTGTTGAATAAAGTCTTTATGCAATTCTTACTATTAACTGCAAACAATACTAAAAATCATATGTTAGCATTGTGACTGCGAAGAGTACAACTTTTGAATTTTACTTGCAATAAAACATGGCACTAAACCTTACTGTTAAATGCGATTGAAGCAACTAGTTGGAAAATTTTGCCAGTCTGACTTGTTGCATTGCGTTGCAAACTGCCCATTAACACTGGTCTTATAGATTAAATGCATTATTTACGTTAAATTCAGCGCAAAAGCATATAATAACATTGACTTAATGCAATACATGCAGTTTTAACAGTAGTTTTAATGAATAAATATACTCTGTGCATTAAAAACACGTTTTCGAGCCTTGTTTCTTAAGGTCTTTATGCAATTCTTACTATTAGCTGCAAACATTACTACAACACATTTGAAAGCATTATAACAACAAATAGTTCAACTTTTGTTATTAACTTGCCTTATAACATTGCACTAAATCTTACTGTTAAATGCGATTGTAGCAACTAGTTGGAAAATTGTGCCAATCTAACTTGTTGCATTGCGTTGCAAACTTCCCATTAACACTGGTCTTATATAGTAAATGCATTATCTACGTTCAGTTCAACGCCAAAGCATATAATAACATTGATATAATGCAATTTATGCAGTTTTAAAGAGTATTCTTAATGAATAAATGTGTTTTGTGCATTGATGACACGTTTGTGAGCGTTGTTGAATAAAGTCTTTATGCAATTCTTACTATTAACAGCAAACATTACTAGAACTCATATGTTAGAATTGTGACTGCAAAGAGTACAATTTTTGATATTAACTTGCATTATAACATTGCACTAAGTCTTACTGTTAAATGCGATTGCAGCAACTAGTTGAAATAAACTTGTGCACATCTACCTAGTGCACATCTACCTATATATTGCATTGCATACTGCCTATTAATACTTTAGTCGTAGAGTAAATGCATTATATTCGTAAAATTCAACGCCAATGCATTCAATAACATTGAATTAATGTAATACATGCAGTTTTAAGTTTACTCTCAATGAATAAATATGTTTTGTGCAAAAGAAACACGTTTGCGAGCGTTGTATAATTAGGTCTTCATGCAATTCTTACTAGTAACTGCAAACAATACTTAGACTCAAATTTTAGCATTGTGACTGCAAAGAGTACAACTTTTGAATTTTACTTGTAAAAAAACATGGCACTAAGTCTTATTTTTAAATGCGAATGCAGCAACTAGCTACAAACTTATGCTAATCTAACAAGTAACATTGTATTGCATACTGCTTATTAACACTATTGTCATAAAGTAAATGAATTATCTACATTTAATTCATCGCCAATGCATTCAATAACATTGAATTTATGTAATATGTACAGTTTTAAGTTTACTCTTAATGAATAAATATGTTTTGTGCATTAAAAACACGGTTCCAAGCGTTGTTTAATAAAGTTTTTTGACAATTCTTACTATTAACTCCAAGAATTACTAGAACTCAGTTGTTAGCATTGTAACTGCAAAGAGTACAATTTTTGAAGTTTACTTGTCATATAGCATTGCACATAGTTTTACTGTTAAGTGCGATTGCAGCAACTGGTTACAAAATTGTACCAATCTAACTTGCTGCATTGCGTTGTAAACTGCTTATTAACACTGGTCCTATAGCGTGAATGCATTATCTACGTTTAATTCATCGCCAATGCATTTAACAACATTGATTAAATGTTATATGTACAGTTTTAAGAGTAGTATTCATATGTAAATATGTTTTCTGCGTTAGAAACAAGTCTGCAAGCGTTGTTTTATAAAGTCTTTATGCAATTCTTACTATTAACTGCAAACATTACTAAAACTCATATGCTAGCATTGTGACTGCGAAAAGTACAACTATTTAATTTTACTTGTAATATAACATGGCACTAAGTCTTACTGTTAAATGCGATTGCAGCAACTAGTTACAAATTTATGCTAATCTAACAAGTTACATTGTATTGCATACTGCTTATTAACACTATTCTTATAAAGTAAATGCATTATCTACGTTCAATTCAACGCAAAATGATAAAATAACATTAAATTCATGCAAAAGATGGATTTTTAACGGTAGTTTTAATAAATTATTATGTTTTGTGCATAGATAACACGGATGCGAGCGTTGTTTTATAAAGTCTTTTGATAATTCTTACTATTAACCACAAGAATTACTAGAACTCAGTTGTTGGCATTGTAACTGCAAAGAGTTCAACGTTTGCAGCTAACTTCCTTATATTAATGCACAAAGTCTTACTGTTAAAGGCGATTGCAGGAACTAGTTACAAAATTGTGCCAATCTAACTTGTTGCATTGCGTTGCAAACTGCCTATTAACACTGGTCTTATAGAGTAAATAATTTATCTACGTTATATTCATCGCCAATGCATTCAATAACATTGAATAAAAGTAATATTTACAGTTTTAAGAGTAGTTTTCATATATAAATGTTTTGTGCATTAGAAACACGTTTGCGAGCGTTGTTGAATAAAGTCTTTTGAGAATTCTTACTATTAAATGCAAAAAATACTAAGACGCAAATTTTCGCATTGTGACTGCGAAGAGTACAACTTTTGAATTTTACTTGTAATAAAACATGGCACTAAACCTTACTGTTAAATGCGATTGAAGCAACTAGTTGGAAAATTGTGCCAGTCTGACTTGTTGCATTGCGTTGCAAACTGCCCATTAACACTGGTCTAATAGATTAAATGCAATATTTACGTTCAATTCAGCGCAAAAGCATATAATAACATTGAATTAATGCAATACCTGCAGTTTTAACAGTAGTTTTAATGAATAAATATGCTCTGTGCATTAAAAACACGTTTTCGAGCGTTGTTTTATAAAGACTTTATGCAATTCTTACTTTTAACTGCAAACATTACTACAACACATTTGCGAGCATTATAACAACAATTAGTTCAACTTTTGTTATTAAATTGCCTTACAACATTGCACTAAATCTTACTGTTAAATGCGATTGCAGCAACTAGTTACAAAATTGTGCCAATCTAACTTGTTGCATTGCGTTGCAAACTTCCCATTAACACTGGTCTTATAGAGTAAATGCATTATCTACGTTCAATTCAACGCAAAAGCATATAATAACATTGACTTAATGCAATACATGCAGTTTTAACAGTAGTTTTAATGAATAAATATGCTCTGTGCATTAAAAACACGTTTGCGAGCGTTGTTTCTTAAGGTCTTAATGCAATTCTTACTATTAGCTGCAAACATTACTACAACACATTTGCAAGCATTATAACAACAAATAGTTCAACTTTTGTTATTAACTTGCCTTATAACATTGCACTAAATCTTACTGTTAAATGCGATTGCAGCAACTAGTTGGAAAATTGTGCCAGTCTGAATTGTTGCATTGCGTTGCAAACTGCCTATTAACACTGGTCTTATAGAGTAAATGCATTATCTACGTTCAGTTCAACGCCAAAGCATATAATAACATTGATATAATGCAATTTATACAGTTTTAAAGAGTATTCTTAATGAATAAATGTGTTTTGTGCATGGATGACACGTTTGCGAGCGTTGTTGAATAAAGTCTTTATGCAATTCTTACTATTAACTGCAAACATTACTAGAACTCATATGTTAGCATTGTGACTGCAAAGAGTACAATTTTTGAAGTTTACTTGTCATATAACATTGCACATAGTCTTACTGTTAAATGCGATTGCAGCAACTAGTTACAAAATAGTGCCAATCTAACTTGTTGCATTGCGTTGCAAACTACTTATTAACACTGGTCTTATAGAGTAAATGCATTATCTACGTTCAATTCAACGCAAAAGCATATAATAACATTGACTTAATGCAATACATGCAGTTTAAACAGTAGTTTTAATGAATAAATATACTCTGTGCATTAAAAACACGTTTTCGAGCGTTGTTTCTTAAGGTCTTTATGCAATTCTTACTATTAGCTGCAAACATTACTACAACACATTTGCAAGCATTATAACAACAAATAGTTCAACTTTTGTTATTAACTTGCCTTATAACATTGCACTAAATCTTACTGTTAAATGCGATTGCAGCAACTAGTTGGAAAATTGTGCCAATCTAACTTGTTGCATTGCGTTGAATACTTCCCATTAACACTGGTCTTATAGAGTAAATGCATTATCTACGTTCAGTTCAACGCCAAAGCATATAATAACATTGATATAATGCAACTTATACAGTTTTAAAGAGTATTCTTAATGAATAAATGTGTTTTGTGCATGGATGACACGTTTGCGAGCGTTGTTGAATAAAGTCTTTTTGCAATTCTTACTATTAACTGCAAACATTACTAGAACTCATATGTTAGCATTGTGACTGCAAAGAGTACAATTTTTGAAGTTTACTTGTCATATAACATTGCACATAGTCTTACTGTTAAATGCGATTGCAGCAACTAGTTACAAAATAGTGCCAATCTAACTTGTTGCATTGCGTTGCAAACTGCCCATTAACACTGGTCTTATAGAGTAAATGCATTATCTACGTTCAATTCAACGCCAAATGATATAATAACATTGAATTAATACAATACCTGCAGTTTTAACAGTAGTTTCAATGAATAAATATGTTCTGTGAATTAGAAACACGTTTGCAAGCGTTGTTTTATAAAGTCTTTATGCAATTCTTACTATTAACTGCAACCATTACTACAACACATTTGCGAGCATTATAACTACAAAGAGTACAACTTTTGTTATTAACTTGCCTTATAACATTGCACTAAGTCTTACTATTAAATGCGATTGCAGCAACTAGTTGGAAAATTGTGCCAATCTAACTTGTTGCATTGCGTTGCAAACTGCTAAATAGCCCTGGTGTTATAGAGTCAATGCATTATCTACGTTAAATTCATCGCCAATGCATTCAATAACATTGAATAAAAGTAATATTTACAGTTTAAAGAGTATTTTTCATATATAAATATGTTTTGTGCATTAGAGACACTTTTGCGAGCGCTATTGAATAAAGTCTTTATGGAATTCTTACTATTAAATGCAAACAATACTTAGACACAAATTTTAGCATTGTGACTACAAAGAGTACAACTCTTGTTATTAACTTGCCTTATAACATTGCACAAAGTGTTACTGTTAATTTCGATTGCAGCAACTAGTTACAAAAATGTGCTTATTTAACTTGTTGGATTGCGCTGCAAACTTTTTATAAGCACTGGTGTTATAGAGTAAATGCATTATCTACGTTTAATTCATCGCCAATGCATTCAATTACATTGAATTTATGTAATATGGACAGTTTTAACAGTAGTTTTAATTAATAAATATGTTTTGTGCATTAGAGACACGTTTGCAAGCGTTGTTTAATAAAGTTTTTTGACAATTCTTACTATTAACTGCAAACATTACTAAAACTCATATGTTAGCATTGTGACTGCAAAGAGTACAATTTTTGAAGTTTACTTGTCATATAACATTGCACATAGTTTTACTGTTAAGTGCGATTGCAGCAACTGATTACAAAATTGTGCCAATCTGACTTGTTGCATTGCGTTGCAAGCTGTTTATTAACACTGGTCTTATAGAGTAAATGCATTATCTACGTTCAATTTAACGCAACAGCATATAATAACATTGAATTAATGCAATATGTACAGTTTTAACAGTAGTTAGTTTCAATGAATAAATATGTTCTGTGTATTATAAACACGTTTGCGAGCGTTGTTGAATAAAGTCTTTATGCAATTCTTACTTTTAGCTGCAAACATTACTACAACACATTTGCGAGAATTATAACTACAAATAGTTCATCTTTTGTTATTAACTTGCCTTATAATATTGCACCAAGTCTTACTGTTAAATGCGATTGCAGCAACTAGTTACAAAATTGTGCCAACTTAACTTAATGCATTGCGCTTCAATCTTCTCAATAGCACTGGTGTTATAGAGTAAATGCATTATCTACTATTTAATTCATCGCTAATGCATTCAATAACATTGATTTAATGTAATATGTACAGTTTTACGAGCGCTCTTAATGAATAAATATGTTTTGTGCATTATTGACACGTTTGCAAGCTTTGTGTAATAAAGTTTTCTGACAATTCTTACTATTAACTCCAAGACTTACTTGAACTCGGTTTTTAGCATTGTAATTGCGGAGAATACAACTTTTGAAGTTTACTTGTCATATAATATTGCACTAAATCTTACTGTTAAATGCGATCGCAGCAACTGATTACAGAATTGTGCCAATGTAACTTGTTGCATTGCGTTGCAAACTGCCCATTAACACTGATCTTATAGAATAAATGCATTATCTACTTTCAGTTCAACGCCAAAGCATATAATAACATTGAATTAATGCAATACCTGCAGTTTTAACAGTAGTTTCAATGAATAAATATGTTTTGTGCATTAGAGACACGTTTGCAAGCGTTGTTGAATAAAGTCTTTATGCAATTCTTACTATTAACTGCAGACATTACTAAAACTCATATGTTAGCATTGTGACTGCAAAGATTACAATTTTTGAAGTTTACTTGTCATGTAACATGGCACTAAGTCTTACTGTTAAATGCGATTGCAGCAACTAGTTACAAATTTATGCTAATCTAACTTGTTGCATTGCGTTGCAAACTGCTTATTAACACTGGTGTTATATATTAAATACATTATCTACGTTCAATTCAACGCCAAATGATAAACTAACATTGAATTAAAGCAATACATGGATTTTTAACGATAGTTCTAATAAGCTATTATGTTTTGTGCAAAGATAGCACGGATGCGAGCGTTGTTTCTTAACGTCTTTATGCAACTCTTACTATTAACTCCAAGAATTACTAGAACTCAGTTGTTGGCATTGTAACTGCAAAGAGTTCAACTTTTGTCATTAAATTGCCTTATAACATTGCACTAAATCTTACTGTTAAATGCGATTGCAGCAACTAGTTACAAAATTGTGCCAATCTAACTTGTTGCATTGCGTTGCAAACTTCCCATTAACACTGGTCTTATAGAGTAAATGCATTATCTACGTTCAGTTCAACGCCAAAGCATATAATAACATTGATATAATGCAATTTATACAGTTTTAAAGAGTATTCTTAATGAATAAATGTGTTTTGTGCATGGATGACACGTTTGCGAGCGTTGTTGAATAAAGTCTTTATGCAATTCTTACTATTAACTGCAAACATTACTAGAACTCATATGTTAGCATTGTGACTGCAAAGAGTACAATTTTTGAAGTTTACTTGTCATATAACATTGCACATAGTCTTACTGTTAAATGCGATTGCAGCAACTAGTTACAAATTTATGCTAATCTAACTTGTTGCATTGCGTTGCAAACTGCTTATTAACACTGGTCTTATAGAGTAAATGCATTATCTACGTTCAATTCAACGCAAAAGCATATAATAACATTGAATTAATGCAATACCTGCAGTTTTAACAGTAGTTTCAATGAATAAATATGTTCTGTGAATTAGAAACATGTTTACAAGCGTTGTTTTATAAAGTCTTTATGCATTTCTTACTATTAACTGCAAACATTACTACAACACATTTGCGAGCATTATAACTACAAAGAGTACAACTTTTGTTATTAACTTGCCTTATAACATTGCACTAAGTCTTACTATTAAATGCGATTGCAGCAACTAGTTGGAAAAGTGTGCCAATCTAACTTGTTGCATTGCGTTGCAAACTGCTAAATAGCCCTGGTGTTATAGAGTCAATGCATTATCTACGTTAAATTCATCGCCAATGCATTCAATAACATTGAATAAAAGTAATATTTACAGTTTAAGGAGTATTTTTCATATATAAATATGTTTTGTGCATTAGAAACACGTTTGCGAGCGCTGTTGAATAAAGTCTTTATGGAATTCTCACTATTAAATGCAAACAATACTTACACACAAATTTTAGCATTGTGACTACAAAGAGTACAACTCTTGTTATTAACTTGTCATTAAACATTGCACAAAGTTTTACTGTTAAATGCGATCGCAGCAACTGATTACAAAATTGTGCCAATGTAACTTGTTGCATTGCGTTGCAAACTGCCCATTAACACTGATCTTATTGAATAAATGCATTATCTACGTTCAGTTCAACGCCAAAGCATATAATAACATTGAATTCATGCAATACCTGCAGTTTTAACAGTAGTTTCAATGAATAAATATGTTTTGTGCATTAGAGACACGTTTGCAAGCGTTGTTTAATAAAGTTTTTTGACAATTCTTACTATTAACTGCAAACATTACTAAAACTCATATCTTAGCATTGTGACTGCAAAGAGTACAGTTTTTGAAGTTTACTTGTCATATAACATTGCACATAGTCTTACTGTTAAATGCGATTGCAACAACTAGTTACAAAATAGTGCCAATCTAACTTGTTGCATTGCGTTGCAAACTGCTTATTAACACTGGTGTTATATATTAAATGCATTATCTACGTTCAGTTCAACTCCAAAGCATATAATAACATTGATATAATGCAATTTATACAGTTTTAAAGAGTATTCCTAATGAGTAAATGTGTTTTGTGCATGAATGACACGTTTGCGAGCGTTGTTGAATAAAGTCTTTATGCAATTCTTACTATTAACTGCAAACAATACTAAAAATCATATGTTAGCATTGTGACTGCGAAGAGTACAACTTTTGAATTTTACTTGCAATAAAACATGGCACTAAACCTTACTGTTAAATGCGATTGAAGCAACTAGTTGGAAAATTTTGCCAGTCTGACTTGTTGCATTGCGTTGCAAACTGCCCATTAACACTGGTCTTATAGATTAAATGCATTATTTACGTTAAATTCAGCGCAAAAGCATATAATAACATTGACTTAATGCAATACATGCAGTTTTAACAGTAGTTTTAATGAATAAATATACTCTGTGCATTAAAAACACGTTTTCGAGCCTTGTTTCTTAAGGTCTTTATGCAATTCTTACTATTAGCTGCAAACATTACTACAACACATTTGAAAGCATTATAACAACAAATAGTTCAACTTTTGTTATTAACTTGCCTTATAACATTGCACTAAATCTTACTGTTAAATGCGATTGTAGCAACTAGTTGGAAAATTGTGCCAATCTAACTTGTTGCATTGCGTTGCAAACTTCCCATTAACACTGGTCTTATATAGTAAATGCATTATCTACGTTCAGTTCAACGCCAAAGCATATAATAACATTGATATAATGCAATTTATGCAGTTTTAAAGAGTATTCTTAATGAATAAATGTGTTTTGTGCATTGATGACACGTTTGTGAGCGTTGTTGAATAAAGTCTTTATGCAATTCTTACTATTAACAGCAAACATTACTAGAACTCATATGTTAGAATTGTGACTGCAAAGAGTACAATTTTTGATATTAACTTGCATTATAACATTGCACTAAGTCTTACTGTTAAATGCGATTGCAGCAACTAGTTGAAATAAACTTGTGCACATCTACCTAGTGCACATCTACCTATATATTGCATTGCATACTGCCTATTAATACTTTAGTCGTAGAGTAAATGCATTATATTCGTAAAATTCAACGCCAATGCATTCAATAACATTGAATTAATGTAATACATGCAGTTTTAAGTTTACTCTCAATGAATAAATATGTTTTGTGCAAAAGAAACACGTTTGCGAGCGTTGTATAATTAGGTCTTCATGCAATTCTTACTAGTAACTGCAAACAATACTTAGACTCAAATTTTAGCATTGTGACTGCAAAGAGTACAACTTTTGAATTTTACTTGTAAAAAAACATGGCACTAAGTCTTATTTTTAAATGCGAATGCAGCAACTAGCTACAAACTTATGCTAATCTAACAAGTAACATTGTATTGCATACTGCTTATTAACACTATTGTCATAAAGTAAATGAATTATCTACATTTAATTCATCGCCAATGCATTCAATAACATTGAATTTATGTAATATGTACAGTTTTAAGTTTACTCTTAATGAATAAATATGTTTTGTGCATTAAAAACACGGTTCCAAGCGTTGTTTAATAAAGTTTTTTGACAATTCTTACTATTAACTCCAAGAATTACTAGAACTCAGTTGTTAGCATTGTAACTGCAAAGAGTACAATTTTTGAAGTTTACTTGTCATATAGCATTGCACATAGTTTTACTGTTAAGTGCGATTGCAGCAACTGGTTACAAAATTGTACCAATCTAACTTGCTGCATTGCGTTGTAAACTGCTTATTAACACTGGTCCTATAGCGTGAATGCATTATCTACGTTTAATTCATCGCCAATGCATTTAACAACATTGATTAAATGTTATATGTACAGTTTTAAGAGTAGTATTCATATGTAAATATGTTTTCTGCGTTAGAAACAAGTCTGCAAGCGTTGTTTTATAAAGTCTTTATGCAATTCTTACTATTAACTGCAAACATTACTAAAACTCATATGCTAGCATTGTGACTGCGAAAAGTACAACTATTTAATTTTACTTGTAATATAACATGGCACTAAGTCTTACTGTTAAATGCGATTGCAGCAACTAGTTACAAATTTATGCTAATCTAACAAGTTACATTGTATTGCATACTGCTTATTAACACTATTCTTATAAAGTAAATGCATTATCTACGTTCAATTCAACGCAAAATGATAAAATAACATTAAATTCATGCAAAAGATGGATTTTTAACGGTAGTTTTAATAAATTATTATGTTTTGTGCATAGATAACACGGATGCGAGCGTTGTTTTATAAAGTCTTTTGATAATTCTTACTATTAACCACAAGAATTACTAGAACTCAGTTGTTGGCATTGTAACTGCAAAGAGTTCAACGTTTGCAGCTAACTTCCTTATATTAATGCACAAAGTCTTACTGTTAAAGGCGATTGCAGGAACTAGTTACAAAATTGTGCCAATCTAACTTGTTGCATTGCGTTGCAAACTGCCTATTAACACTGGTCTTATAGAGTAAATAATTTATCTACGTTATATTCATCGCCAATGCATTCAATAACATTGAATAAAAGTAATATTTACAGTTTTAAGAGTAGTTTTCATATATAAATGTTTTGTGCATTAGAAACACGTTTGCGAGCGTTGTTGAATAAAGTCTTTTGAGAATTCTTACTATTAAATGCAAAAAATACTAAGACACAAATTTTCGCATTGTGACTGCGAAGAGTACAACTTTTGAATTTTACTTGTAATAAAACATGGCACTAAACCTTACTGTTAAATGCGATTGAAGCAACTAGTTGGAAAATTGTGCCAGTCTGACTTGTTGCATTGCGTTGCAAACTGCCCATTAACACTGGTCTAATAGATTAAATGCAATATTTACGTTCAATTCAGCGCAAAAGCATATAATAACATTGAATTAATGCAATACCTGCAGTTTTAACAGTAGTTTTAATGAATAAATATGCTCTGTGCATTAAAAACACGTTTTCGAGCGTTGTTTTATAAAGACTTTATGCAATTCTTACTTTTAACTGCAAACATTACTACAACACATTTGCGAGCATTATAACAACAATTAGTTCAACTTTTGTTATTAAATTGCCTTACAACATTGCACTAAATCTTACTGTTAAATGCGATTGCAGCAACTAGTTACAAAATTGTGCCAATCTAACTTGTTGCATTGCGTTGCAAACTTCCCATTAACACTGGTCTTATAGAGTAAATGCATTATCTACGTTCAATTCAACGCAAAAGCATATAATAACATTGACTTAATGCAATACATGCAGTTTTAACAGTAGTTTTAATGAATAAATATGCTCTGTGCATTAAAAACACGTTTGCGAGCGTTGTTTCTTAAGGTCTTAATGCAATTCTTACTATTAGCTGCAAACATTACTACAACACATTTGCAAGCATTATAACAACAAATAGTTCAACTTTTGTTATTAACTTGCCTTATAACATTGCACTAAATCTTACTGTTAAATGCGATTGCAGCAACTAGTTGGAAAATTGTGCCAGTCTGAATTGTTGCATTGCGTTGCAAACTGCCTATTAACACTGGTCTTATAGAGTAAATGCATTATCTACGTTCAGTTCAACGCCAAAGCATATAATAACATTGATATAATGCAATTTATACAGTTTTAAAGAGTATTCTTAATGAATAAATGTGTTTTGTGCATGGATGACACGTTTGCGAGCGTTGTTGAATAAAGTCTTTATGCAATTCTTACTATTAACTGCAAACATTACTAGAACTCATATGTTAGCATTGTGACTGCAAAGAGTACAATTTTTGAAGTTTACTTGTCATATAACATTGCACATAGTCTTACTGTTAAATGCGATTGCAGCAACTAGTTACAAAATAGTGCCAATCTAACTTGTTGCATTGCGTTGCAAACTACTTATTAACACTGGTCTTATAGAGTAAATGCATTATCTACGTTCAATTCAACGCAAAAGCATATAATAACATTGACTTAATGCAATACATGCAGTTTAAACAGTAGTTTTAATGAATAAATATACTCTGTGCATTAAAAACACGTTTTCGAGCGTTGTTTCTTAAGGTCTTTATGCAATTCTTACTATTAGCTGCAAACATTACTACAACACATTTGCAAGCATTATAACAACAAATAGTTCAACTTTTGTTATTAACTTGCCTTATAACATTGCACTAAATCTTACTGTTAAATGCGATTGCAGCAACTAGTTGGAAAATTGTGCCAATCTAACTTGTTGCATTGCGTTGAATACTTCCCATTAACACTGGTCTTATAGAGTAAATGCATTATCTACGTTCAGTTCAACGCCAAAGCATATAATAACATTGATATAATGCAACTTATACAGTTTTAAAGAGTATTCTTAATGAATAAATGTGTTTTGTGCATGGATGACACGTTTGCGAGCGTTGTTGAATAAAGTCTTTTTGCAATTCTTACTATTAACTGCAAACATTACTAGAACTCATATGTTAGCATTGTGACTGCAAAGAGTACAATTTTTGAAGTTTACTTGTCATATAACATTGCACATAGTCTTACTGTTAAATGCGATTGCAGCAACTAGTTACAAAATAGTGCCAATCTAACTTGTTGCATTGCGTTGCAAACTGCCCATTAACACTGGTCTTATAGAGTAAATGCATTATCTACGTTCAATTCAACGCCAAATGATATAATAACATTGAATTAATACAATACCTGCAGTTTTAACAGTAGTTTCAATGAATAAATATGTTCTGTGAATTAGAAACACGTTTGCAAGCGTTGTTTTATAAAGTCTTTATGCAATTCTTACTATTAACTGCAACCATTACTACAACACATTTGCGAGCATTATAACTACAAAGAGTACAACTTTTGTTATTAACTTGCCTTATAACATTGCACTAAGTCTTACTATTAAATGCGATTGCAGCAACTAGTTGGAAAATTGTGCCAATCTAACTTGTTGCATTGCGTTGCAAACTGCTAAATAGCCCTGGTGTTATAGAGTCAATGCATTATCTACGTTAAATTCATCGCCAATGCATTCAATAACATTGAATAAAAGTAATATTTACAGTTTAAAGAGTATTTTTCATATATAAATATGTTTTGTGCATTAGAGACACTTTTGCGAGCGCTATTGAATAAAGTCTTTATGGAATTCTTACTATTAAATGCAAACAATACTTAGACACAAATTTTAGCATTGTGACTACAAAGAGTACAACTCTTGTTATTAACTTGCCTTATAACATTGGACAAAGTGTTACTGTTAATTTCGATTGCAGCAACTAGTTACAAAAATGTGCTTATTTAACTTGTTGGATTGCGCTGCAAACTTTTTATAAGCACTGGTATTATAGAGTAAATGCATTATCTACGTTTAATTCATCGCCAATGCATTCAATTACATTGAATTTATGTAATATGGACAGTTTTAACAGTAGTTTTAATTAATAAATATGTTTTGTGCATTAGAGACACGTTTGCAAGCGTTGTTTAATAAAGTTTTTTGACAATTCTTACTATTAACTGCAAACATTACTAAAACTCATATGTTAGCATTGTGACTGCAAAGAGTACAATTTTTGAAGTTTACTTGTCATATAACATTGCACATAGTTTTACTGTTAAGTGCGATTGCAGCAACTGATTACAAAATTGTGCCAATCTGACTTGTTGCATTGCGTTGCAAGCTGTTTATTAACACTGGTCTTATAGAGTAAATGCATTATCTACGTTCAATTTAACGCAACAGCATATAATAACATTGAATTAATGCAATATGTACAGTTTTAACAGTAGTTAGTTTCAATGAATAAATATGTTCTGTGTATTATAAACACGTTTGCGAGCGTTGTTGAATAAAGTCTTTATGCAATTCTTACTTTTAGCTGCAAACATTACTACAACACATTTGCGAGAATTATAACTACAAATAGTTCATCTTTTGTTATTAACTTGCCTTATAATATTGCACCAAGTCTTACTGTTAAATGCGATTGCAGCAACTAGTTACAAAATTGTGCCAACTTAACTTAATGCATTGCGCTTCAATCTTCTCAATAGCACTGGTGTTATAGAGTAAATGCATTATCTACTATTTAATTCATCGCTAATGCATTCAATAACATTGATTTAATGTAATATGTACAGTTTTACGAGCGCTCTTAATGAATAAATATGTTTTGTGCATTATTGACACGTTTGCAAGCTTTGTGTAATAAAGTTTTCTGACAATTCTTACTATTAACTCCAAGACTTACTTGAACTCGGTTTTTAGCATTGTAATTGCGGAGAATACAACTTTTGAAGTTTACTTGTCATATAATATTGCACTAAATCTTACTGTTAAATGCGATCGCAGCAACTGATTACAGAATTGTGCCAATGTAACTTGTTGCATTGCGTTGCAAACTGCCCATTAACACTGATCTTATAGAATAAATGCATTATCTACTTTCAGTTCAACGCCAAAGCATATAATAACATTGAATTAATGCAATACCTGCAGTTTTAACAGTAGTTTCAATGAATAAATATGTTTTGTGCATTAGAGACACGTTTGCAAGCGTTGTTGAATAAAGTCTTTATGCAATTCTTACTATTAACTGCAGACATTACTAAAACTCATATGTTAGCATTGTGACTGCAAAGATTACAATTTTTGAAGTTTACTTGTCATGTAACATGGCACTAAGTCTTACTGTTAAATGCGATTGCAGCAACTAGTTACAAATTTATGCTAATCTAACTTGTTGCATTGCGTTGCAAACTGCTTATTAACACTGGTGTTATATATTAAATACATTATCTACGTTCAATTCAACGCCAAATGATAAACTAACATTGAATTAAAGCAATACATGGAATTTTAACGATAGTTCTAATAAGCTATTATGTTTTGTGCAAAGATAGCACGGATGCGAGCGTTGTTTCTTAACGTCTTTATGCAACTCTTACTATTAACTCCAAGAATTACTAGAACTCAGTTGTTGGCATTGTAACTGGAAATAGTTCAACTTTTGTCATTAAATTGCCTTATAACATTGCACTAAATCTTACTGTTAAATGCGATTGCAGCAACTAGTTACAAAATTGTGCCAATCTAACTTGTTGCATTGCGTTGCAAACTTCCCATTAACACTGGTCTTATAGAGTAAATGCATTATCTACGTTCAGTTCAACGCCAAAGCATATAATAACATTGATATAATGCAATTTATACAGTTTTAAAGAGTATTCTTAATGAATAAATGTGTTTTGTGCATGGATGACACGTTTGCGAGCGTTGTTGAATAAAGTCTTTATGCAATTCTTACTATTAACTGCAAACATTACTAGAACTCATATGTTAGCATTGTGACTGCAAAGAGTACAATTTTTGAAGTTTACTTGTCATATAACATTGCACATAGTCTTACTGTTAAATGCGATTGCAGCAACTAGTTACAAAATAGTGCCAATCTAACTTGTTGCATTGCGTTGCAAACTGCTTATTAACACTGGTCTTATAGAGTAAATGCATTATCTACGTTCAATTCAACGCAAAAGCATATAATAACATTGAATTAATGCAATACCTGCAGTTTTAACAGTAGTTTCAATGAATAAATATACTCTGTGCATTAAAAACACGTTTTCGAGCCTTGTTTCTTAAGGTCTTTATGCAATTCTTACTATTAGCTGCAAACATTACTACAACACATTTGCGAGCATTATAACTACAAAGAGTACAACTTTTGTTATTAACTTGCCTTATAACATTGCACTAAGTCTTACTATTAAATGCGATTGCAGCAACTAGTTGGAAAATTGTGCCAATCTAACTTGTTGCATTGCGTTGCAAACTGCTAAATAGCCCTGGTGTTATAGAGTCAATGCATTATCTACGTTAAATTCATCGCCAATGCATTCAATAACATTGAATAAAAGTAATATTTACAGTTTAAGGAGTATTTTTCATATATAAATATGTTTTGTGCATTAGAAACACGTTTGCGAGCGCTGTTGAATAAAGTCTTTATGGAATTCTCACTATTAAATGCAAACAATACTTACACACAAATTTTAGCATTGTGACTACAAAGAGTACAACTCTTGTTATTAACTTGTCATTAAACATTGCACAAAGTTTTACTGTTAAATGCGATCGCAGCAACTGATTACAAAATTGTGCCAATGTAACTTGTTGCATTGCGTTGCAAACTGCCCATTAACACTGATCTTATTGAATAAATGCATTATCTACGTTCAGTTCAACGCCAAAGCATATAATAACATTGAATTCATGCAATACCTGCAGTTTTAACAGTAGTTTCAATGAATAAATATGTTTTGTGCATTAGAGACACGTTTGCAAGCGTTGTTTAATAAAGTTTTTTGACAATTCTTACTATTAACTGCAAACATTACTAAAACTCATATCTTAGCATTGTGACTGCAAAGAGTACAGTTTTTGAAGTTTACTTGTCATATAACATTGCACATAGTCTTACTGTTAAATGCGATTGCAACAACTAGTTACAAAATAGTGCCAATCTAACTTGTTGCATTGCGTTGCAAACTGCTTATTAACACTGGTGTTATATATTAAATGCATTATCTACGTTCAGTTCAACTCCAAAGCATATAATAACATTGATATAATGCAATTTATACAGTTTTAAAGAGTATTCCTAATGAGTAAATGTGTTTTGTGCATGAATGACACGTTTGCGAGCGTTGTTGAATAAAGTCTTTATGCAATTCTTACTATTAACTGCAAACAATACTAAAAATCATATGTTAGCATTGTGACTGCGAAGAGTACAACTTTTGAATTTTACTTGCAATAAAACATGGCACTAAACCTTACTGTTAAATGCGATTGAAGCAACTAGTTGGAAAATTTTGCCAGTCTGACTTGTTGCATTGCGTTGCAAACTGCCCATTAACACTGGTCTTATAGATTAAATGCATTATTTACGTTAAATTCAGCGCAAAAGCATATAATAACATTGACTTAATGCAATACATGCAGTTTTAACAGTAGTTTTAATGAATAAATATACTCTGTGCATTAAAAACACGTTTTCGAGCCTTGTTTCTTAAGGTCTTTATGCAATTCTTACTATTAGCTGCAAACATTACTACAACACATTTGCGAGCATTATAACTACAAAGAGTACAACTTTTGTTATTAACTTGCCTTATAACATTGCACTAAGTCTTACTATTAAATGCGATTGCAGCAACTAGTTGGAAAATTGTGCCAATCTAACTTGTTGCATTGCGTTGCAAACTGCTAAATAGCCCTGGTGTTATAGAGTCAATGCATTATCTACGTTAAATTCATCGCCAATGCATTCAATAACATTGAATAAAAGTAATATTTACAGTTTAAAGAGTATTTTTCATATATAAATATGTTTTGTGCATTAGAGACACTTTTGCGAGCGCTATTGAATAAAGTCTTTATGGAATTCTTACTATTAAATGCAAACAATACTTAGACACAATTTTTAGCATTGTGACTACAAAGAGTACAACTCTTGTTATTGACTTGTCTTATAACATTGGACAATGTGTTACTGTTAAATTCGATTGCAGCAACTAGTTACAAAATTGTGCTTATTTAACTTGTTGGATTGCGCTGCAAACTTTTTATAAGCACTGGTGTTATAGAGTAAATGCATTATCTACGTTTAATTCATCGCCAATGCATTCAATAACATTGAATTTATGTAATATGGACAGTTTTAACAGTAGTTTCAATTAATAAATATGTTTTGTGCATTAGAGACACGTTTGCAAGCGTTGTTTCATAAAGTTTTTTGACAATTCTTACTATTAACTGCAAACATTACTAAAACTCATATGTTAGCATTGTGACTGCAAAGAGTACAATTTTTGAAGTTTACTTGTCATAAAACATTGCACATAGTCTTACTGTTAAATGCGATTGCAGCAACTGATTACAAAATTGTGCCAATCTAACTTGTTGCATTGCGTTGCAAACTGCCTATTAACACTGGTCTTATAGAATAAATGCATTATCTACGTTTATTCATCGCAAATGCATTCAATAACATTGAATAAAAGTAATATTTACAGTTTAAAGAGTAGTTTTCATATATAAATGTTTTTGTGCATTAGAAACAAGTTTGCGAGCGTTGTTGAATAAAGTCTTTTGAGAATTCTTACTATTAAATGCAAAAAATACTTAGACACAAATTTTCGCATTGTGACTGCGAAGAGTACAACTTTTGAATTTTACTTGTAATAAAACATGGCACTAAACCTTACTGTTAAATGCGATTGAAGCAACTAGTTGGAAAATTGTGCCAGTCTGAATTGTTGCATTGCGTTGCAAACTGCCAATTAACACTGGTCTTATAGTGTAAATGCATTATCTAAGTTAAATTCAACGCCAAAGCATATAATAACATTGTATTAATGCAATACCTACAGTTTTAACAGTAGTTTTAATGAATAAATATGTTCTGTGCATTATAAACACGTTTGCGAGCGCTATTTCCTCAGGTCTTCTTGCAATTCTTACTATTAGTTGCAAACATTACTACAACACATTTGCGAGCATTATAACTACAAAGAGTACAACTTTTGTTATTAACTTGCATTATAACATTGCACGAAGTCTTACTGTTAAATGCGATTGCAGCAACTAGTTGAAAAAAACTTTTGCACATCTAACTAGTTACATTGCATTGCATACTGCCTATTTATACGTTTGTCGTAGAGTAAATGCATTATATACGTTAAATTCAACGCCAATGCATTCAATAATATTGAATTAATGTAATACATGCAGTTTTAAGTTAACTCTTAATGAATAAATATGTTTTGTGCATTAGAAACACGTTTGCGAGCGTTGTTTAATAAAGTCTTCATGCAATTCTTACAACTAAATGCAAACATTACTAAAACTCAGTTGTAAGCATTGTAACTGCACGGAGTACAACTTTTGAAGTTTACTTTCCTTATAAAATTGCACCAAGTCTCACTGTTTAGTGCAATTTTAGCAACTAGTTACAAACTTGTGGAAATCTAACAAGTTACATTGCATTGCATACTGCTTATCAACACTTTTGTCATAGAGTAAATGCATTATATACGTTAAATTCAACGCCAATGCATTCAATAACATTGAATTAATGTAATACATGCAGTTTTAAGTTTACTCTTAATGAATAAATATGTTTTTTGCAAAAGAAACACGTTTGCGAGCGTTGTTTAATAAAGTCTTCATGCAATTCTTACTATTAAGTGCAAACAATACTTAGACTCAAATTTTAGCATTGTGACTGCAAAGAGTACAACTTTTGAATTTTAATTGTAAAAAAACATGGCACTAAGTCTTATTGTTAAATGCGAATGCAGCAACTAGCTACAAACTTATGCTAATCTAACAAGTAACATTGTATTGCATACTGCTTTTTAACACTATTGTCATAAAGTAAATGAATTATCTACATTTAATTCATCGCCAATGCATTCAATAACATTGAATTTATGTAATATGCACAGTTTTAAGTTTACTCTTAATGAGCAAATATGTTTTTTGCATTAAAAACACGGTTCCAAGCGTTGTTTAATAAAGTTTTTTGACAATTCTTACTATTAACTCCAAGAATTCCTACAACACATTTGCGAGCATTATAACTACAAAGAGTACAACTTTTGTTATTAACTTGCCTTATAACATTGCACTAAGTGTTACTGTTAAATGCGATTGCAGGAACTAGTTACAAAATTGTGCCAATCTAACATGTTGCATTGCGTTGCAAACTGCTTAATAACACTGGTGTTATAGAGTAAATGCATTATCTACGTTATATTCATCGCTAATGCATTCAATAACATTGATTTAATGTAATATGTAGAGTTTTGAGAGTACTCTTGCTGAATGAATATGTATTGTGTATTAGAGACACGTTTGCAAGCGTTGTTTAATAAAGTCTTTTGACAATTCTTACTATTAACTCCAAGAATTACTAGAACTCAGTTGTTAGCATTGTAACTGCAAAGAGTACAATTTTTGAAGTTTACTTGCATTATAACATTGCACATAGTCTTACTGTTAAATGCGATTGCAGCAACTAGTTACAAAATTGTGCCAATCTAACTTGTTGCATTGCGTTGCAAACTGCCTATTAACACTGGTCTTATAGAGTAAATGCATTATCTACGTTAAATTCATCGCCAATGCATTCAATAACATTGAATAAAATTAATATTTACAGTTTAAAGAGTAGTTTTCATATATAAATTTTTTGTGCATTAGAAACACGTTTGCGAGCGTTGTTGAATAAAGTCTTTTGAGAATTCTTACTATTAAATGCAAAAAATTCTTAGACACAAATTTTCGCATTGTGACTGCGAAGAGTACAACTTGTGAATTTTACTTGTAATAAAACATGGCACTAAACCTTACTGTTAAATGCAATTGAAGCAACTAGTTGGAAAATTTTGCCAGTCTGACTTGTTGCATTGCGTTGCAAACTGCCCATTAACACTTGTCTTATAAATTAAATGCAATATTTACGTTCAATTCAGCGCAAATACATATAATAACATTGAATTAATGCAATACCTGCAGTTTTAACAGTAGTTTTAATGAATAAATAAGCTCTGTGCATTAAAAACACGTTTTCGAGCGTTGTTTTATAAAGACTTTATGCAATTCTTACTATTAGCTGCAAACATTACTACAACACATTTGCGAGCATTATAACAACAAATAGTTCAACTTTTGTTATTAAATTGCCTTATAACATTGCACTAAATCTTACTGTTAAATGCGATTGCAGCAACTAGTTGGAAAATTGTGCCAATCTAACTTGTTGCATTGCGTTGCAAACTTCCCATTAACACTGGTCTTATAGAGTAAATGCATTATCTACGTTCAGTTCAACGCCAAAGCATATAATAACATTGATATAATGCAATTTATACAGTTTTAAAGAGTATTCTTAATGAATAAATGTGTTTTGTGCATGGATGACACGTTTGCGAGCGTTGTTGAATAAAGTCTTTATGCAATTCTTACTATTAAATGCAAAAAATACTTAGACACAAATTTTCGCATTGTGACTGCGAAGAGTACAATTTTTAAAGTTTACTTGTCATATAACATTGCACATAGTCTTACTGTTAAATGCGATTGCAGCAACTAGTTACAAAATAGTGCCAATCTAACTTGTTGCATTGCGTTGCAAACTGCCCATTAACACTGGTCTTATAGATTAAATGCATTATTTACGTTCAATTCAGCGCAAAAGCATATAATAACATTGAATTAATGCAATACATGCAGTTTTAACAGTAGCTTAAATGAATAAGTATGCTTTGTGCATTAAAAACACGTTTTCGAGCGTTGTTTCTTAAGGTCTTTATGCAATTCTTACTATTAGCTGCAAACATTACTACAACACATTTGCGAGCATTATAACAACAAATAGTTCAACTTTTGTTATTAACTTGCCTTATAACATTGCACTAAATCTTACTGTTAAATGCGATTGCAGCAACTAGTTACAAAATTGTGCCAATCTAACTTGTTGCATTGCGTTGCAAACTTCCCATTAACACTGGTCTTATAGAGTAAATGCATTATCTACGTTCAGTTCAACGCCAAAGCATATAATAACATTGATATAATGCAATTTATACAGTTTTAAAGAGTATTCTTAATGAATAAATGTGTTTTGTGCATGGATGACACGTTTGCGAGCGTTGTTGAATAAAGTCTTTATGCAATTCTTACTATTAACTGCAAACATTACTAGAACTCATATGTTAGCATTGTGACTGCAAAGAGTACAATTTTTAAAGTTTACTTGTCATATAACATTGCACATAGTCTTACTGTTAAATGCGATTGCAGCAACTAGTTACAAAATAGTGCCAATCTAACTTGTTGCATTGCGTTGCAAACTGCTTATTAACACTGGTCTTATAGAGTAAATGCATTATCTACGTTCAATTCAACGCAAAAGCATATAATAACATTGAATTAATGCAATACCTACAGTCTTAACAGTAGTTTTAATGAATAAATATGTTCTGTGCATTATAAACACGTTTGCGAGCGCTGTTTCTTCAGGTCTTCTTGCAATTCTTACTATTAGCTGCAAACATTACTACAACACATTTGCGAGCATTATAACTACAAAGAGTACAACTTTTGTTATTAACTTGCATTATAACATTGCACGAAGTCTTACTGTTAAATGCGATTGCAGCAACTAGTTGAAAAAAACTTTTGCACATCTAACTAGTTACATTGCATTGCATACTGCCTATTTATACGTTTGTCGTAGAGTAAATGCATTATATACGTTAAATTCAACGCCAATGCATTCAATAACATTGAATTAATGTAATACATGCAGTTTTAAGTTTACTCTTAATGAATAAATATGTTTTGTGCATTAGAAACACGTTTGCGAGCGTTGTTTAATAAAGTCTTTATGCATTTCTTACTATTAACTGCAAACATTACTACAACACATTTGCGAGCATTATAACAACAATTAGTTCAACTTTTGTTATTAACTTGCCTTATAACATTGCACTAAATCTTACTGTTAAATGCGATTGCAGCAACTAGTTACAAAATTGTGCCAATCTAACTTGTTGCATTGCGTTGCAAACTTCCCATTAACACTGGTCTTATAGAGTAAATGCATTATCTACGTTCAATTCAACGCAAAAGCATATAATAACATTGACTTAATGCAATACATGCAGTTTTAACAGTAGTTTTAATGAATAAATATGCTCTGTGCATTAAAAACACGTTTGCGAGCGTTGTTTCTTAAGGTCTTAATGCAATTCTTACTATTAGCTGCAAACATTACTACAACACATTTGCAAGCATTATAACAACAAATAGTTCAACTTTTGTTATTAACTTGCCTTATAACATTGCACTAAATCTTACTGTTAAATGCGATTGCAGCAACTAGTTGGAAAATTGTGCCAGTCTGAATTGTTGCATTGCGTTGCAAACTGCCTATTAACACTGGTCTTACAGAGTAAATGCATTATCTACGTTCAGTTCAACGCCAAAGCATATAATAACATTGATATAATGCAATTTATACAGTTTTAAAGAGTATTCTTAATGAATAAATGTGTTGTGTGCATGGATGACACGTTTGCGAGCGTTGTTGAATAAAGTCTTTATGCAATTCTTACTATTAACTGCAAACATTACTAGAACTCATATGTTAGCATTGTGACTGCAAAGAGTACAATTTTTGAAGTTTACTTGTCATATAACATTGCACATAGTCTTACTGTTAAATGCGATTGCAGCAACTAGTTACAAAATAGTGCCAATCTAACTTGTTGCATTGCGTTGCAAACTACTTATTAACACTGGTCTTATAGAGTAAATGCATTATCTACGTTCAATTCAACGCAAAAGCATATAATAACATTGACTTAATGCAATACATGCAGTTTAAACAGTAGTTTTAATGAATAAATATACTCTGTGCATTAAAAACACGTTTTCGAGCGTTGTTTCTTAAGGTCTTTATGCAATTCTTACTATTAGCTGCAAACATTACTACAACACATTTGCAAGCATTATAACAACAAATAGTTCAACTTTTGTTATTAACTTGCCTTATAACATTGCACTAAATCTTACTGTTAAATGCGATTGCAGCAACTAGTTGGAAAATTGTGCCAATCTAACTTGTTGCATTGCGTTGAATACTTCCCATTAACACTGGTCTTATAGAGTAAATGCATTATCTACGTTCAGTTCAACGCCAAAGCATATAATAACATTGATATAATGCAACTTATACAGTTTTAAAGAGTATTCTTAATGAATAAATGTGTTTTGTGCATGGATGACACGTTTGCGAGCGTTGTTGAATAAAGTCTTTTTGCAATTCTTACTATTAACTGCAAACATTACTAGAACTCATATGTTAGCATTGTGACTGCAAAGAGTACAATTTTTGAAGTTTACTTGTCATATAACATTGCACATAGTCTTACTGTTAAATGCGATTGCAGCAACTAGTTACAAAATAGTGCCAATCTAACTTGTTGCATTGCGTTGCAAACTGCCCATTAACACTGGTCTTATAGAGTAAATGCATTATCTACGTTCAATTCAACGCCAAATGATATAATAACATTGAATTAATACAATACCTGCAGTTTTAACAGTAGTTTCAATGAATAAATATGTTCTGTGAATTAGAAACACGTTTGCAAGCGTTGTTTTATAAAGTCTTTATGCAATTCTTACTATTAACTGCAACCATTACTACAACACATTTGCGAGCATTATAACTACAAAGAGTACAACTTTTGTTATTAACTTGCCTTATAACATTGCACTAAGTCTTACTATTAAATGCGATTGCAGCAACTAGTTGGAAAATTGTGCCAATCTAACTTGTTGCATTGCGTTGCAAACTGCTAAATAGCCCTGGTGTTATAGAGTCAATGCATTATCTACGTTAAATTCATCGCCAATGCATTCAATAACATTGAATAAAAGTAATATTTACAGTTTAAAGAGTATTTTTCATATATAAATATGTTTTGTGCATTAGAGACACTTTTGCGAGCGCTATTGAATAAAGTCTTTATGGAATTCTTACTATTAAATGCAAACAATACTTAGACACAAATTTTAGCATTGTGACTACAAAGAGTACAACTCTTGTTATTAACTTGCCTTATAACATTGGACAAAGTGTTACTGTTAATTTCGATTGCAGCAACTAGTTACAAAAATGTGCTTATTTAACTTGTTGGATTGCGCTGCAAACTTTTTATAAGCACTGGTATTATAGAGTAAATGCATTATCTACGTTTAATTCATCGCCAATGCATTCAATTACATTGAATTTATGTAATATGGACAGTTTTAACAGTAGTTTTAATTAATAAATATGTTTTGTGCATTAGAGACACGTTTGCAAGCGTTGTTTAATAAAGTTTTTTGACAATTCTTACTATTAACTGCAAACATTACTAAAACTCATATGTTAGCATTGTGACTGCAAAGAGTACAATTTTTGAAGTTTACTTGTCATATAACATTGCACATAGTTTTACTGTTAAGTGCGATTGCAGCAACTGATTACAAAATTGTGCCAATCTGACTTGTTGCATTGCGTTGCAAGCTGTTTATTAACACTGGTCTTATAGAGTAAATGCATTATCTACGTTCAATTTAACGCAACAGCATATAATAACATTGAATTAATGCAATATGTACAGTTTTAACAGTAGTTAGTTTCAATGAATAAATATGTTCTGTGTATTATAAACACGTTTGCGAGCGTTGTTGAATAAAGTCTTTATGCAATTCTTACTTTTAGCTGCAAACATTACTACAACACATTTGCGAGAATTATAACTACAAATAGTTCATCTTTTGTTATTAACTTGCCTTATAATATTGCACCAAGTCTTACTGTTAAATGCGATTGCAGCAACTAGTTACAAAATTGTGCCAACTTAACTTAATGCATTGCGCTTCAATCTTCTCAATAGCACTGGTGTTATAGAGTAAATGCATTATCTACTATTTAATTCATCGCTAATGCATTCAATAACATTGATTTAATGTAATATGTACAGTTTTACGAGCGCTCTTAATGAATAAATATGTTTTGTGCATTATTGACACGTTTGCAAGCTTTGTGTAATAAAGTTTTCTGACAATTCTTACTATTAACTCCAAGACTTACTTGAACTCGGTTTTTAGCATTGTAATTGCGGAGAATACAACTTTTGAAGTTTACTTGTCATATAATATTGCACTAAATCTTACTGTTAAATGCGATCGCAGCAACTGATTACAGAATTGTGCCAATGTAACTTGTTGCATTGCGTTGCAAACTGCCCATTAACACTGATCTTATAGAATAAATGCATTATCTACTTTCAGTTCAACGCCAAAGCATATAATAACATTGAATTAATGCAATACCTGCAGTTTTAACAGTAGTTTCAATGAATAAATATGTTTTGTGCATTAGAGACACGTTTGCAAGCGTTGTTGAATAAAGTCTTTATGCAATTCTTACTATTAACTGCAGACATTACTAAAACTCATATGTTAGCATTGTGACTGCAAAGATTACAATTTTTGAAGTTTACTTGTCATGTAACATGGCACTAAGTCTTACTGTTAAATGCGATTGCAGCAACTAGTTACAAATTTATGCTAATCTAACTTGTTGCATTGCGTTGCAAACTGCTTATTAACACTGGTGTTATATATTAAATACATTATCTACGTTCAATTCAACGCCAAATGATAAACTAACATTGAATTAAAGCAATACATGGAATTTTAACGATAGTTCTAATAAGCTATTATGTTTTGTGCAAAGATAGCACGGATGCGAGCGTTGTTTCTTAACGTCTTTATGCAACTCTTACTATTAACTCCAAGAATTACTAGAACTCAGTTGTTGGCATTGTAACTGGAAATAGTTCAACTTTTGTCATTAAATTGCCTTATAACATTGCACTAAATCTTACTGTTAAATGCGATTGCAGCAACTAGTTACAAAATTGTGCCAATCTAACTTGTTGCATTGCGTTGCAAACTTCCCATTAACACTGGTCTTATAGAGTAAATGCATTATCTACGTTCAGTTCAACGCCAAAGCATATAATAACATTGATATAATGCAATTTATACAGTTTTAAAGAGTATTCTTAATGAATAAATGTGTTTTGTGCATGGATGACACGTTTGCGAGCGTTGTTGAATAAAGTCTTTATGCAATTCTTACTATTAACTGCAAACATTACTAGAACTCATATGTTAGCATTGTGACTGCAAAGAGTACAATTTTTGAAGTTTACTTGTCATATAACATTGCACATAGTCTTACTGTTAAATGCGATTGCAGCAACTAGTTACAAAATAGTGCCAATCTAACTTGTTGCATTGCGTTGCAAACTGCTTATTAACACTGGTCTTATAGAGTAAATGCATTATCTACGTTCAATTCAACGCAAAAGCATATAATAACATTGAATTAATGCAATACCTGCAGTTTTAACAGTAGTTTCAATGAATAAATATACTCTGTGCATTAAAAACACGTTTTCGAGCCTTGTTTCTTAAGGTCTTTATGCAATTCTTACTATTAGCTGCAAACATTACTACAACACATTTGCGAGCATTATAACTACAAAGAGTACAACTTTTGTTATTAACTTGCCTTATAACATTGCACTAAGTCTTACTATTAAATGCGATTGCAGCAACTAGTTGGAAAATTGTGCCAATCTAACTTGTTGCATTGCGTTGCAAACTGCTAAATAGCCCTGGTGTTATAGAGTCAATGCATTATCTACGTTAAATTCATCGCCAATGCATTCAATAACATTGAATAAAAGTAATATTTACAGTTTAAGGAGTATTTTTCATATATAAATATGTTTTGTGCATTAGAAACACGTTTGCGAGCGCTGTTGAATAAAGTCTTTATGGAATTCTCACTATTAAATGCAAACAATACTTACACACAAATTTTAGCATTGTGACTACAAAGAGTACAACTCTTGTTATTAACTTGTCATTAAACATTGCACAAAGTTTTACTGTTAAATGCGATCGCAGCAACTGATTACAAAATTGTGCCAATGTAACTTGTTGCATTGCGTTGCAAACTGCCCATTAACACTGATCTTATTGAATAAATGCATTATCTACGTTCAGTTCAACGCCAAAGCATATAATAACATTGAATTCATGCAATACCTGCAGTTTTAACAGTAGTTTCAATGAATAAATATGTTTTGTGCATTAGAGACACGTTTGCAAGCGTTGTTTAATAAAGTTTTTTGACAATTCTTACTATTAACTGCAAACATTACTAAAACTCATATCTTAGCATTGTGACTGCAAAGAGTACAGTTTTTGAAGTTTACTTGTCATATAACATTGCACATAGTCTTACTGTTAAATGCGATTGCAACAACTAGTTACAAAATAGTGCCAATCTAACTTGTTGCATTGCGTTGCAAACTGCTTATTAACACTGGTGTTATATATTAAATGCATTATCTACGTTCAGTTCAACTCCAAAGCATATAATAACATTGATATAATGCAATTTATACAGTTTTAAAGAGTATTCCTAATGAGTAAATGTGTTTTGTGCATGAATGACACGTTTGCGAGCGTTGTTGAATAAAGTCTTTATGCAATTCTTACTATTAACTGCAAACAATACTAAAAATCATATGTTAGCATTGTGACTGCGAAGAGTACAACTTTTGAATTTTACTTGCAATAAAACATGGCACTAAACCTTACTGTTAAATGCGATTGAAGCAACTAGTTGGAAAATTTTGCCAGTCTGACTTGTTGCATTGCGTTGCAAACTGCCCATTAACACTGGTCTTATAGATTAAATGCATTATTTACGTTAAATTCAGCGCAAAAGCATATAATAACATTGACTTAATGCAATACATGCAGTTTTAACAGTAGTTTTAATGAATAAATATACTCTGTGCATTAAAAACACGTTTTCGAGCCTTGTTTCTTAAGGTCTTTATGCAATTCTTACTATTAGCTGCAAACATTACTACAACACATTTGCGAGCATTATAACTACAAAGAGTACACATTTTGTTATTAACTTGCCTTATAACATTGCACTAAGTCTTACTATTAAATGCGATTGCAGCAACTAGTTGGAAAATTGTGCCAATCTAACTTGTTGCATTGCGTTGCAAACTGCTAAATAGCCCTGGTGTTATAGAGTCAATGCATTATCTACGTTAAATTCATCGCCAATGCATTCAATAACATTGAATAAAAGTAATATTTACAGTTTAAAGAGTATTTTTCATATATAAATATGTTTTGTGCATTAGAGACACTTTTGCGAGCGCTATTGAATAAAGTCTTTATGGAATTCTTACTATTAAATGCAAACAATACTTAGACACAATTTTTAGCATTGTGACTACAAAGAGTACAACTCTTGTTATTGACTTGTCTTATAACATTGGACAATGTGTTACTGTTAAATTCGATTGCAGCAACTAGTTACAAAATTGTGCTTATTTAACTTGTTGGATTGCGCTGCAAACTTTTTATAAGCACTGGTGTTATAGAGTAAATGCATTATCTACGTTTAATTCATCGCCAATGCATTCAATAACATTGAATTTATGTAATATGGACAGTTTTAACAGTAGTTTCAATTAATAAATATGTTTTGTGCATTAGAGACACGTTTGCAAGCGTTGTTTCATAAAGTTTTTTGACAATTCTTACTATTAACTGCAAACATTACTAAAACTCATATGTTAGCATTGTGACTGCAAAGAGTACAATTTTTGAAGTTTACTTGTCATAAAACATTGCACATAGTCTTACTGTTAAATGCGATTGCAGCAACTGATTACAAAATTGTGCCAATCTAACTTGTTGCATTGCGTTGCAAACTGCCTATTAACACTGGTCTTATAGAATAAATGCATTATCTACGTTTATTCATCGCAAATGCATTCAATAACATTGAATAAAAGTAATATTTACAGTTTAAAGAGTAGTTTTCATATATAAATGTTTTTGTGCATTAGAAACAAGTTTGCGAGCGTTGTTGAATAAAGTCTTTTGAGAATTCTTACTATTAAATGCAAAAAATACTTAGACACAAATTTTCGCATTGTGACTGCGAAGAGTACAACTTTTGAATTTTACTTGTAATAAAACATGGCACTAAACCTTACTGTTAAATGCGATTGAAGCAACTAGTTGGAAAATTGTGCCAGTCTGAATTGTTGCATTGCGTTGCAAACTGCCAATTAACACTGGTCTTATAGTGTAAATGCATTATCTAAGTTAAATTCAACGCCAAAGCATATAATAACATTGTATTAATGCAATACCTACAGTTTTAACAGTAGTTTTAATGAATAAATATGTTCTGTGCATTATAAACACGTTTGCGAGCGCTATTTCCTCAGGTCTTCTTGCAATTCTTACTATTAGTTGCAAACATTACTACAACACATTTGCGAGCATTATAACTACAAAGAGTACAACTTTTGTTATTAACTTGCATTATAACATTGCACGAAGTCTTACTGTTAAATGCGATTGCAGCAACTAGTTGAAAAAAACCTTTGCACATCTAACTAGTTACATTGCATTGCATACTGCCTATTTATACGTTTGTCGTAGAGTAAATGCATTATATACGTTAAATTCAACGCCAATGCATTCAATAATATTGAATTAATGTAATACATGCAGTTTTAAGTTAACTCTTAATGAATAAATATGTTTTGTGCATTAGAAACACGTTTGCGAGCGTTGTTTAATAAAGTCTTCATGCAATTCTTACAACTAAATGCAAACATTACTAAAACTCAGTTGTAAGCATTGTAACTGCACGGAGTACAACTTTTGAAGTTTACTTTCCTTATAAAATTGCACCAAGTCTCACTGTTTAGTGCAATTTTAGCAACTAGTTACAAACTTGTGGAAATCTAACAAGTTACATTGCATTGCATACTGCTTATCAACACTTTTGTCATAGAGTAAATGCATTATATACGTTAAATTCAACGCCAATGCATTCAATAACATTGAATTAATGTAATACATGCAGTTTTAAGTTTACTCTTAATGAATAAATATGTTTTTTGCAAAAGAAACACGTTTGCGAGCGTTGTTTAATAAAGTCTTCATGCAATTCTTACTATTAAGTGCAAACAATACTTAGACTCAAATTTTAGCATTGTGACTGCAAAGAGTACAACTTTTGAATTTTAATTGTAAAAAAACATGGCACTAAGTCTTATTGTTAAATGCGAATGCAGCAACTAGCTACAAACTTATGCTAATCTAACAAGTAACATTGTATTGCATACTGCTTTTTAACACTATTGTCATAAAGTAAATGAATTATCTACATTTAATTCATCGCCAATGCATTCAATAACATTGAATTTATGTAATATGCACAGTTTTAAGTTTACTCTTAATGAGCAAATATGTTTTTTGCATTAAAAACACGGTTCCAAGCGTTGTTTAATAAAGTTTTTTGACAATTCTTACTATTAACTCCAAGAATTCCTACAACACATTTGCGAGCATTATAACTACAAAGAGTACAACTTTTGTTATTAACTTGCCTTATAACATTGCACTAAGTCTTACTGTTAAATGCGATTGCAGGAACTAGTTACAAAATTGTGCCAATCTAACATGTTGCATTGCGTTGCAAACTGCTTAATAACACTGGTGTTATAGAGTAAATGCATTATCTACGTTATATTCATCGCTAATGCATTCAATAACATTGATTTAATGTAATATGTAGAGTTTTGAGAGTACTCTTGCTGAATGAATATGTATTGTGTATTAGAGACACGTTTGCAAGCGTTGTTTAATAAAGTCTTTTGACAATTCTTACTATTAACTCCAAGAATTACTAGAACTCAGTTGTTAGCATTGTAACTGCAAAGAGTACAATTTTTGAAGTTTACTTGCATTATAACATTGCACATAGTCTTACTGTTAAATGCGATTGCAGCAACTAGTTACAAAATTGTGCCAATCTAACTTGTTGCATTGCGTTGCAAACTGCCTATTAACACTGGTCTTATAGAGTAAATGCATTATCTACGTTAAATTCATCGCCAATGCATTCAATAACATTGAATAAAATTAATATTTACAGTTTAAAGAGTAGTTTTCAGATATAAATTTTTTGTGCATTAGAAACACGTTTGCAAGCGTTGTTTAATAAAGTTTTTTGACAATTCTTACTATTAACTGCAAACATTACTAAAACTCATATCTTAGCATTGTGACTGCAAAGAGTACAGTTTTTGAAGTTTACTTGTCATATAACATTGCACATAGTCTTACTGTTAAATGCGATTGCAACAACTAGTTACAAAATAGTGCCAATCTAACTTGTTGCATTGCGTTGCAAACTGCTTATTAACACTGGTGTTATATATTAAATGCATTATCTACGTTCAGTTCAACTCCAAAGCATATAATAACATTGATATAATGCAATTTATACAGTTTTAAAGAGTATTCCTAATGAGTAAATGTGTTTTGTGCATGAATGACACGTTTGCGAGCGTTGTTGAATAAAGTCTTTATGCAATTCTTACTATTAACTGCAAACAATACTAAAAATCATATGTTAGCATTGTGACTGCGAAGAGTACAACTTTTGAATTTTACTTGCAATAAAACATGGCACTAAACCTTACTGTTAAATGCGATTGAAGCAACTAGTTGGAAAATTTTGCCAGTCTGACTTGTTGCATTGCGTTGCAAACTGCCCATTAACACTGGTCTTATAGATTAAATGCATTATTTACGTTAAATTCAGCGCAAAAGCATATAATAACATTGACTTAATGCAATACATGCAGTTTTAACAGTAGTTTTAATGAATAAATATACTCTGTGCATTAAAAACACGTTTTCGAGCCTTGTTTCTTAAGGTCTTTATGCAATTCTTACTATTAGCTGCAAACATTACTACAACACATTTGCGAGCATTATAACTACAAAGAGTACAACTTTTGTTATTAACTTGCCTTATAACATTGCACTAAGTCTTACTATTAAATGCGATTGCAGCAACTAGTTGGAAAATTGTGCCAATCTAACTTGTTGCATTGCGTTGCAAACTGCTAAATAGCCCTGGTGTTATAGAGTCAATGCATTATCTACGTTAAATTCATCGCCAATGCATTCAATAACATTGAATAAAAGTAATATTTACAGTTTAAAGAGTATTTTTCATATATAAATATGTTTTGTGCATTAGAGACACTTTTGCGAGCGCTATTGAATAAAGTCTTTATGGAATTCTTACTATTAAATGCAAACAATACTTAGACACAATTTTTAGCATTGTGACTACAAAGAGTACAACTCTTGTTATTGACTTGTCTTATAACATTGGACAATGTGTTACTGTTAAATTCGATTGCAGCAACTAGTTACAAAATTGTGCTTATTTAACTTGTTGGATTGCGCTGCAAACTTTTTATAAGCACTGGTGTTATAGAGTAAATGCATTATCTACGTTTAATTCATCGCCAATGCATTCAATAACATTGAATTTATGTAATATGGACAGTTTTAACAGTAGTTTCAATTAATAAATATGTTTTGTGCATTAGAGACACGTTTGCAAGCGTTGTTTAATAAAGTTTTTTGACAATTCTTACTATTAACTGCAAACATTACTAAAACTCATATGTTAGCATTGTGACTGCAAAGAGTACAATTTTTGAAGTTTACTTGTCATATAACATTGCACATAGTTTTACTGTTAAGTGCGATTGCAGCAACTGATTACAAAATTGTGCCAATCTGACTTGTTGCATTGCGTTGCAAGCTGTTTATTAACACTGGTCTTATAGAGTAAATGCATTATCTACGTTCAATTTAACGCAACAGCATATAATAACATTGAATTAATGCAATATGTACAGTTTTAACAGTAGTTAGTTTCAATGAATAAATATGTTCTGTGTATTATAAACACGTTTGCGAGCGTTGTTGAATAAAGTCTTTATGCAATTCTTACTTTTAGCTGCAAACATTACTACAACACATTTGCGAGAATTATAACTACAAATAGTTCATCTTTTGTTATTAACTTGCCTTATAATATTGCACCAAGTCTTACTGTTAAATGCGATTGCAGCAACTAGTTACAAAATTGTGCCAACTTAACTTAATGCATTGCGCTTCAATCTTCTCAATAGCACTGGTGTTATAGAGTAAATGCATTATCTACTATTTAATTCATCGCTAATGCATTCAATAACATTGATTTAATGTAATATGTACAGTTTTACGAGCGCTCTTAATGAATAAATATGTTTTGTGCATTATTGACACGTTTGCAAGCTTTGTGTAATAAAGTTTTCTGACAATTCTTACTATTAACTCCAAGACTTACTTGAACTCGGTTTTTAGCATTGTAATTGCGGAGAATACAACTTTTGAAGTTTACTTGTCATATAATATTGCACTAAATCTTACTGTTAAATGCGATCGCAGCAACTGATTACAGAATTGTGCCAATGTAACTTGTTGCATTGCGTTGCAAACTGCCCATTAACACTGATCTTATAGAATAAATGCATTATCTACTTTCAGTTCAACGCCAAAGCATATAATAACATTGAATTAATGCAATACCTGCAGTTTTAACAGTAGTTTCAATGAATAAATATGTTTTGTGCATTAGAGACACGTTTGCAAGCGTTGTTGAATAAAGTCTTTATGCAATTCTTACTATTAACTGCAGACATTACTAAAACTCATATGTTAGCATTGTGACTGCAAAGATTACAATTTTTGAAGTTTACTTGTCATGTAACATGGCACTAAGTCTTACTGTTAAATGCGATTGCAGCAACTAGTTACAAATTTATGCTAATCTAACTTGTTGCATTGCGTTGCAAACTGCTTATTAACACTGGTGTTATATATTAAATACATTATCTACGTTCAATTCAACGCCAAATGATAAACTAACATTGAATTAAAGCAATACATGGAATTTTAACGATAGTTCTAATAAGCTATTATGTTTTGTGCAAAGATAGCACGGATGCGAGCGTTGTTTCTTAACGTCTTTATGCAACTCTTACTATTAACTCCAAGAATTACTAGAACTCAGTTGTTGGCATTGTAACTGGAAATAGTTCAACTTTTGTCATTAAATTGCCTTATAACATTGCACTAAATCTTACTGTTAAATGCGATTGCAGCAACTAGTTACAAAATTGTGCCAATCTAACTTGTTGCATTGCGTTGCAAACTTCCCATTAACACTGGTCTTATAGAGTAAATGCATTATCTACGTTCAGTTCAACGCCAAAGCATATAATAACATTGATATAATGCAATTTATACAGTTTTAAAGAGTATTCTTAATGAATAAATGTGTTTTGTGCATGGATGACACGTTTGCGAGCGTTGTTGAATAAAGTCTTTATGCAATTCTTACTATTAACTGCAAACATTACTAGAACTCATATGTTAGCATTGTGACTGCAAAGAGTACAATTTTTGAAGTTTACTTGTCATATAACATTGCACATAGTCTTACTGTTAAATGCGATTGCAGCAACTAGTTACAAAATAGTGCCAATCTAACTTGTTGCATTGCGTTGCAAACTGCTTATTAACACTGGTCTTATAGAGTAAATGCATTATCTACGTTCAATTCAACGCAAAAGCATATAATAACATTGAATTAATGCAATACCTGCAGTTTTAACAGTAGTTTCAATGAATAAATATACTCTGTGCATTAAAAACACGTTTTCGAGCCTTGTTTCTTAAGGTCTTTATGCAATTCTTACTATTAGCTGCAAACATTACTACAACACATTTGCGAGCATTATAACTACAAAGAGTACAACTTTTGTTATTAACTTGCCTTATAACATTGCACTAAGTCTTACTATTAAATGCGATTGCAGCAACTAGTTGGAAAATTGTGCCAATCTAACTTGTTGCATTGCGTTGCAAACTGCTAAATAGCCCTGGTGTTATAGAGTCAATGCATTATCTACGTTAAATTCATCGCCAATGCATTCAATAACATTGAATAAAAGTAATATTTACAGTTTAAGGAGTATTTTTCATATATAAATATGTTTTGTGCATTAGAAACACGTTTGCGAGCGCTGTTGAATAAAGTCTTTATGGAATTCTCACTATTAAATGCAAACAATACTTACACACAAATTTTAGCATTGTGACTACAAAGAGTACAACTCTTGTTATTAACTTGTCATTAAACATTGCACAAAGTTTTACTGTTAAATGCGATCGCAGCAACTGATTACAAAATTGTGCCAATGTAACTTGTTGCATTGCGTTGCAAACTGCCCATTAACACTGATCTTATTGAATAAATGCATTATCTACGTTCAGTTCAACGCCAAAGCATATAATAACATTGAATTCATGCAATACCTGCAGTTTTAACAGTAGTTTCAATGAATAAATATGTTTTGTGCATTAGAGACACGTTTGCAAGCGTTGTTTAATAAAGTTTTTTGACAATTCTTACTATTAACTGCAAACATTACTAAAACTCATATCTTAGCATTGTGACTGCAAAGAGTACAGTTTTTGAAGTTTACTTGTCATATAACATTGCACATAGTCTTACTGTTAAATGCGATTGCAACAACTAGTTACAAAATAGTGCCAATCTAACTTGTTGCATTGCGTTGCAAACTGCTTATTAACACTGGTGTTATATATTAAATGCATTATCTACGTTCAGTTCAACTCCAAAGCATATAATAACATTGATATAATGCAATTTATACAGTTTTAAAGAGTATTCCTAATGAGTAAATGTGTTTTGTGCATGAATGACACGTTTGCGAGCGTTGTTGAATAAAGTCTTTATGCAATTCTTACTATTAACTGCAAACAATACTAAAAATCATATGTTAGCATTGTGACTGCGAAGAGTACAACTTTTGAATTTTACTTGCAATAAAACATGGCACTAAACCTTACTGTTAAATGCGATTGAAGCAACTAGTTGGAAAATTTTGCCAGTCTGACTTGTTGCATTGCGTTGCAAACTGCCCATTAACACTGGTCTTATAGATTAAATGCATTATTTACGTTAAATTCAGCGCAAAAGCATATAATAACATTGACTTAATGCAATACATGCAGTTTTAACAGTAGTTTTAATGAATAAATATACTCTGTGCATTAAAAACACGTTTTCGAGCCTTGTTTCTTAAGGTCTTTATGCAATTCTTACTATTAGCTGCAAACATTACTACAACACATTTGCGAGCATTATAACTACAAAGAGTACACATTTTGTTATTAACTTGCCTTATAACATTGCACTAAGTCTTACTATTAAATGCGATTGCAGCAACTAGTTGGAAAATTGTGCCAATCTAACTTGTTGCATTGCGTTGCAAACTGCTAAATAGCCCTGGTGTTATAGAGTCAATGCATTATCTACGTTAAATTCATCGCCAATGCATTCAATAACATTGAATAAAAGTAATATTTACAGTTTAAAGAGTATTTTTCATATATAAATATGTTTTGTGCATTAGAGACACTTTTGCGAGCGCTATTGAATAAAGTCTTTATGGAATTCTTACTATTAAATGCAAACAATACTTAGACACAATTTTTAGCATTGTGACTACAAAGAGTACAACTCTTGTTATTGACTTGTCTTATAACATTGGACAATGTGTTACTGTTAAATTCGATTGCAGCAACTAGTTACAAAATTGTGCTTATTTAACTTGTTGGATTGCGCTGCAAACTTTTTATAAGCACTGGTGTTATAGAGTAAATGCATTATCTACGTTTAATTCATCGCCAATGCATTCAATAACATTGAATTTATGTAATATGGACAGTTTTAACAGTAGTTTCAATTAATAAATATGTTTTGTGCATTAGAGACACGTTTGCAAGCGTTGTTTCATAAAGTTTTTTGACAATTCTTACTATTAACTGCAAACATTACTAAAACTCATATGTTAGCATTGTGACTGCAAAGAGTACAATTTTTGAAGTTTACTTGTCATAAAACATTGCACATAGTCTTACTGTTAAATGCGATTGCAGCAACTGATTACAAAATTGTGCCAATCTAACTTGTTGCATTGCGTTGCAAACTGCCTATTAACACTGGTCTTATAGAATAAATGCATTATCTACGTTTATTCATCGCAAATGCATTCAATAACATTGAATAAAAGTAATATTTACAGTTTAAAGAGTAGTTTTCATATATAAATGTTTTTGTGCATTAGAAACAAGTTTGCGAGCGTTGTTGAATAAAGTCTTTTGAGAATTCTTACTATTAAATGCAAAAAATACTTAGACACAAATTTTCGCATTGTGACTGCGAAGAGTACAACTTTTGAATTTTACTTGTAATAAAACATGGCACTAAACCTTACTGTTAAATGCGATTGAAGCAACTAGTTGGAAAATTGTGCCAGTCTGAATTGTTGCATTGCGTTGCAAACTGCCAATTAACACTGGTCTTATAGTGTAAATGCATTATCTAAGTTAAATTCAACGCCAAAGCATATAATAACATTGTATTAATGCAATACCTACAGTTTTAACAGTAGTTTTAATGAATAAATATGTTCTGTGCATTATAAACACGTTTGCGAGCGCTATTTCCTCAGGTCTTCTTGCAATTCTTACTATTAGTTGCAAACATTACTACAACACATTTGCGAGCATTATAACTACAAAGAGTACAACTTTTGTTATTAACTTGCATTATAACATTGCACGAAGTCTTACTGTTAAATGCGATTGCAGCAACTAGTTGAAAAAAACTTTTGCACATCTAACTAGTTACATTGCATTGCATACTGCCTATTTATACGTTTGTCGTAGAGTAAATGCATTATATACGTTAAATTCAACGCCAATGCATTCAATAATATTGAATTAATGTAATACATGCAGTTTTAAGTTAACTCTTAATGAATAAATATGTTTTGTGCATTAGAAACACGTTTGCGAGCGTTGTTTAATAAAGTCTTCATGCAATTCTTACAACTAAATGCAAACATTACTAAAACTCAGTTGTAAGCATTGTAACTGCACGGAGTACAACTTTTGAAGTTTACTTTCCTTATAAAATTGCACCAAGTCTCACTGTTTAGTGCAATTTTAGCAACTAGTTACAAACTTGTGGAAATCTAACAAGTTACATTGCATTGCATACTGCTTATCAACACTTTTGTCATAGAGTAAATGCATTATATACGTTAAATTCAACGCCAATGCATTCAATAACATTGAATTAATGTAATACATGCAGTTTTAAGTTTACTCTTAATGAATAAATATGTTTTTTGCAAAAGAAACACGTTTGCGAGCGTTGTTTAATAAAGTCTTCATGCAATTCTTACTATTAAGTGCAAACAATACTTAGACTCAAATTTTAGCATTGTGACTGCAAAGAGTACAACTTTTGAATTTTAATTGTAAAAAAACATGGCACTAAGTCTTATTGTTAAATGCGAATGCAGCAACTAGCTACAAACTTATGCTAATCTAACAAGTAACATTGTATTGCATACTGCTTTTTAACACTATTGTCATAAAGTAAATGAATTATCTACATTTAATTCATCGCCAATGCATTCAATAACATTGAATTTATGTAATATGCACAGTTTTAAGTTTACTCTTAATGAGCAAATATGTTTTTTGCATTAAAAACACGGTTCCAAGCGTTGTTTAATAAAGTTTTTTGACAATTCTTACTATTAACTCCAAGAATTCCTACAACACATTTGCGAGCATTATAACTACAAAGAGTACAACTTTTGTTATTAACTTGCCTTATAACATTGCACTAAGTCTTACTGTTAAATGCGATTGCAGGAACTAGTTACAAAATTGTGCCAATCTAACATGTTGCATTGCGTTGCAAACTGCTTAATAACACTGGTGTTATAGAGTAAATGCATTATCTACGTTATATTCATCGCTAATGCATTCAATAACATTGATTTAATGTAATATGTAGAGTTTTGAGAGTACTCTTGCTGAATGAATATGTATTGTGTATTAGAGACACGTTTGCAAGCGTTGTTTAATAAAGTCTTTTGACAATTCTTACTATTAACTCCAAGAATTACTAGAACTCAGTTGTTAGCATTGTAACTGCAAAGAGTACAATTTTTGAAGTTTACTTGCATTATAACATTGCACATAGTCTTACTGTTAAATGCGATTGCAGCAACTAGTTACAAAATTGTGCCAATCTAACTTGTTGCATTGCGTTGCAAACTGCCTATTAACACTGGTCTTATAGAGTAAATGCATTATCTACGTTAAATTCATCGCCAATGCATTCAATAACATTGAATAAAATTAATATTTACAGTTTAAAGAGTAGTTTTCAGATATAAATTTTTTGTGCATTAGAAACACGTTTGCAAGCGTTGTTTAATAAAGTTTTTTGACAATTCTTACTATTAACTGCAAACATTACTAAAACTCATATCTTAGCATTGTGACTGCAAAGAGTACAGTTTTTGAAGTTTACTTGTCATATAACATTGCACATAGTCTTACTGTTAAATGCGATTGCAACAACTAGTTACAAAATAGTGCCAATCTAACTTGTTGCATTGCGTTGCAAACTGCTTATTAACACTGGTGTTATATATTAAATGCATTATCTACGTTCAGTTCAACTCCAAAGCATATAATAACATTGATATAATGCAATTTATACAGTTTTAAAGAGTATTCCTAATGAGTAAATGTGTTTTGTGCATGAATGACACGTTTGCGAGCGTTGTTGAATAAAGTCTTTATGCAATTCTTACTATTAACTGCAAACAATACTAAAAATCATATGTTAGCATTGTGACTGCGAAGAGTACAACTTTTGAATTTTACTTGCAATAAAACATGGCACTAAACCTTACTGTTAAATGCGATTGAAGCAACTAGTTGGAAAATTTTGCCAGTCTGACTTGTTGCATTGCGTTGCAAACTGCCCATTAACACTGGTCTTATAGATTAAATGCATTATTTACGTTAAATTCAGCGCAAAAGCATATAATAACATTGACTTAATGCAATACATGCAGTTTTAACAGTAGTTTTAATGAATAAATATACTCTGTGCATTAAAAACACGTTTTCGAGCCTTGTTTCTTAAGGTCTTTATGCAATTCTTACTATTAGCTGCAAACATTACTACAACACATTTGCGAGCATTATAACTACAAAGAGTACAACTTTTGTTATTAACTTGCCTTATAACATTGCACTAAGTCTTACTATTAAATGCGATTGCAGCAACTAGTTGGAAAATTGTGCCAATCTAACTTGTTGCATTGCGTTGCAAACTGCTAAATAGCCCTGGTGTTATAGAGTCAATGCATTATCTACGTTAAATTCATCGCCAATGCATTCAATAACATTGAATAAAAGTAATATTTACAGTTTAAAGAGTATTTTTCATATATAAATATGTTTTGTGCATTAGAGACACTTTTGCGAGCGCTATTGAATAAAGTCTTTATGGAATTCTTACTATTAAATGCAAACAATACTTAGACACAATTTTTAGCATTGTGACTACAAAGAGTACAACTCTTGTTATTGACTTGTCTTATAACATTGGACAATGTGTTACTGTTAAATTCGATTGCAGCAACTAGTTACAAAATTGTGCTTATTTAACTTGTTGGATTGCGCTGCAAACTTTTTATAAGCACTGGTGTTATAGAGTAAATGCATTATCTACGTTTAATTCATCGCCAATGCATTCAATAACATTGAATTTATGTAATATGGACAGTTTTAACAGTAGTTTCAATTAATAAATATGTTTTGTGCATTAGAGACACGTTTGCAAGCGTTGTTTCATAAAGTTTTTTGACAATTCTTACTATTAACTGCAAACATTACTAAAACTCATATGTTAGCATTGTGACTGCAAAGAGTACAATTTTTGAAGTTTACTTGTCATAAAACATTGCACATAGTCTTACTGTTAAATGCGATTGCAGCAACTGATTACAAAATTGTGCCAATCTAACTTGTTGCATTGCGTTGCAAACTGCCTATTAACACTGGTCTTATAGAATAAATGCATTATCTACGTTTATTCATCGCAAATGCATTCAATAACATTGAATAAAAGTAATATTTACAGTTTAAAGAGTAGTTTTCATATATAAATGTTTTTGTGCATTAGAAACAAGTTTGCGAGCGTTGTTGAATAAAGTCTTTTGAGAATTCTTACTATTAAATGCAAAAAATACTTAGACACAAATTTTCGCATTGTGACTGCGAAGAGTACAACTTTTGAATTTTACTTGTAATAAAACATGGCACTAAACCTTACTGTTAAATGCGATTGAAGCAACTAGTTGGAAAATTGTGCCAGTCTGAATTGTTGCATTGCGTTGCAAACTGCCAATTAACACTGGTCTTATAGTGTAAATGCATTATCTAAGTTAAATTCAACGCCAAAGCATATAATAACATTGTATTAATGCAATACCTACAGTTTTAACAGTAGTTTTAATGAATAAATATGTTCTGTGCATTATAAACACGTTTGCGAGCGCTATTTCCTCAGGTCTTCTTGCAATTCTTACTATTAGTTGCAAACATTACTACAACACATTTGCGAGCATTATAACTACAAAGAGTACAACTTTTGTTATTAACTTGCATTATAACATTGCACGAAGTCTTACTGTTAAATGCGATTGCAGCAACTAGTTGAAAAAAACTTTTGCACATCTAACTAGTTACATTGCATTGCATACTGCCTATTTATACGTTTGTCGTAGAGTAAATGCATTATATACGTTAAATTCAACGCCAATGCATTCAATAATATTGAATTAATGTAATACATGCAGTTTTAAGTTAACTCTTAATGAATAAATATGTTTTGTGCATTAGAAACACGTTTGCGAGCGTTGTTTAATAAAGTCTTCATGCAATTCTTACAACTAAATGCAAACATTACTAAAACTCAGTTGTAAGCATTGTAACTGCACGGAGTACAACTTTTGAAGTTTACTTTCCTTATAAAATTGCACCAAGTCTCACTGTTTAGTGCAATTTTAGCAACTAGTTACAAACTTGTGGAAATCTAACAAGTTACATTGCATTGCATACTGCTTATCAACACTTTTGTCATAGAGTAAATGCATTATATACGTTAAATTCAACGCCAATGCATTCAATAACATTGAATTAATGTAATACATGCAGTTTTAAGTTTACTCTTAATGAATAAATATGTTTTTTGCAAAAGAAACACGTTTGCGAGCGTTGTTTAATAAAGTCTTCATGCAATTCTTACTATTAAGTGCAAACAATACTTAGACTCAAATTTTAGCATTGTGACTGCAAAGAGTACAACTTTTGAATTTTAATTGTAAAAAAACATGGCACTAAGTCTTATTGTTAAATGCGAATGCAGCAACTAGCTACAAACTTATGCTAATCTAACAAGTAACATTGTATTGCATACTGCTTTTTAACACTATTGTCATAAAGTAAATGAATTATCTACATTTAATTCATCGCCAATGCATTCAATAACATTGAATTTATGTAATATGCACAGTTTTAAGTTTACTCTTAATGAGCAAATATGTTTTTTGCATTAAAAACACGGTTCCAAGCGTTGTTTAATAAAGTTTTTTGACAATTCTTACTATTAACTCCAAGAATTCCTACAACACATTTGCGAGCATTATAACTACAAAGAGTACAACTTTTGTTATTAACTTGCCTTATAACATTGCACTAAGTCTTACTGTTAAATGCGATTGCAGGAACTAGTTACAAAATTGTGCCAATCTAACATGTTGCATTGCGTTGCAAACTGCTTAATAACACTGGTGTTATAGAGTAAATGCATTATCTACGTTATATTCATCGCTAATGCATTCAATAACATTGATTTAATGTAATATGTAGAGTTTTGAGAGTACTCTTGCTGAATGAATATGTATTGTGTATTAGAGACACGTTTGCAAGCGTTGTTTAATAAAGTCTTTTGACAATTCTTACTATTAACTCCAAGAATTACTAGAACTCAGTTGTTAGCATTGTAACTGCAAAGAGTACAATTTTTGAAGTTTACTTGCATTATAACATTGCACATAGTCTTACTGTTAAATGCGATTGCAGCAACTAGTTACAAAATTGTGCCAATCTAACTTGTTGCATTGCGTTGCAAACTGCCTATTAACACTGGTCTTATAGAGTAAATGCATTATCTACGTTAAATTCATCGCCAATGCATTCAATAACATTGAATAAAATTAATATTTACAGTTTAAAGAGTAGTTTTCATATATAAATTTTTTGTGCATTAGAAACACGTTTGCGAGCGTTGTTGAATAAAGTCTTTTGAGAATTCTTACTATTAAATGCAAAAAATTCTTAGACACAAATTTTCGCATTGTGACTGCGAAGAGTACAACTTGTGAATTTTACTTGTAATAAAACATGGCACTAAACCTTACTGTTAAATGCAATTGAAGCAACTAGTTGGAAAATTTTGCCAGTCTGACTTGTTGCATTGCGTTGCAAACTGCCCATTAACACTTGTCTTATAAATTAAATGCAATATTTACGTTCAATTCAGCGCAAATACATATAATAACATTGAATTAATGCAATACCTGCAGTTTTAACAGTAGTTTTAATGAATAAATAAGCTCTGTGCATTAAAAACACGTTTTCGAGCGTTGTTTTATAAAGACTTTATGCAATTCTTACTATTAGCTGCAAACATTACTACAACACATTTGCGAGCATTATAACAACAAATAGTTCAACTTTTGTTATTAAATTGCCTTATAACATTGCACTAAATCTTACTGTTAAATGCGATTGCAGCAACTAGTTGGAAAATTGTGCCAATCTAACTTGTTGCATTGCGTTGCAAACTTCCCATTAACACTGGTCTTATAGAGTAAATGCATTATCTACGTTCAGTTCAACGCCAAAGCATATAATAACATTGATATAATGCAATTTATACAGTTTTAAAGAGTATTCTTAATGAATAAATGTGTTTTGTGCATGGATGACACGTTTGCGAGCGTTGTTGAATAAAGTCTTTATGCAATTCTTACTATTAAATGCAAAAAATACTTAGACACAAATTTTCGCATTGTGACTGCGAAGAGTACAATTTTTAAAGTTTACTTGTCATATAACATTGCACATAGTCTTACTGTTAAATGCGATTGCAGCAACTAGTTACAAAATAGTGCCAATCTAACTTGTTGCATTGCGTTGCAAACTGCCCATTAACACTGGTCTTATAGATTAAATGCATTATTTACGTTCAATTCAGCGCAAAAGCATATAATAACATTGAATTAATGCAATACATGCAGTTTTAACAGTAGCTTAAATGAATAAGTATGCTTTGTGCATTAAAAACACGTTTTCGAGCGTTGTTTCTTAAGGTCTTTATGCAATTCTTACTATTAGCTGCAAACATTACTACAACACATTTGCGAGCATTATAACAACAAATAGTTCAACTTTTGTTATTAACTTGCCTTATAACATTGCACTAAATCTTACTGTTAAATGCGATTGCAGCAACTAGTTACAAAATTGTGCCAATCTAACTTGTTGCATTGCGTTGCAAACTTCCCATTAACACTGGTCTTATAGAGTAAATGCATTATCTACGTTCAGTTCAACGCCAAAGCATATAATAACATTGATATAATGCAATTTATACAGTTTTAAAGAGTATTCTTAATGAATAAATGTGTTTTGTGCATGGATGACACGTTTGCGAGCGTTGTTGAATAAAGTCTTTATGCAATTCTTACTATTAACTGCAAACATTACTAGAACTCATATGTTAGCATTGTGACTGCAAAGAGTACAATTTTTAAAGTTTACTTGTCATATAACATTGCACATAGTCTTACTGTTAAATGCGATTGCAGCAACTAGTTACAAAATAGTGCCAATCTAACTTGTTGCATTGCGTTGCAAACTGCTTATTAACACTGGTCTTATAGAGTAAATGCATTATCTACGTTCAATTCAACGCAAAAGCATATAATAACATTGAATTAATGCAATACCTACAGTCTTAACAGTAGTTTTAATGAATAAATATGTTCTGTGCATTATAAACACGTTTGCGAGCGCTGTTTCTTCAGGTCTTCTTGCAATTCTTACTATTAGCTGCAAACATTACTACAACACATTTGCGAGCATTATAACTACAAAGAGTACAACTTTTGTTATTAACTTGCATTATAACATTGCACGAAGTCTTACTGTTAAATGCGATTGCAGCAACTAGTTGAAAAAAACTTTTGCACATCTAACTAGTTACATTGCATTGCATACTGCCTATTTATACGTTTGTCGTAGAGTAAATGCATTATATACGTTAAATTCAACGCCAATGCATTCAATAACATTGAATTAATGTAATACATGCAGTTTTAAGTTTACTCTTAATGAATAAATATGTTTTGTGCATTAGAAACACGTTTGCGAGCGTTGTTTAATAAAGTCTTCCTGCAATTCTTACAACTAAATGCAAACATTACTAAAACTCAGTTGTAAGCATTGTAACTGCACGGAGTACAACTTTTGAAGTTTACTTTCCTTATAAAATTGCACCAAGTCTCACTGTTTAGTGCAATTTTAGCAACTAGTTACAAACTTGTGGAAATCTAACAAGTTACATTGCATTGCATACTGCTTATCAACACTTTTGTCATAGAGTAAATGCATTATCTAAGTTACATTACCGCCAAAGCATATAATAACATTGATGTAATGCAATATATACAGTTAAAAGAATTCCCCTACTTAATATATATGTTTTGTGCATGGATAACACGTTAGCGAGCGTTGTTTTATAAAGTCTTATTGCACATCTTACTATTTACTGCAAACATTACTAAAACTCAGCTGTTAGCATTAAAGCTGCAAAGAGTACAACTTTTGATATTAACTTGCCTTTTAAAATTGCAATAAGTCTTACTGTTAGATGCGATTGCAGCAACTAGTTACAAAATTGTGCCGATCTAACAAGTTACATTTCATTGCACACTAATTGTTAACACTGTTGTCATAGAGTAAATGCATTATCTACGTTCAATTCAACGCCAAATGATATAATAACATTGAATTAATACAATACCTGCAGTTTTAACAGTAGTTTTAATGAATAAATATGCTCTGTGCATTAAAAACACGTTTTCGAGCGTTGTTTTATAAAGACTTTATGCAATTCTTACTATTAGCTGCAAACATTACTACAACACATTTGCGAGCATTATAACAACAAATAGTTCAGCTTTTGTTATTAAATTGCCTTATAACATTGCACTAAATCTTACTGTTAAATGCGATTGCAGCAACTAGTTACAAAATTGTGCCAATCTAACTTGTTGCATTGCGTTGCAAACTTCCCATTAACACTGGTCTTATAGAGTAAATGCATTATCTACGTTCAGTTCAACGCCAAAGCATATAATAACATTGATATAATGCAATTTATACAGTTTTAAAGAGTATTCTTAATGAATAAATGTGTTTTGTGCATGGATGACACGTTTGCGAGCGTTGTTGAATAAAGTCTTTATGCAATTCTTACTATTAAATGCAAAAAATACTTAGACACAAATTTTTGCATTGTGACTGCGAAGAGTACAACTTTTGAATTTTACTTGTAATAAAGCATGGCACTAAACCTTACTGTTAAATGCGATTGAAGCAACTAGTTGGAAAATTTTGCCAATCTAACTTGTTGCATTGCGTTGCAAACTGCCCATTAACACTGGTCTTATAGATTAAATGCATTATTTACGTTCAATTCAGCGCAAAAGCATATAATAACATTGAATTAATGCAATACATGCAGTTTTAACAGTAGTTTTAATGAATAAATATGCTCTGTGCATTAAAAACACGTTTTCGAGCGTTGTTTCTTAAGGTCTTTATGCAATTCTTACTATTAGCTGCAAACATTACTACAACACATTTGCGAGCATTATAACAACAAATAGTTCAACTTTTGTTATTAACTTGCCTTATAACATTGCACTAAGTCTTACTGTTAAATGCGATTGCAGCAACTAGTTAAAAAATTGTGCCAATCTAACTTGTTGCAATGCGAAGCAAACTTCTCATTAGCACTGGTGTTATAGAGTAAATGCATTATCTAAGTTAAATTCAACGCCAAAGCATATAATAACATTCAACTAATGCAATATGTACAGTTTTAAGAGTGCTCTTAATGAATAAATATGTTTTGTGCATAGTAAACACGTTTGCAAGCGTTGTTTTATAATGTCTTTTTGCAATTCTTACCATTAACTGCAAAAATTTCTACAGCACAGTTGTTAGCATTGTAACTGCAAAGAATACAACTTTTGAAGTTAACTTGTCATATAACATAGCACTAAGTTTTACTGTTAAATGCAATTGCAGCAACTACAACATGTTTATTCCACAAAGGCATATATCATCACATCCTCGATATCGAGGAAGTGGAATCTTTGGCTCGATCTTTGGATCGATCGAATGCAGCAACTAGCTACAAACTTATGCTAATCTAACAAGTAACATTGTATTGCATACTGCTTTTTAACACTATTGTCATAAAGTAAATGAATTATCTACATTTAATTCATCGCCAATGCATTCAATAACATTGAATTTATGTAATATGCACAGTTTTAAGTTTACTCTTAATGAGCAAATATGTTTTTTGCATTAAAAACACGGTTCCAAGCGTTGTTTAATAAAGTTTTTTGACAATTCTTACTATTAACTCCAAGAATTCCTACAACACATTTGCGAGCATTATAACTACAAAGAGTACAACTTTTGTTATTAACTTGCCTTATAACATTGCACTAAGTGTTACTGTTAAATGCGATTGCAGGAACTAGTTACAAAATTGTGCCAATCTAACATGTTGCATTGCGTTGCAAACTGCTTAATAACACTGGTGTTATAGAGTAAATGCATTATCTACGTTATATTCATCGCTAATGCATTCAATAACATTGATTTAATGTAATATGTAGAGTTTTGAGAGTACTCTTGCTGAATGAATATGTATTGTGTATTAGAGACACGTTTGCAAGCGTTGTTTAATAAAGTCTTTTGACAATTCTTACTATTAACTCCAAGAATTACTAGAACTCAGTTGTTAGCATTGTAACTGCAAAGAGTACAATTTTTGAAGTTTACTTGCATTATAACATTGCACATAGTCTTACTGTTAAATGCGATTGCAGCAACTAGTTACAAAATTGTGCCAATCTAACTTGTTGCATTGCGTTGCAAACTGCCTATTAACACTGGTCTTATAGAGTAAATGCATTATCTACGTTAAATTCATCGCCAATGCATTCAATAACATTGAATAAAATTAATATTTACAGTTTAAAGAGTAGTTTTCATATATAAATTTTTTGTGCATTAGAAACACGTTTGCGAGCGTTGTTGAATAAAGTCTTTTGAGAATTCTTACTATTAAATGCAAAAAATTCTTAGACACAAATTTTCGCATTGTGACTGCGAAGAGTACAACTTGTGAATTTTACTTGTAATAAAACATGGCACTAAACCTTACTGTTAAATGCAATTGAAGCAACTAGTTGGAAAATTTTGCCAGTCTGACTTGTTGCATTGCGTTGCAAACTGCCCATTAACACTTGTCTTATAAATTAAATGCAATATTTACGTTCAATTCAGCGCAAATACATATAATAACATTGAATTAATGCAATACCTGCAGTTTTAACAGTAGTTTTAATGAATAAATAAGCTCTGTGCATTAAAAACACGTTTTCGAGCGTTGTTTTATAAAGACTTTATGCAATTCTTACTATTAGCTGCAAACATTACTACAACACATTTGCGAGCATTATAACAACAAATAGTTCAACTTTTGTTATTAAATTGCCTTATAACATTGCACTAAATCTTACTGTTAAATGCGATTGCAGCAACTAGTTGGAAAATTGTGCCAATCTAACTTGTTGCATTGCGTTGCAAACTTCCCATTAACACTGGTCTTATAGAGTAAATGCATTATCTACGTTCAGTTCAACGCCAAAGCATATAATAACATTGATATAATGCAATTTATACAGTTTTAAAGAGTATTCTTAATGAATAAATGTGTTTTGTGCATGGATGACACGTTTGCGAGCGTTGTTGAATAAAGTCTTTATGGAATTCTTACTATTAAATGCAAAAAATACTTAGACACAAATTTTCGCATTGTGACTGCGAAGAGTACAATTTTTAAAGTTTACTTGTCATATAACATTGCACATAGTCTTACTGTTAAATGCGATTGCAGCAACTAGTTACAAAATAGTGCCAATCTAACTTGTTGCATTGCGTTGCAAACTGCCCATTAACACTGGTCTTATAGATTAAATGCATTATTTACGTTCAATTCAGCGCAAAAGCATATAATAACATTGAATTAATGCAATACATGCAGTTTTAACAGTAGCTTAAATGAATAAATATGCTCTGTGCATTAAAAACACGTTTTCGAGCGTTGTTTCATAAGCTCTTCTTGCAATTCTTACTATTAGCTGCAAACATTACTACAACACATTTGCGACCATTATAACTACAAAGAGTACAACTTTTGTTATTAACTTGCCTTATAACATTGCACTAAGTCTTACTGTTAAATGCGATTGCAGCAACTAGTTAAAAAATTGTGCCAATCTAACTTGTTGCAATGCGAAGCAAACTTCTCATTAGCACTGGTGTTATAGAGTAAATGCATTATCTAAGTTAAATTCAACGCCAAAGCATAGAATAACATTCAACTAATGCAATATGTACAGTTTTAAGAGTGCTCTTAATGAATAAATATGTTTTGTGCATAGTAAACACGTTTGCAAGCGTTGTTTTATAATGTCTTTTTGCAATTCTTACCATTAACTGCAAAAATTTCTACAGCACAGTTGTTAGCATTGTAACTGCAAAGAATACAACTTTTGAAGTTAACTTGTCATATAACATAGCACTAAGTTTTACTGTTAAATGCAATTGCAGCAACTACAACATGTTTATTCCACAAAGGCATATATCATCACATCCTCGATATCGAGGAAGTGGAATCTTTGGCTCGATCAGTAAACTTTTAGGTAAGATTGCCTCAAAGGCTAATGGCGAGGCGGCCAAGGCGCTCGCCAAAAAGACGATTACCAAGACCGGCGAACAAGTGATAAAGGTATTTTTGAAAAGACGCAGAGCGTTGCGGATGAAAAGGCTGCTCAACTGTTCGACAAATTTACAAAGGCCGCCACGCGGAGCGCACCAAAACATGTAACCACTACCCCAAAATCTGCGCCGCAGACTCCTGAAGAGATTATCAATCGCATAATGGCTGGTTCATGCACATCTTCAGCGAAGACATAAAAACTTGACGACATTGTCGGAGGCGTTGTTGGCACCCCTTTTGTTGCTAAAATCTTGACCAACCAGATGCAGTTCGGTGGTTCTTGAATATAAACTCCAAGTTGATAGGCTGAGGCGCTGCTCTTCGATTTATGATTCATGAATCGAAGTACTGTGCACAGTGTGGAGGTAGGTATTTAGTATATGACATTAAATCTGTTACCATTGCTCCGCATTACGAGCTTTCGATCAGAGATGACAAGACAGTATGCTTGGGTGTTGGCTTGAAGACTTTGGAAAATTCTAACATTGATCTTTATGTCGATTTTGGTAGCCTCGAGTCTCTCACTCTGCTTGCTCACATCAAAGACGCAGAACGGATGAAGAGCTTTCCACTCTGACGGGCTAATCTTGCAATGGCTCAGCTCTGACGCCATACCTGTGTAGATTCCTCGAAACTTGGTGACATCGCCGTAGGCTTGTGCAAATTGATTTTGTGCAATGTTTAGGTTGTACTGCGTTCGCGGATAGTGAACGTCGTTGAGCGAGGCTGAGATGCTCTGCACATTGCAGTGGAAAAAAACACTAGGGTTCTGAGGTTGATCCTTTTCTTTTCCCGCTTGAAACGCCACAAGTATGTACTTCGGTCTTTCAGAGCCAGCTTTGAATATCAAGCACCAAGTAAATGTTGTGCTTTGCGGTACGGCGATTCCATCAGCTTGACGCATTCTGTAATCGATTTCAAGCTCGCTCTTGCTCTCAATCTGCTTTGTGGAAGCAAACATAGCTTGTTGGTTTGGTTCTGCGACTGGCATGAACCACGAAATTTGGTCTAAAACAGCCTTAAGACTACCAGCTGCGGCAGCCTTAAATATGGCGTCGGTGTCAGCCCTTCGCCTCAGCATGAGCTGCTGTTTGAGCCCATTTACAACCTTAAGGTAGTCTTCGCTTAAACCAAAGATCTCTTTTAGTGGAATACGTACCTGAAAGCGATCCTTCTCTTGAGAGGATTGTGCAACCCAGGCCTGTCTCGCAGCAAAGCCTGTGTTTGTTGCCGCGGCGACCACGGTAGAGTCTTTTGCCCACAACTCGTTAAGGCCCTCGGTTCTAGACTGATCTTCGCTGATAGTCAACGCTTGTAGCATTGTCATTGCTTCCCTAGGATCCAGGAGAGTTTTTATCTCTTTACCATCGGATGTCATAACGTATCGAATCAAACAGATGCATAACACCGTTGTTTGTGAGAGTGACCATATCTGCGTCGGCATAGGCTGCGCCATCAGTCTTGGCAAGGGGGCCACCGATCGATCAGCAGGTAGCATGGTGGCTGTAAATGTCTCTGCTTTCTACTGTAATGCGCATGTCACCAGATTTATTGAGCTGTACCTCCGTGTTGGGGACGTACTTAATAACTTCATATTCTTTAATTGAGTCGTCTTCGACGCCTTTTTCATTCCGGTCTAAAATTGTGCTTGTTTTGGACATCTTTTGCTAGTAGCACTATAAATTAAATAAGATTATTTAAGTAGAACAAAAATAAAAACGAAAAGTTAAAAACACTTTAAGAAATAGGAAGCAACATATAACTAAGAAAGATGGTGTTGCTATCAGAACTTCGTTCAATTGCCAAGAGCAATAAAATTCGAGGTCGAAGCAAAATGTTTAACAAAGAGCTGTTTGAGATACTAAAAGATAAAGGTTTAGTTTCTGGAGACATAGAATGCGAAGAAGAAAAAGAAACCTCTCCTGATTGCCCACTTTTACTATCAGATCTTCATTCAATGCTAAGAAAAATAAAATTCGAGGTCGAAGAAAAATTTCCAAGAAAGAACGGCTTGAGATTCTAAGAGATAAATGTTTAGTAACTGGGGAAGCTGGTAATTGTAATTGACTTATAGAAATAAGAACCAATCCTAAAACCGTAATATTGAGAGACTTGAAAATGGATGAGATGAACGACGTTTCATCTATCTATAAAGCTGGAAAGTTCATAGGGAAAAACCCCTGTGTCATAAAATTGTATGACGGAAAAGATTGGATGGCTGAGTACAACATTACAATACGGTAGTAGTCATATTAAAGATTACAATCATATTCTTGAAGATTCCTCAACAGTGGTGACTGCTAGATCTTAGCTCCCTGACAGTCTTTGTTGAGGAATATATGTTCTTCTGCTACCCAAAACTGGTAGCAAATATACTGGAGCTTATGTTTAACCACTCTCAAAAAAATTAAAAAGAACACTTCACGACCTGCTGCTTAGACGACTGTCAGACAGATGTGGTATTCAACGTCACGCACATAAATGGCTCGAGTCTTCCTTGTCAGAGAGGTTTCAGATGGTTCGTATTAAAATTGAAACATCCAACAAGGGTAGACCAATACTTTTTCAAACCCTAATTTGGATTAGACCATTTTCTACCTAATTTAAAAAAGATTTGTTACAAAAATACTTTTTCAAGCAGTTATGTGAAAATTCTTCATTGAAAGTAAACAAAGAGATGGCCATCAACCTACTGGAAACCTGTATTACTTTGTACATAAGAGTAAGGTCGCATTATTTTGCTAAATCTGTCAGAGAAAAGCCCAAAGCGGCCAGCAAAGCCATTTACAAGTTGTAGCAAGGATTTAGGGCACTGACATTTACAGCAGTATTATCTATTTTTTTCTTAAATTGAGCATTGACTTTTCACTTACTTTACCTAACTTATGTCAAAACATTCAACTGCTACATTGGTCAAGCTATTCTTCGAGCAAACTTTTTATATGAGCATATTCTTTTATCGTTGGCCAAAAGTACATTTGAGCTGAACGAAACTCCAGGCGAGGGAGGAAATCATGCCGTAAGGTTATGAGATAGTGATCAGAGTTGCCAAGAGGGGAGCTAACAGTAGAAGGAAAGTAAATGCTAGAGTTTGATGTGAAGAAAATATCAAGAGTACTTACTTTGTCTCCTGCACGATCAGGAACGTGTGTCGGCTCTGATACTAGCGTCTACCTGTGTGAAGTCGTTGACAATGGCAAAGGCCTCAACATCCCGAGCAGTAGGGTTGATGACATGACAGGATTAGGTGAGCCAGTCAATTGTTGACGTTGAAGTCACCCAGGACAGTGATTTCAGTGTATGGAGATTGTAAAGTGATGGTTTCAGTTGATTTGGAAGTGTGATCGCAAAGAAGTTCATGCTTCTTTTAGTTAGGATAGGGGTATAGTGTGCAAATATACTTTGTAGTGTGAGGAAGAGAAACTTTAAATCAGATGAGTCAAAAGCCGGGATTATAAAGGTCAATTTGTTTGAGGTTAAGGTCTGCACATCCATCAGAATGAATAAATGCACAAACCCCACCAATGGGGAAGATGGAGGAAAATAGCTCATAACTTTGGTAGTTGAGATTAGAAGAGAATGGTATTGCCATTGGGATTGAGGGGTTTGATTTTTGTTTCGGTGAGGAAGAGAGCATAGGGGTTTATAAATTGGAGATGACGGGGTACTGAGTAAATGCCCGTGAAAGCATCTGTAAACGATGAAAAGATATCCAACTAAGCGACGATGGGAAAGAGGCTGGAGAGATTTGGCGAGGTTTGGTTTGTTGATGTGACGATGGCTTTGGACTGGTCTTTCAACGGTTCAGGGCCTTCCCAGTAGGGTCAGTGAAGGTCCCTGAAAAGACATTTGAATAATCCCAATTTTAAAAAATTGAGAATCAGACAAGAAGCTACAGAAATGGATTGTCAAACGCCAGCAATTATCGGGCAATACGATTAATGACAAAGATGTACAAACTAGTCCTCCCTAGAATATGCAGTTTATGGACCCTCTTGCCTTCTTCTTGCTTTTCTGAATCTTACAACTTGCCATCTTTCAAATCTAAGATCAATAAGATTGATCTGATCACTTTCTCCTCTTAGCCTTTCGCGCTTCCTTCTTTCTTCCGTTGTTCGGGCTTTGTATAGGCCACCGTGGCCGTTCCTCGACATAAGTCACTAAAGAAAAAAGTCAAACTCTTTTATTTTCGTTGACTGATTCTAACTTCCCGTCAATACCCTCGTATGTATACGAATGGGGGTTGTGGGGAAACAACAATTTATAGTTCTCGTCGATAGGTGAGCCGCAGTCACTGTCCTTGGGGGACAGTTCAAAATTTATTTTAATACATGGCCGGTGCAAAATGCAACGGGACCCACATTTTTTATTGCAAAAATATACAGAGCCACTGACGGGGCAAAGACTTTTTTATGAGCACAATATTTCTCGAAAATTGGTAAAAATATTTGACAGAGTCACTCTGTGATTGAAATGCCTGATAATATCTATACTTCAAGCAGCATCAGCTATTCATTTTCAATTATGGTCAAAGTTAACCTAAAGAAATTTTGCAAGAACTCAAAATCACACCGCAATGCAAAATGTGGCTTTTCCTTGCAAAGACCTTAGAGAACAGTAAAATCAAAGATAGCTCCTTCAACCTGTAGGAAGCAACTATATAAGATCTAGACTGTTTGATCAACCAGCTATATTTGAGTTATCAGTAAACCCGTGACGATCCTTTTCATTTTGTAACTTATTTATAAGCATATTTGAAGTTTCTTTACATTCTCAAGTAAATGTTTGAGAAATATGATAGGTAAACAGTTTTCCAGCAATAATTTTTTATATCTGCCCAAGATTTCTTGAGCATGGGAACTGTTTTATTGACCTACATATAAGGCCTGTATATAACTGCTAGGTTCATTGAACATGTTGGTATTAGATTATCTAAAATAGCATCATGGTAGTTTGGTGTGTTTCTTTGAGAAAAACTAGAATTGATAAAATATTGTTAGTTATTCTGATCAGTAATGTGATATTCATATTTTACCTGAAAGTACTGGGCAAGTGCATTTTTTAAGGAGAGGGTGACAGGGCACTTGGTTTCTTTGACAGACTTTTCGCGGGGTAGGTAGATTTTTTTACAAGAATTATTTTTCCACCGGCCATGTAACAAAATAAATTTTGCAGTGACCCTTAGTGAAGATATCCGAGATAGTCTCAGTGCGAGTGGTCCCACGTCATCTTCGTTTTTGACTCACGCAATCTTCAAGTCGATGTTCCCCAGCCATTGCAGATTGCACATCTATTCGCCCCTCAGCAGGACAGGAACGGACGACATGACCCCATCGCTGGCAGAAGAAACAGCGCACTGGTTTTGTAAGGCTGGATGAGTAAATGAGTAGGTACGGGAGAATCTTCCTTTCATAATTATGCTGGGCAGACTAATTGTCGTGATGAAATCATGAATGAAACCTTTGGGGTAATCATGGGATATCTTTACCGCAAAGAGATCCGTTTGTCGATAAACACATCCCATAATCCCTCATTGTTGTCATTTCATTTTTGTTCAACTGACTGTCCGTATGGTTCTCTCCGAATGTTCAAAAGTGGTCACTTTTCGGCCCAACGTCGGTCCGATTAGCCAGTAACAGTTATCAGGAAAACAAAGCGAATATCCTGTTGATATATACTGGTGATGATATTGGCTTAGAGCGCTATGGCATCGTTCGCAATGAGCTGTGTTTGAGTTAAACGGTCATTTATGGAATGGCCTAGATCAAAATGGGTCATTCAAACGGTAGTTCAAACTAGAATTTATCATGTCTGTGGGTCAAGCGAATAGAAAAGTAAATGACGATGATCTGGAGAGGTCGCTGAAGCTTCTAAAGCAGCACAGGCATCGTATTTCAAATGATGGCAAAGCTGATTTCGAAAAGTCTATCTTTGCACTGTCAACCTACTTGAAATCAATCCGTCCTGTTGCTACTGAGGCTGTTACAAAGGACGACGCTTTTAACGAGGAATTCCTACTGAAACGAGCCACTGCTGGGCTCCAGAAAGTTGATTTTTACAACTGCGAGGTCGATGATTTCGGTGTTGTGGTTTCTCAGTCGAAGAGAGCCACTGTTGAGACAACGAGATATGGCAAAGAAATTTGTGGTGGGATTTACATTTCTAAAATAGTTGTTGATAGTAGGGCATATTACGATGGGAGGTTGGAGGAAGGTGACGATATTCTTGAAATCAATGGGCATAGCACCGAAAAAGTAACACTAGAAAGAGCTAGGTAAGAATAATTAATCCAATGTATTTTCACGAGATACTTACCAAAATCTTACAATTTGAGCGCTTTCAAATGAGTTATATTTCAGATCAAGCAAAGTTCTTCCTGATAAGTTATACGAAAACGTTGTTAAACGGCCCGTATTGCACAGTGCCTAGGATTTTGCGAGTTATGAGGAGGCTAAAGGATGCATGGCTAGCTGAATCAGCATCATCAAACCGAAATTTTTATGAAATTTGCCAAGACAGATATTCCTAGAGGATAACAATTGAAATGTTAGCTGTCAAATATAAATTTTTGTGGCCATTGGTAAAAGCTATTGGACCTCCCTTTCATGATTTTTTAATACCTGAATAAGATTCACATCGCTAGAAATACATTTACAATACCATCAGGATTTATGAATTCCTCAGCTACCCCAAGACAATTAGATATAGCACTTGAAAGACTACTATACAACATCTACAATACATATATATTATAGAAATGAAACCAACTTTACAAAACGAAATTTATTATGAAAACTTTAAGGGGAAATGGGATTAAAGCAATTGAATTAATCAGTTGAATTCAATTCACTCTACAAGTTCTGGAGTATCATTTAGGTTGAAAGGAAAGAACAATCATTTGCTTGAGTTCAGTTTCAATGACAGTGGGAAGATGGCATCTGTTCCCTTGATAAGAGTTCATGTGTGGCAAAATTGTGCTCTGTTCCCAAAAGCATTGAAAGTTTGATACAAAGCTCTTATCATGCTTTCTAAACTTATGCTTGCATTTGTGAAAAGTTATCTGATTATGACCAACCTTGATTCAACTTCAATATGTAGATTCCTTTTTGGTCATGTATGCTACACAAAATTTTATAAGTGTGGCGTAGCGGTTAAGCATGCAGACTCACAACACAGGGATTGTCAGTTTGAGTCCTCCATGTCAAACTCTAACTCAAAATGTTTTTTCAGCATAAAGTTGATTAATTACAATGTACAAATATCAAAGTAACAATTTAAAATTAGGCTGATGGACACGGAAAGAACTAAGGGTAAGCTATCAAGCCATATGTCCAAATTGACGTGTATTAAATTACAATTTTAAGTTTGGGGAACAACAACAACAACAGTATGAAACAATTAATGTGTCACTTTTAAAAACGCCATTGGTTAGGAAGGCAATGGGAAACAACCTCATGAATTCCACTTCCCTAGAAAAACTCAGAGCCCTGTCTCTGGTTTCTGCTACGCTCAAAATCGAGTATGCAACACAGTTTCCTTTTTTCTAAAACATCTGCTTGAGTAGAGGTTCAAATTTCCAGATCAAACTTGGTCTATGCAGATAAGCATCGGGAAAGAAACTGGATTAAACATGAAGTGAATTAAATTCTTGAAAATCCCAAGTTTTTATACAAATGCTACACAATTTCCATTTGCAAGAATTGCCTTTCAACTGTTTTACTTCTTTTTTAATTTCTTTAGTTGTCTTAGAGTTTTTTGCATGTCTTGGGAGTGAAGACCATGAAAGCCACCTCTATGTACAATGTTTCCTGTACTATATATTTTTGTCCTTACCCTAGGGAACTGCAAATAATGGAATAATTTTTCGACAGGTTAAGCAAAAATGGATTTGCTGCTATTCATCAAGCACCTGTTTAGTTAAAAGTGTTTTCATCAAATTGTGTATAGATTGAAAATTACAACGGTCAAGTTTAAAGAAAAAGATAAAATCGAAAAGTCAAAGTCAAGATCTTTGCAGGCAGTAACTCTGATCATTGTCTCATAACCTTACGGCATGACTTCCTCCCTCACCTGGATAGACCCTTTGCTCCGCAAAGAGTCTTCCACTACAGCAAGGCTGACTGGGACTCCCTTCGCACTTTTTACTCTTCTTACCCTTGGTCTTCAGGCTTTTCAAATGATCCTTCCTCTCTTGCTTCTTTCATCACCGACGCAATACTTCTTGGCATGGATCTTTTTATTCCTTCTTCTTACAAGCCTGGTAAAAAAATTCCCCTAAGTGGTTCAATTCACAGTGCGCCAAAGCTGTGAATAACAAAAACCCCTACTTCAAGGAATGGAAGCGACTTCAAACCCAAAACTCAAGAACTTCTTTCATCCAGTCACGCAATACTTGCTCCAAAACCATAAAAAATGCCAAATCATCTTTTGTCCAACGCATCAATAACAAAATCGCTTCCTGCCAGGCTGGCTGTCGCTCCTTTTGGTCTATGGCCAAAGTTGTATCCCAAAACTTTTGCCAATCATCTTTCCCTCCACTAAAAAACAACTCTGACTCTTCTTCTACCACTTCTTCATCCAAGGCTAATCTTTTTGCGTCAATCTTTGCCTCCAACTCCAACCTGGACGACCAAGGGGTCCAACCTCATCACTTCCCCCCTTCAAAATTCACTATGTCACCCATTAAGTTCTCCACATGTAAAGTTCGCCAAACCCTTCTCCAGCTTGACACCTCCAAATCCAAAGTCCCTGATGGTATTCCAGCAATAGTTCTCAAAACCTGTGCTCCTGAACTTGCCCCTATTCTTAACAAACTATTCCAGGTTTCCTACACTCTTCACACATTTTCCACCTCGTGGAAACAAGCCCACGTCTTTCCTATCCCAAAAAAAGGCGACTCTAATCCACTCAACTATCGTCCCATTGCAATCACTTCACTCATCTCTAAAACTATGGAGACCATCATCACTAAGCAACTTCTTATCTTCCTTGAAACAAACAATCTTCTCTCTGATCACCAGTATGGCTTCCGAAAAGCCAGGTCTAATGTTGATCTTCTTGCTTATAATGTCCATGTCGGGTCCTCTGCTCTAGAATGCTGTGGTGAGAGCAGAGTGATCTCTCTTGATATCTCCAAGGCCTTTGATCACGTTTGGCACAAGGGTCTCCTCGCTTAACTGCCTATGTTTGGTCTCCCTCACACTCTCATTAATTGGATTGGTAGTTTCCTCTCTGATAGGTCAATTGCCGTCAGAGTGGACGGCTTCCTCTCCAATCTGCACTCTATCATTGCTGTTGTACCCCAGCGTTCTGTCATCTCCCCTGTACTCTTCATCCTCTTCATCAATGACCTGCTCACCTCCACGTCTTCTAGCATTCACTCCTTTGCTGATGATACCTTCCTAAGTTCCTCATTTTCATTCAATCCAAATGACCATGCTTCCACCGATATCCAACTCCACAGAAACATTTCAGCCTCGCTTCTCTCCAATGATCTGACAGTTATTGAGAAGTGGGGTAAAGACAACCTAGTTCCGTTCAACCAAAGCAAGACGAAGCAGGCTGTCATTTCAGGCAAACGTAATCAAGACTTTCCTCCTGTCCTCATGAATGGTGATGAACTGGACACTTCAGCCTCTTTCACACAACTTGGTCTTTCTCTTTTATCTAATCTCACTTGGAAAACTCACATCCATTCCCTTGCTAAACATGTATCTCAAAAGCTCGGTTTCCTCGCCAGAGCCCGTGGGTTTTTCTCATCTTCTCACCTTCTATCTATATGCAAGTCCCAAATCCGTCCTTCTTTAGAGTACTGCTCCCACGTCTGGGGTGGTGCTCCAAAATCCACTCTCTGTCTTCTCGACAAAGTCCAGTCCAAAGCCATTCGTCTCATCAATAATCCTAATCTCACCAAATCGCTCCAACCTCTTTCCCATCGTCGTTTAGTTGGAGATCTTTCCATCTTTTACAGATACTTTAACGGACATTGTTCTCAGGAGGTCAGGGATATTATTCCAGTTCCTCTGAGGCGTGTCAGGACCACCAGAAGCTCAACTTATTCACACCCTTTCCAAGTTTCACTGCCTAATCCACGAACTCTATCTCACAAATCATAATTCATCCCAAGAACATGCAACTTATGGAACGTCTTACCTTCTTCTTGCTTTCCTGAGTCCTACAACTTGCTATCTTTCAAATCTAATGTAAATAAACTTGATCTTATCTCTCTATCCTTAGCTGCTTAGCTGCTCGCTTTCCTCTTTCTTCCTTTGTTGGGGCTTTGTATAGGTCACCATGGCCTTTCCTCAACATAACCCACTAAAAGAAAAAGAAAAAAAAAAGTATTCAATTTATCAATCAGGACTCAACCTACATTTTTTGGGAAGTTTGTAAAAAAATTTGTATCCAGGAATGCAAATGTTTTTCTTCCTGCTTCATATGTTGCATTTGGAAACAATAAGCTATGATCATTTCCATGTGTGCCTTTGAAGTAATGTACATGTTTAAAGTTATCTTCATAGGTCATCAGGTGGCGGAGGGCCATTTAATCATTTGAAGACTTATCACACATTATAAAGGCAATTTTTCCTCTAAAATTACCAGTTATAAACTTGGGATTTAGATCATTCTTTGTTTTGAAAAGTTCTGTCAAAAGCAACTACATTGATGAGTGACTACTAAGTTATTTACAACATTTGTTCACTATCTTTGCAAGCAATTTCCAGTTCTCTTTTGTGAATTTTTTTCACCTGTGTCCTTTCATAAATCATCCACAAAATTGAGCTGTAATTCAATTCTATATTAATGAATGCACCCATCAGCAATTTTGATTTGATAGGCTCTTTTTTATTAGAGATACGAGCAAGAGGTTGACAGTAGTTGACAGTAGACAGAAATGTGTGTAGTCTGCAAAAGCATGGGACCAGTTCAGTGATCACGCCACAACATGCCTCTTATACGCAGGGGAACATAAGCCTATTCCTTTTTTGCATTTGTTTTTTTGGCTATCATAAAGGCTACCCGGAATTCTATGCTGTAATTTAATGTACCTGTCTTTCAACTTAGATGGAATTTCAGTAGTGCTCTTCGATGTGGGAAATTGTGCATAGCAATTTATCGTAAGTTGCAAGGAGCCTCAGATTCAGATGACCATGAAAGTTCTCCATTTTTGAAAAGAAAGGGGAAATTTTATGGAAGTATATCAAGCTCTTGTTCTGCTTTATCAACATCAAGTGGAGTAAGACCTTCCTTGACAGATGATGAAAATGAAACAAACTCTACTGTTTCAAGTGGAAGCAAAATGACCAGCATCTCTGTGGCTAGCAAGGTATAATTTTTATACTGTACATTCCATTGTTATACAAAATGGCAATCTAATATGAATTTTCATAAATCATAATATTGGGAGAATGTCTTCCTTGGTTAGAAAGGCATTGAATTCTTATTGGGGTAGCTATTTATGACCAGGACATCATCACAAAGGATTGCTGAGGCATCTTGATGCTTTAAAGAGCAGTCCACTTTTTGGTGCAGGCATTCCAAGTCATTGTAGAGCATTTACAAAGAGAGGGGTCTGATACCTGGTCAAGTTACTTCAAAGACTAAAAAAGTAGTACATGCTATTTCCCTGCTTAGCATTCAGCACTTTGGGAAAGAGAATGGGAGTTAGATGCACAGTGCTACTAGATGGCCAGCCCACACCTGTAGCTTTCACTCTGCTTACACAGCTGTGTGACCCACAGGCTAATGAAACATTCTCCAAAAATGCTGAGGGAAGAAACCTTGACTTTGACAGAGAGAGAAGTGGGCAAGTGGACAAGTTGTAGCTGAATACCACTGCTATAGCAAGGCAGTGATCCATAGCTTGTTAATATGCTGTGCATTATCTTTTGTTTAAAGCTGATCAATCAGCTTTGGTGGCCATTTCCATTTGATAAATGTTCTTGCTATTGTATTATGTATTCCTTTTTTGAGTTTGATCAGTTTCTGACAAATTATATTACCTACAAATTTAATTAGACTAACAATTAATCAATTTCTCACCCTGTTTTCTTTATAGCATCCTCATTTGGTCCTTAGCTAAGATGGCCATGTTACATTCCATGGTACATTCAATCATAAACATTTCTTTTTCAACCACCCCGATCCTTTACCATTCTGCTAACCTCAACCTCTTCTTTTCCATTCAATTCTTTCAGATTCACAATCCAGTTCCCCTGTGGTCTTCCTCTTCTGCTTCTTTCCTCTATTCCACCTTCAATCACTGCTCTTGCTGTTCCTCCTCCACGAACACAATGACCAAAGAAATGGAATTTTCTCTTCATCCTCTCAACCATTCATTCTGGTTGATATCCACATACTTCTCACATATTGATATTTACAAATTCATTAGTCTTCTCCTTCCATGCTATGCCCAAACAGTCTTCTGTAGCCTTTCATCTCAAATGCTCTTGACCTCTGATCCTCAAGTCAGCTCACCGACCAACTTTCAAAGGTATACAAAGAGCAGCAAACACTATTGGTCTCATAAAACGTAACATATTCTTCATTTCAACATTCCTTGGCTTCCAGATGTTATCCAGTTTGCTATAGCACTTATGTCTGGCTATCCCAACCCTGATACAAATTTATTTCCCTGAATTCCCATCATCAACTGGCGTGGACCCCGGATATGTGAAGTTCTCAACTTGTTCCAATCTTGCATCACCCACCAGCATCTTCACCACAATACCATCTACATTCTCACCTTTTTCTACAACCATTACTTACTTAGCCCTTCTCCGCAATAATCTCCATTCCAAATTTCTTCAAAGCTTCCTCTACCCTTCTTGTAATTTCTTTTAATTTCTTGAAGGCCATCTTCATTTTCGTCTATGAGATCTACTTTTTCAGCAAATCTTAATTCAGCGATCCTTTTTCCAGCACACCTAACTCCTTCCTCAAGCTCGTCCAACACATCAGTCATAATTCTTTCCAGGTGCAAATTACAGTCATGCGCAAAAGTTTGAGACCACAGCAAAAAATTCAGATTAGATGTTGATACTTCGAAAAAAGGCTGTATTTTTTACAGTAACATAGCGCAGTACAGGCATTTGTACCATTGCACTGTTTAAGAAGCTAAAACACAAAATAAAAAATCATTTTTTTCACTAGGAGGTCAATACATTTCCAACGCTGGTCAAGTCTTTTCCCTGGAGGCCTTCTAACATTAAGTTTGCCCACGCCAAATACTTGGATTCTCTAGTCATCAGAAAAAACACTTGCCCATTGCCCTTCATTCCATCATTCGTCCCCAAATTTGACAATTGCTTAGCGCACTGCTGTCTTGCTACATCCAATTTGTTGGCTTATGTCTCATTCTGTTAAGCCCTATTTCTGTAAAATGACAATTCAACCACGCTGAACTTCAGTCAGAGAGGCTCTTTTACCCAAGATTAGAAAAGTTCAAATGAAAGGAAAATGGCTGTTTACGACCCATTTTATGGAATTTTTTTAGTAGTATTGTATTGGTTTTATTAATCCTATTCCAAATTTACATAAAATTTTATCATAGTTGCTTTGGAAGCATTTCTTTATCTCATATGGAAAAATGTTGTGGTCAGCATTGAAAATCATAAAAAAATGATTGGTGGTCTTAAACTTTTGCACATTACTGTAAATAAGGTAGGAGACGGTAGACATCCTTGTCTTACATCAACACTGGTTCTAAACCATTGGGTGCAGCCATCTCCAACGAACACTTTTCATCTTGCATGCTCATACAGTTTCTAAACTAACGTTGTTATACCTTCGCCAATATTGTATTTATACTGTCTCTCCAACCAGTGGATCTTAGCCTTCTTTATTCAGTTTCTTACCGTCTTGTCCTTTTCATCTTCACTTCTTAGTCGCTTCAGTTGTTATCCAAGGCTTCTTGATTTTCCTAGACGTCCCGCATTCTCTTCTGCAACATTCTCCATGATGTTAGTGAAATCATCACGCAACTATTGTTGATCTTGTTTGAACCGCAACAGTGGTGCAAATCTACCAGCTAGCTCTAGTGCGATCACAGGATCTTTCAACTGTGTAGATCAAAGTGAATTCTCTTCCCATTACCCTTCCTGTCCACTTTCAACTTTACTTTCAGTATCAGCATCACCAGATCATGATCACTTCCAACATCCGGTTTGTTGAAAGTTGTCGTCCTTGCCCTGTTGACTCCATTTACAAATCTACTCGAGATGAAGATAGAGGCAATCTGATTGTGAACATTTCCATTTGGAGAGTGCCATTGAGTCTTTTTTGATGTCTTGTGGTTGAACAGAGTATTTGCAATAACCAACGGATACCTTTTTGGAAATTCCAACAGTTTCTCTCCACGGTCGTTAGTTTCTCCTACACCAAATCTTCCAACAATTCCTTTCCGTCCATCATAAACATCATTCCCATCATTGCTTCACAATCTCATTGCACCACCAATATATCTTCGTCTTTATTACCTTTCCAGGTCTTCATAGAATTCTTTAATAATTTCTTCAATAGTTCAAGAATTCGTTATAGCATAACCAAGATTAATTCAGTTTTGCATCTAAGTTTTAAGCATATATATCCGATAAGGTTTATGCCATTATAGGTTTACTCTTCTTTCATATGATAACATTTTAGAATCAACATAACTGTAGATATTAAATAACGTCTTCCTTTATCTTTTATTTTGCTTTACTGGGCACTTGTTTAAAACAGCTTTAACTTGTTGAAGAGTTATCAAATCTAAATATTCGTACATTGTTATTATTATTTGATTCAGCTTTGTACATTTTGCATAGCCTGTTCCATTCATCCTTAAGTATATTGATCTTTGCCTATGTCATCTTTCCTCGAACAGAGGCGGATTGTTAGGAAGATGCACCTTCTGAATGATGGAGGTAGCTTAGGCCTAGGTATTCAATTAACTGGTGGAAAGGACGCAGTCAAAGAGAGCAGTCAGGGCATCTTCATTACCCATTTAATGAATGATGGTGCTGCTGCAAGGTTAGATCATCTTTTCATTTCATTGAGTTTGATTCGCAATTGAATTGTTTGCAGTTATTGTTTGAAGATCAAACCATTTGTTACGTCACTAGATAGTTACTAGATAAAATTTTCATTAATTTCCAGCCTTAGCTTTACAAGTGCTTTTTTTGTTGTCCGCATACCTCAAAGTGCATTTGCACACTACCGCTCTCCTAGCTCTCTTCTTGGTAGCTCTGATCACTGTCTCATAATCTTACGGCATGACTATCTCCCTCACCTAGATAGACCCTGTAATAAAGTGATACGAAGGATTGTTATTTTACATGCAGTACTTGTCAAGCGGATGTGATTTCTCTCTTGTGACCTAATCTGAGAACAACCTATATGCTTACAGGCCATTTGCTCTGCAGAGTCTTTCACTATAACAAGGCTGACTGGGACTCCCTTCGCACTTTTTACTCTTCTTACCCTTGGTCTTCAGGCTGTTCAAATGATCCTTCCTCTCTTGCTTCTTTCATCACCGACGCAATACTTCTTGGCATGGATCTCTTTATTCCTTCTTCTTACAAGCCTTTTAAAAAAAATTCCCCTAAGTGGTTCAATTCACAGTGCGCCAAAGCTGTGAATAACAAAAACCACTACTTCAAGGAATGGAAGCGACTTCAAACCCAAAACTCAAGAACTTCTTTCATCCAGTCACGCAATACTTTCTCCAAAACCATAAAAAATGCCAAATCATCTTTTGTCCAACGCATCAATAACAAAATCGCTTCCTGCCAGGCTGGCTGTCGCTCTTTTTGGTCTATGGCCAAAGTTGTCTCCCAAAACTTTTGCCAATCATCTTTCCCTCCACTAAAAACAACTCTGATTCGTCTTCTACTACTCCTTCATCCAAGGCCAATCTTTTTGCGTCAGTCTTTGCCTCCAACTCCAACCTGGACGACCAAGGGGTCCAACCTCATCACTTCCCCCCTTCAAAGTTCCCAATGTAATCCATTAAGTTCTCCACGCGAAAGGTCCGCCAAACCATTCTCCACATCGATATCTTCAAATCTTAAGGCCCTGATGGTATTCTAGCAATAGTTCTCAAAGCCTGTGCTCCTGAACTTGCCCCTATTCTTAACAAACTATTCCAGCTTTCCTACACTCTTGGCACATTTCCCACCTCACGGAAACAAGCCCACGACTTTCTTAGCCCAAAAAAGGAGACAAGTCTAATCCACTCAACTATTGTCCCATTGCGATCACTTCACTTATCTCTAAAACAATGGAGACCATCACCATTAAACAACTTCTTACCTTCCTTGAAATAAAAAATCTTCTCTTTGATCACCTGTATGGCTTTCGAAAAGTCAGTTCTACTGGTGATCTTCTTGCTTATGCTGTCCATGTCTGGTCCTCTGCTCTAGAATGCTGTGGTGAGACCAGAGTGATCTCTCTGGGCATCTCCAAGGCCTTTGATCGCGTTTGGCGCAAGGGTCTCCTCGCTAAACTACCGATGTTTGGTCTCCGTCACGCTCTTAGTAAATAGACTGTTAGCTTCCTCTTTGATAGGTCAATCGCCGTGCATTCAATCAATGCTGTTGCACCCCAGGGCTCTGTCCTCTCCTCTGTACTCTTCATTCTCTTCATAAATTACCTGCTTACCTCTACGTCTTCTAGCATTCACTCCTTTGCTTTTGATTCCTCCCTAAGTTATTCATTCTCATTCAACCCAAATGATCATGCTTCCGGCGACATCCCACTTTAGAAACATCTCAATTTCCAATTATCTGACAGTTATTGAGAAGTGAGGAACGGACAACCTAGTTTTGTTTTTCAACCAAAGCAAGACGAAACAGGCTCTCATTTGACGTAAATAGAACCAAAACTTCTAGCTGTCTTCATGAATGGTGATGAACTGGACACTTCAGCTTCTTTCACACAACTTGGTCTTTCTCTTTCATCTAATCTCACTTGGAAAACTCACATCCATTCCCTTGCTAAACATGCATCTCAAAAGCTCGGTTTCCTCGCCAGAGCCTGTGGGTTTTTCTCATCTTCTCACCTTCTATCTATATACAAGTCCAAAATCCGTCCTTCTTTAGAGTACTGCTCCCACGTCTGGGGTGGTGCTCCAAAATCCACTCTCTGTCTTCTCGACAAAGTCCAGTCCAAAGCCATTCGTCTCATCAACAATCCTAAACTCACCAAATCGCTCCAACCTCTTTCCCATCGTCGTTTAGTTGGAGATCTTTCCATCTTTTACAGATACTTTAACGGACATTGTTCTCAGGAGATCAGGGATATTATTCCAGTTCTTCTGAGGCGTGTCAGGACCACCAGAAGCTCAACTCATTCGCACCCTTTCCAAGTTTTTACTGCCTACTTCACGAACTCTATCTCACAAATCATCATTCATCCCAAGAACATGCAACTTATGGAACGTCTTGCCTTCTTCTTGCTTTCATGAGTCCTACCACTTGCCATCTTTCAAATCTAAGATCAATAAACTTGATCTTATCTTTCTATCCTCTTAGCTGCTCGCTTTCTTCTTTCCTTCTATGGTGGGGCTTTTTATAGGCCACCATAGCCTTTCCTCAACATAACCCACTAAAAAAAAGAAAAAATTTTGCAACAGTCGTAGGCTTCTCCAACCAAACAGGTTAAAACAAATACCCAACTGTGAGTTGTGTTGAACAGACAAAAAACCGAACGGAATGTACTCACCAATGGGTACATTGCAGTGAATTGATGAGAGTTGAGTTGGCAGCTACTGCTGGGCTTCGTTGTTGATTTTTGTTTCGAAATGGAAAACGAAGCACGGCAGAGGGTTGAGCAGTGAAATCACAATCGGGGGAAAACCTGACAGGAGGTTGCCCTCAAGTTTGATATGAGGCTGTACGCAGAAATTTTTCTGCGTATTTTGCCATTGTTATTCGAAGATTAGTGAGAAAAATATTCATGACATTCTGATTGCTGATTGGCTAAAATGGGGCTCAGGGTACCACTGCGTACCATCGTCAAGGTGATAAAAGTTCAAGCAAGGTGGCTGTGTTCTCCTCCACAAAGCCGTAAATGTCTTTGCATCTCGAGGCTGCAAAGAGGCTTGAAAGTTGTTTGTGGACACAATTCAATTCAATGACGATGAACCTCATGATTTTCCTATTAATTCAGCCGGTCTTTGCGTACGACGTGTACTTTGCAAAATGTAATTTCTCTGGCTATTATGAAGGTTAGAATTGGGTAGATATTACTATATTCGGGGCACGGACAGCAAATTCTTAATTTTCATTTTTTCTTCAAAAGTCCTAGGGTATGCACTGAATACCTTGAATACCCTGACGCTACGCCACTGCATTAACTGCTATCTGATTTGTTTTCTTCTTTAGCAAGTTCTTCACACCTGTGTTGTAAATAATTTATTTCTTGCTTGTAAATTTCCTCTTTTTCCTGAATTCTAACTTTGAACTTTGGTCCAGAATCATACTTGCTTTGTAATGCTTAGAGAATATCTTTCGAATATATTAAGATAAATATTTGCAGATTTCCAATTGACTTCTCTCTGTTCATTGCGTTGCTTTCCAGCAAAGTATCAACTGCCTTTTCTATCAGTTGTTTCTATAAAGGAATTAATATCTTGGCAGATTGGATTGTGTTTATTTCGCCGTCCTTTGTAAATTAACCTTGCAATCTTAAAAATGAATTGACAGAAATTCGCTTAGAGATATTTTGTAGAGTGCGTTGGGAAGTTAATTTGGTTATCGTTGAAGTTTGGTGTACAAACGATAAGAATCACAGCCAGGATGAAAGAGTTTTTTGGTCACTGTTACGTTTACTGTAAGGGAGGGTAGAGATAACGGTTTTTGTCTTGTTAGGGCTAAGAGTTAGGCTCATCGTTAGGAATTCATCAATAATCATAACCTCACCAAATCTCTCCAACCTCTTTCCCATCGTCGTTTAGTTGGAGATCTTTCAATCTATTACAGATACTTTAACGGACATTGTTCTCAGGAGATCAGGGAGATTATTCCAGTTCCTCTGAGGCATGTCAGGACCACCAGAAGCTCAACTCATTCACACCCTTTCCAAGTTTCACTGCCTACTTCACGAAACCTATCTCACAAGTCATTATTCATCCCAAGAACATGCAACTTATGGAACGTCTTGCTTTCTTCTTGCTTTGTGGAATCTTACAACTTGCCATCTTTCAAATCTAAGATCGATAAACTTGATCTGACCGCTCTCTCCTCTTAGCCTCTCGCTCTCTTATTTCTTCCATTGTAGGGGCCTTCTATAGGCCACCATGGGCTTTCCTCAATATAACTCACGAAAAAAAATTACAATCTGTTTATATGTTTTGACTTGTGAGCTTGCTGAGTGCTGTATTTAGCATTCTGATTCACTGCATATGCCTGGTACCATAGACTGGTCAACTTTACCATACATCACTCATCAAGATATACTTTCTGAAATCAAGAGTATTCTTTTTGTTTCCACGTTTTAGCCTTTAAGTTGACAATGAAGAGGTGGTAATATGTTTTAGGGATGGCCGCCTTAAGATTGGTGATGAACTTCTGTGGATTAATGGCCATCATCTGATTGGTTTGACACAAAGTGAAGCTGTTGAATTGCTCGTGGCAGCATCATCTGTTGTGCAGTTAGTTATAGCAAGAGATTCGGTAAGTCATAAATATTTTATTTCTGTTGAATTGAAGTTAATAGCAGTTAATCCATACTGGGTAGCTGATGGACTTCTAAGAATTGATGATGATTTTTTATTTTAGTAACAGTTCTGCTGCCGATGGTGATGACTATGATGATGTTTATGATTATGATGATAATCGGCGATGATGATAATAATAATGATCACGATGATGATCATAATGATGATGATGATGAAGATGGTATTGACAGAGGCGATGATGATATGATGATGATGATTGCTGTCGAGATTGCATTTTTGGGAATTGAGTATTGTGAGTTCCTAAAATATGGCTGTTTGTCTGTTGAGACATTGGCAATTTTGCCTTCTTGACCGTATTTAACGTGTAGAGAGAACTGATGAGCCAGAGAGACGCTAACTGATTTGATATTCATCATCATCATCATTATTATCATCATCATCGTGTCGTCAAAGTTTTCCCGTCCATCTGTCAGCGCAGTTCACAGCAACAGGGTGTAGGCCATCGAATCTGCTCTGAAGCATATCTGTGGCAGATCTAAGCGTTGCAATGCATGGTGCATCTTCTCATGTGCAGTGCTACAGTCACATGTGGTGTCACCTGTCTCTAAGCCCCAACGGACGAGTGATGCTTTACAGCATCCAGCTTGTGCTCTTAGACTGTTCAGACACCTACACCTTGGCCACGTTTCATGGCAACCTGCAGCCAGGCTGGAGCTAGGTTGAGACGGAGTATTGTCGTCTTTCTGCATTGATTCATTGATGTGGCACAATCGCGTCATTTAACGCTCAGTTACTCAATCCAATGCATTTTCCTCCTCCACACCAAACATCACCATATCCTCTGTAACCGCATCCATATACCTCCTTTACGGTCTCCCGCTTCATCGTTTACCGGGTATTGCCATCGTGAACACTCTCTTTCCAAGGTACGACCGGCCTCTGTATCTTTCGTTCCGCCTTCTCTTCGTTTTATTCTTTCAATAGCGCTTTCTATGGGAGCCAAAAATATATTGAAATAATTGCGCACTTTGCATCTTGGGATCGCAACTCGGACTAGCAGTTTCTAGCTGCGAAAGCCTACTGAAGCACAAGTGATAAAAACGAAGCTCATCGTGTTGGGCTGGACAGCAAGAAGACAACCAGGCATTGTTGTTGGGGTGTCTGCAAGTCAGATAGAAGGTATCCAGATTGAATGCCAGAGGGAACGACTTTCTTTCCGCTTGCAAAGCCAGGAAAGCTCCGTGAAGGCATGACGAAGGGGGAACAAGACCAAGACCAAACAAATAAGAAAACTGAACAGGCAAAAAGCTGGTTACATGCTTGTGGAAGGGAGGAATTTTTAAACATAAAACAAATAACGTAGGACACTTAAAATGTGAGATGCCTTATTGACTGTATAGAATTCAATTATCAAGCTCCCATGGACTATGCCAGACAAGGGAATGTATGCCCATCTTACAAGCATCACACCATCTTCAAAGCTCTGATTGCTGTTACACCTAATGACAGAGCTTGCTTTACTTCTGATTTATATGAGGGTAATATTGATGATGTTACCATTACGGCAAAATGTGGAATTCTAGATCATATTGAGCCTTGGATCTCCTGCTGGTTGATAAGGATTTTACAATTCAAGATCTTTTGTATGGAGAACAGGCAACAATTAGAATACCAGCATTTTTTGGAAACAGACCCAGGCTGACAAAAGAAGAGGAAATGGAAACCAAGCTCATTGCAAAAGCACATATGCATATAGAAAGATTCAATGAACAATCAAAGAAGTTTTCGTTTGTTGTAAGGACAATCTCTTTGTGTTAAGCCCAAATAGCTTCTCAGATGGTTTATGTGGCATATTGCCTTCTTTTTCAACAGCCCCTTAATAAATAAGTTGATGTTTTACTCTTGAAGCTGCTATTTTTTCCAACATGTCAGTAATTTTGTGATAAAATATTCTTTCGTGGTTCATAAGAACCTTAGCTTGCCAAAAATAAGAAACTGCAACAAATTGTCATTATTCTCATTTTTCCTTGAATGAAACTGTATATATCCTTTGCATAGATATGTACTTTGTTGTCAACATTGTGAAACTTTCATTAAGGCTCAAAATCTTAAGTTTCTTATAGAACAGGAATAGATGGAGTGAATAGAAGGCATTCTCAAAATGTTAATGAAATGTTTGCCTCTCCCCTCTGACTTGGGTGGAAAGTCTAAGTCTTGTGTTATTCTTGTCCCCTCCTCTGAATAGTTGACATTTTGGTCCTTCTCATAAAATGTCTTCCCATCTTTCCACTAGGAATAAGTCATTGGTCCAAGTACACATAGTAAAAAATACGAAGCTAAATAATGAAGGGAGACAGTCGTCTTGGCACTCTCATCTCAAAGTACTTAGGAAGGAAAACTTTTTTGCCAGAAAGCTGATAAAGTTTCTTTTAGTTGATTTAGGAAAAATATGTCAGGCAGTATTCTTTGAATTGTCATGCTATTTTCTAACTGTATCCTTTTCAAATCGTACCATTTTCCGTCATCGATTTTAGGGCCAATTTTCCAAATTTCACAATGTCGCTTATGAAGTTCTCCGCACGTAAACGCCCAGATGATATTCTAGCTATAGTGCTCACAACCTGTGCTTCTGAACTTGCCCCTATTCTTAACAAACTATTTCAGCTTTCTTACACTCTCGGTACATTACCTACATCCTGGAAACCAGCCCACTTGTTCACCATCCCAAAAAGGTGACAATTCTGATCCACTCAACTATCGTCCCATTACAATCACTTCACTCATCTCTAAAGCAATGGAGACCATCATCACTAAACAACTTCTTACCTTCCTTGAAAAAACAATCTTCTCTCTGATCACCAGCGTGTGCCTTTCAAAGAGCCCAATCTACTTGTGATCTTCTTGTTTATGCTGTTCACATCGCCCTCTGTCCAGCCCCAGTTCCTACTATCAATTTTTCGCTGGAGTCTTGCTGCCCAACCCCAGTGGCGGCCTTTGTTAACCCAGGCCCCAACCGATTTAGTGTGATGTTCTTGCTTTGGACTCGCATCAATCGATCTGGCGTGTTGTTGTTGTTGATAATTCTTTTTACACGATTGAAGTTATTATTCAGCTTACTGCATCAATAATACATAACTGAACAAGCAATATTTTACAAGCTTACGTGCGTGTTAAAGTTGGGTGCCTTTCCGGTCGTCAATCCTCTTTAATTATCCAAGCTTGAGACCGGTACCGATAGTGCACCGAGCTGTACGTCCCTGGAAGCTGACTACGTATTTATATGCAATCATAAATATCAGGTAAGTTTGCTTTTTTTGGTCATTAAGAAGAAGAGCATGAATTGCTAGCCGAGGTGACGAAGGTAGGCGAATAGGTTAAGTGCTCGTGTGAGGTATGACGGGTAATGGCGTAAGAATGAAGGCGGAGAAATGCGTTGGTAGGCAAAAGTGGAAATAGCGGCACCGATAGAAATGATAATAATGATTATAACTTCTTTAATTTAAGGTTGGCTGTTTACAATAGCTAATGCAAAGCTAATTTAGGCTAATTATTTACAAGATAATTACATTAATTAGATTTATCTTTTTTGACTTCATGAAAATCGAGATTCGAGATCCTAATGCATGCAGCTTCTAGCTTGCTTTTTTGCAAAGTGACTGCACGTGAGTTTTGCATGTAAGATTTGTATCTAGCTTTATTTCTAGCGATTTTTCTTCATAATTTTCTTCTATTACAGCTTCTCTAATATTTATTTTCATCTTATGCTTTGGAGGGATCCATCAATAAAGCGCTTGCATGGCCTCTTCTATCGAAGAGGCTATCCAGAAATCTGAAAAGAGCATGCTGTGCATTACAGCCTTTTCTAAACGAGTAAAGAAAAGATGACAAAAGTTAACTGCAAGTGGCATGAACTGGTCATATAATAGTCATTCAAGAATTTTTGATGTGGATGATAAGATAGTAATGGACCAATAATTCCTTTTTCGTAAGGTATCATCCTTTTTGTAAAGTGAAGAGACATCTACATTTTTAGATTCGTTAGGAAGTAATTGTTTGCTAAACATAAACTGAAGATGTTAATCGGTTAAGGTAGAGAAATATCCAAGGTTTCCTTCAAGATTTTGGCTGGGATGATCCGGTTGATCAGAAAGCTGAGGTTACTGCAGCATTATACTGATGATAAATGAGATAGAGGCGATGACCATGATGACGACATGCCTTGGTACGTTCTTTTAGTAATAGACAGTCCTTCTGCAACGAGATGTGTGCGTCTTTATAGGAAGATGATAATCTCGTCTCATCATCGGCTGGATCGAGCGCCTCAAGGAGAAAGAGAAGCCGATTCTCAACGTCTTCCATCGAATTCAGCACATCAGATGAGTCTGGTCGCAGAGTTTATCGTCGAAAGGTAACTCAGTATTTCTTGTCTGTCCAGCTTTTTTAAGAACGGCTGGCTTAAAGGCATAAGTTTAAGACTGAATTTCAAATGTTAACGATGCATTTCTGATGAAAACAATACGCGTGTTACGATAAGCTTGGATTCAGCCGAGATAAACACAAGAATGCACCTCTATTCGTCAATCGAGTCCCATTCTGGCTCATCATCTTAGAACTTTTAACACCAACATGCGAGGTTACTAAACAATGGTTGATTTCATAGTGAGAACCGGAATAGTATTTACAATCATCAGAAAGGAATCATTATAATAGTCATGATAGTTACACGCGTATTACCGGTGAAATAAAAAGGAGTTGAAGAGGTCCCATCTCTTCCCACCCTCCCCAACAATGCATGACTTGACTGGTTTCAGTGACATTAAACGAATACTCTTTAGCATGTTGTCCTTTTCTGCATGGCATATTCCAGCCAATCAGTATTTGGTAGGCCTCAAAATTTTTAAATCAATAATGGAAATTCTAACTTCAGAGACTGACAATAGCACCATAGTTAATGTAGTTATGGAGAGTGATGCTACCTTGTTTGCTAGGTTTTGGCAGCAGATGCCCTACAATCTCTGTTCTGTCATGATCCATCTTTGACCTCACTGTGCCATCCCCTAAGCAATAACATGCTTATTGTTATGTTGCTTTATTCAGGCAAACCATGTTTTTGACCATCGTGTGGCCAGCAGTGCACAATCTAGTCCAAAGTCATTTATCGGAGGAAACGTTCGGTCATCACACCAATCGCCGTTGCAGAGTAATGCAGTCAACGAAGAAAGTTCAGGGGAAGATTCAGCAATTTTAGAGGTAACATTGCGTAAAGATAAAAACAGAAAAGGTCTTGGTTTTTCCATTGTCGGAGGCAGTGATACAGGTAATGGTCAGCTAGGCATCTACGTGAAAACTATTTTACCACGAGGAGCTGTGGATGAAGATGGCAGAATAAGAGTTGGTAGGAACTATTTTCACTCCTTTTCTTTTTCTTTAATTCCTTGTTAGGTGACTTTGCAATGTTTCTGCAATTAATATTGTGTAAATTGTGTTGCGTCACACAATTTCGCAGCTTCTCCCTTTTATTGCATCAATTATTTCAGTCTTTGTCCACTGATTGTTATAATGGGAACAATGATGATGAAAAAAGTAGAAGACGAATCTTTATACTGGATTGAAAACTTCAACTTAAGATTAGCTGTTGTCAATGTCTGTCCAGTGTACGTGTCCTCAGAGTTTCTTCTGAGTACTCATTTATCGACCTCGGAGGGATGGACAGCTGAGTTGACTGTTGTCTTGTGGTTTGCAATTCCGACGACTGGATTCGAACCCACGCAAGCAGACCTCACAAGATTCGAAACGCTGTGCCTTAACCACTCGGCCACACGACCACCTGATGATTTTTATCATTGCGATTATGATGCATATTCATCAATACTTGTACAAGTTTTTAAGTTTTTCTGGTGATAAAGAAGCTGCTGCTTCAGGTAAAAAGTTCTTGACTCCGTAGTGCTCCGCAAATATTCTTCCAATGCAGCAAAGCTGACCGGGACTCCGCACCTTTTACTCTTTTTGGTCTTCAGGTTTTTCAAAACGACCCTTTAGCTACTTTCATCACCAACGCAATGCTTATTCGCACATACTTTTTTAATTTATTAGTTGATTCATGTCAACATCGTAAATCTGCTTCTGAAACATGGAAAACCCTTAAAAATCTATTTCAAAGATAATCTTTGGTTAATGGAATTTTTCTGAGAGAGATAATGTCTCATTTGAGAACGGTGAATAGTGATAATGCGCTCGAGGTTTGGAAAAAATATGTAGGTTGAAAGGTCAGTTATTGGAAACTGGGGGCATAATGCCCGAAAACTTTTTTTGTGAAATTCAGTGAAAATGATTTCCAAAACAGAGCAAATCAGCCAATTAGAACAGAAATCATAGATATGTATAGGAGCCGAGATACTTGAAGTCGTTGACACGCTTGATGGTTTTTTCGTTTGCTGCCAGTTGGCTGTCTTCTTCAGGGATGTTGTAGGACGTATTCGGCCTTCTCTTCGTTAATGTTCAGTCCAACATTCTTTGCAGCTTCAACAACTACTGTGAAGAGTCTTTGAGCATATTCGATGCTGTTAGAAAGAAGTGCAATGTCTTCTGCGAAGTCAGTGTCTGTTAGATGGATAGCGTGATGATACTTTTTGGGATGCCGTATGCCGCCAGGACTTAAAATCTCTGCTTATCGAATCAAAGGCTTTTCGAAAGTCGATGGAATCGAGGACAGCTGGTGTGTTGTTCATTCGAACTTCTTCAATTATTCTTCTTAGGGACATGATTTGTCCGATTGTCAACCTTCCTTCTCTAAAGCCATTCTAGTTTGTTCTTAAGATCTTTTCGAAATGTAGTTTGAGTCGATTGAGTAACATTTTGTTGTAGATTTTCACTGAAACTGGGATCAGGCTGATTCCTCTGTAGTTACGTCTGTTAGTGAATCACCTTTCTTCAGAATTGGTATGATAGCAGCTTTGCGCCAGATCGTGGGGCAGGTACCGTTGTTAAACGTGATGTTACACACTGTTAAAAGTTCGTTGGATAGAGGAGCATTCTTCCAGATCTCTGCTGGGATATTGTCAAGTCCAGTTGCTTTTCCTCTTTATGACTGCTGATAATTCGTCTTTTGTGAATTCACGTGTTGGTATTGGGAGAATTTCATGAATGATGGTTTCAATCACTATTATCTGGTACACTTGCTGGTTGACCGAGTAGTTTTTTAAAAAGGTTTCCGCAAGGTTCACTCTTCTGTAGCATTTTCTCCTTATGGTCTGCTGAATCGAGATTTCTTGTGGTTTGATACCTCGTTCACGGCGTTCCATGCTAGTTTCGATTTCTTTTGGATGTGGGCCGAGTTGATTTCAGAGATTTTGCTCTCAATAAATTATATACTGATCTTGTCAAAGGATTGTTTCAGATCTCCTAGTGCTTTTTTCTGCGATTCTGTTTTCGATTTTGTTGGGTTGTCGATGTACACTTTCTTTTTTCGGATGAAATCGACGTTTTCCCAAGGCATTTCGTTTTTCCTTTTTTTGTTTTTTCGGTTATAATTTTTCTGCAGCTGCTTCGTATGCGGCTTTGATGGATTGGTAGATTTATTTTGCTGATTGAAGGAGGTCTTTCGCATTTAGTGCATCAAATCGATTTCTCATTTCAACGTTGTATTTTGCCTTGATTTCGTCGTCTTCGACTAATGAGTTCCAGTTAAATTTCGTCTGAATTTTGCTTTTCTTTGGAGCTCTGAGTTTGAACTTCATTTCCGCGGTAACGATTCTGTGGTAAGAGCCAATGGTAGAGAAAGTGCTCTGCCATTTCTTTTTGACCATAATGTCGTCAAATTGTGCTTTTTCGCCGTTTGGATATAGGAACGTCCATTGTTTACCTTTCCGTTTTCGAAACATTGTATTTAGAAGTGGCAGGTTGCATTCTTCATGCATCGTCAGCAGTGCTTGGCCATGGAGCTTGGTCTTCTTGCTAAAAGATGTTCCGTTGCAGTCTTCTGGTCTGATTTTTGCGTTCATATCGCCACCGGTTATGTTGTTGTTGTGCTTCGGTATTGCTCGAATGCAATCAGGCAAGAGTCTGTAGAAGTCCGTTCTTTGTTGTTCATCCCAGGCATTTCTTGGACTATAACACGAGGTAATTGTTGTTTTTGGGTTTCCATCAAAGGTGATTTCATTTTTTCGATTTTGGTCATAGCTTTGTATGCCTGGGGATTGATCAGTAGGCCAACACCACCCTTAAGGCATTTTTGCTGTTCTTCTCGACTGAGCAGGTTACTAGTTCCCAACCTTTGCCTAGCACCTTGTGGTTAATTTCCGTATCAGGATGGTAGATACGGTGTTCTTGCATCCACATTACGTTGATCTTATGTTGTTCAGGTAGGCAGACCAGTTGAAGAAAGTTCTTGCCGTGTGACAGTGTTCTTAAGTTGAAATTGGAAATCTTTGTGATTGTTCTACACTTTATGAGTTGTCCTTTCAGATTGTTGGTTCCAGTAGCATATTTTTCGACCCCAACCTTGTTCCCTATTGAGGGATGCGTCCCCTGTGCTGCGTGACGGACGATGCGGTATGGATTTTAATTTACGTTATGCATTCATGAATTTTTCTTGGCTGAATGCAATAGTGGTCGCTACTCTTACTGAGGTATGGATAACCATTGGCTCCCCTTTGATACCACTATAGATAGGTTTTTACCCTTATTAGCCCTTATTACCATTATTTGCCCTTATTAGATAGGTTTAAAGCCAGACCTGTGGCACAAGGATTTTACAACAGTATGGCATTGACTATAATGACGTTTTTGTACCTGTTACAAGAGAAAACTACATTAGAGTAATTGTTTTTATTGCGAATGCCATGAGTATGAAAATTCACCCAATGGATGTGAAAACAGCCTTTTTGGATGACAATTTAGACGAAGACATCTATATGCAACAGCCAAGAGGCTGCATGAATGAAAAGAATCCAGCCCTTCTCTGCAAAATGTATAGAAGTTTGTATTGTTTAAAAACAGGCTGCAAGATGCTGGAATTATGTAATTGGTAAACATTTTAAAGACTTTGGTGTTGTTCAAAACCAAGCAGACCTGTGAGTGTATGTAAAAGCATCAGCAAGAATAGCAAGAAGAGCTTAGTGATTGTTGCTATACACGTATATGATTTAATCGTAGCGTGCAAAGATGCACACATGATAACAATTGAAAAAATGCTTACAACAGAGGTTTGAAATGAAAGACCGTGGAGAGACACACAATATCCTTGCTAGGATAATAGGCTTGGAAAATGGCACAAATGGGCAAGCTCTGATAAGGAAATATCTGTCATGATGAAAGAAGTATGGGGTATCATATCACATTATTACTCAAGGTTTGAATTCAATGGAAATGTTGGAGCCACAATTTTCAGGGTGGTTCATTTTCAAATTTTGAGCAATGCTTCCAACCAAGATTGTAGAAAATGCTGTCAAATCATTTGTGGCACCAAACTGCATTCTGAGCTCTCTTTAACATATAGCAGACCAGAACTGAAGCATTTCTGTGGAGCAGTTCCGTTACTCAAACTTCTTATTGAAAGCAACCTAGGTGAAGCTTTCTCTGAGACCTTGCTGCTGCTGAAGACCATTATCACTATACGAATGTCACCCTGTGGTGCACAGAAGTTTTTCTCAACTCTTAAGAGAGTAAAACGTTTCTTGAGGAACACAATGTCTGTAGATAGGCTTAATGCTTCGGCCATGCTTTCCATGAAAAGATCCTTATTCGAGATTCAGGTAACTTCAATCAAAATGTGATTGATATGATCGCCAAACTCAAACATAGAGGAGCTAAGTCCCTCATTAAAAAGCTCAGGAATATCTCAATTTGCATAAAAACTGCAATCTGGCGAAACAAAATTAGATTTATCTGCAACTGCGTACATCATCAATCTCCTCTTCAAATCATTTTTGCAAGAAACATCAGTTTAAACATTATTTATCTTTCGAGTCCAACGAATGAAAAATAGTTTCACAAAAAATAGGATGCCTGAATTGGTTTTGAAATCAACAGAAGATGCTGATCTTGGATGTCTGTGACCATTTGAACCAGTTTTAACAATAAGGAAAGAATTTGATTACAGATATGCGATATGTCTTTGTTTCTGAGCATCCTGAATCTAATGAAAGTTTTTACCCTCTGGAAGTGCGATTATTAATAACAATTTTTGGCGGTGGTTACCAAAGCTGCATTGGACCATACCCAACATTTGAAGATTTGCCCCCCCCCCCTCCCAAAAAAAAATTCCCACCAGCCGCCACCAATTTTCTGGCTGCTGATTTCTTTTTATCTCTCCATTTGAATCGAAAGTAGAGGACACCTATTAGAATACGACAAATATAATAAAGGTCAGTCACATGAGAGACAGAGAGGCAACCAATATTTGATTTGTCCTGTGGTGGGGATTCCTTTTGTTGACCTTCTTTTGTTTGGTGGCGCGTTTGCGCTTTTGCCTGCATTTAGCAAGTAAAGTAATATGATAGACGTGACAATCTATTTTCGGTTTGAAGCGAATGACTGATACGAAATGACATGCAGGAACGTGTACTGCTTTCTTCATCGTGATTTACAGTGGCAACTCATTGACCATTCAACCTTCAGCGGCTGACAGCAGCCATCACTTCCGACAACGTAGTATAATCTATCAATGCTGACCAACTACTCCCGTTCTATCACATTTCACATGAGAATCGTTCATGCTTTCGGGTAGAATTTGATTACGATGCAGCCGAAACTCGATGAAATCACAGGCTATCAGCGCTTTTGTTTGAAAAGTACATCATGACACAGGACTGGATATTATTCTAAGGTAAAACCGTAGTATAGTTTATTTGGCAATTTTCCCTCAAATTTTCGCATTTTGTTTAGCCAATTATCTTTTTCATGGAAAAGGTGATGAAATTTTGGAGGTGAATTCGCAGAAATTAAGAGGATGCACCCACAATGAGGCCATCCAAATATTCAAGGTAAATTTTCTGTTAAACCTTTCCATATCGGTCTCCGCTCAACATTTTAGTAATTCTAATTTCAATCATAATGAAGCAAGCGGAGTTTTAATATGCCCCTAGCCCAGTGTTGATCTTGTTCTGTTAAGTTATTGTTTTCGGGAGCCAATAATTTTGGATAGATTAGCGAGCATACATGCCCGCTTGAAAACAGCAAAATCCCTCTATCTGGTCCCAGCTCAAAATGTTTCAGAGTGTCATAATTGAAGTAACTCGGTTACAGAATTAGTTATTCTACGGCACGATGTTGAAATACAATCCCATTGATTCAAATTTTGTTATGAGAAGATCAGATAAATTACTTTTGATAGCACCTTGACTTCTCCAGAGTAATGATCATTGCCTACATGGTCTGATGAGGACAAGCGTAAGCTGAGTTGATTTCGTTTGCCATTCGAAATCAAACTCTAACTCATGGAATTTCTAGAAACGTCCTGCGAATGCTTACGACCCTTTGTTTTTTCGGATTAATATGTAAGCTTGGTAGATTGTCATAGTAACCATATGCTCCTCCGCATAAAATGCGCCTTGCGGAAAGGACCTCTTTGAATGATTTCAACTGAGTCCTCTGTGAGTTCCCCATAGAGCGTATCGGTGGAACGATAATAGACTTAAAGATGGTGATAAAAGTTTATCACTCCTTTAGGCCAGTTGGTATATGTAACTTTTTATAAACATAGGGGTTAATGTAAAGCAGATATCACTGTTTTCTTTGCTCTTAACTGTACAGTTTAGGCATGGCCATTTTTTCTATTATTGCTCCATCCAATAAAGTTGTTCATTCACCATGTATACTTTTTTCATATAAAAAAGTGCAAACTAGATTTGGTTAGTTAGTCTTCAATGTGCTTACTTTCGTTTTTATGTGTCACCTGTTCCTGTCTTGAGCGGTCTCTTGCTTTTTTAAATTCATTTCCCAAGCTTCCATCATTCTTCTCAGTCCTTCAAAGAGATTTCTTCTCGATCTTCTTCTTTTCCTTTTTTGTCATCTCAGACACCCATATAATGCCCCTATGCCCCATAAGCACACGTCTCCCAAGGCATCTGCCTTGAATATGGCCGTTAGTTTTTTGGCGTCGCTCTGACTCTTCAATTTTTCCCACTCGTTTTCGTTTTCTCGGTGGGCTTGTAAATAGACCTCAAACATTAGTGTAAGCATTTCATATTAAAAAAGGATTTGGGTTGGAGGATGTTCACTTTGAATACTGGTTGCTCTCGTTGCTCCCACAAAGTCGACGTTTTGATGTGCAGAAAGATCACAATTTTCATTTAGGTTAGCCAAGTAACATATCACTTTGCTAAATAGCTCCTGCTTGGCCTAAATTATTGTAATGTTGATGATCCTGTAATGTTTTTGTACTAAATTCAGAAATGATCTTTCGTTCCAGAATTTGATATCGATGCCCTTTTTGTACAGATCTTCCAAGCAACTTTTTCATTAGATTAGTACCGCAGTTAGTTAATTGGTAACTGGAGATTGTGTAACTTATTTATCATCTTTCAACTGACCCATGTGTCTATCGAAACCGCAAATATTTCTCTAAACTTGATTTTTTACTCAACTTTTGGATTTTCTTTAGTCCTCAAATGGTATCGTTCAATTGTTGGTCAGTCGACTGAAACGAAGGCGGCTCTCTTACGTGTCCAGTAAAAATTCAAAGAAGAGAATGAGTGCCCCTGATCTTGCGTCGAATTTATCAACGAGCGTTCAGTGGAATGTTTTCAATGTAAACCTCACCAAAGGTACCCAATAACATGATTAAAACAGGGAAATAATTACTTTATTTCATAAGGTATTGTTTGCGAGGCTTGGTTATTGTTGCAAGAGTCATCGGATGCTATCGAGGCATTTCAAAGTCTTTGAAAGTGACAGGTTTTGAAATCAGAATCTGACCCCACTTGCTTGTTTCCATCTAGTCATCTAAAGATAGCATAGGCTGCGCAGGCAAGTTTTTCATGACTTGACCGCCCTTAAAGTGAGAAATACATTGCAATGATCAAAGACTGTAAAAGAGTTCGTAGACAACAGTAAATATTTCTTATGAGAAAATTCGCAAAACTTTTACAGGAGTTTCCTAACAAGAATACCTAGTTTGCTTAGCTTTGCTAACTCCAACTTCTCCTCACAGGTAAAGCTGTACACTTGTTTAGTTTTATAAGGCAGGTATTACTCGAGTAGGCAAAAACTTGTGGAATTTTTAGTACTGGATTGAAGACTACCAAGGAATGTGAAAAATTTAATCTTGTAATGCTCACGTTTTGTATTATGTATTACGTATTTCAAGAAAACAAGATTTTCACAATGACAGTGAAGCCAAGTTGGCCTACACAGTATATATCGTGACCCCTGTACAATTTAATTCGGTTTGAATGCAACTGTACAACAACTTGGCACTTAAACAGGAAATATGAAACTCGCTTGTTTTGCATAACTTTCAGTTTTTGAAGTCAATCCTTTACATTTATAAACAAAGCAGACAACGCTTCTACTATAATAAATTGTTTTTCAGTAATTAATTTTCGCATGCCTTCTGACACCTTTATAACGGTACATTTCCCTGTCTCTGTTTTTATTTTCAAGAAATTGAAATAAAGAAGTTTAGGAATCACTAAGGAATTTTAAGTACTCAAATTCGGCCATCAGCTAAGGAATTTTCAGTACTGGACCGGAGCCGAACTTCCTTATAGAAAAAATGCGTATATTTTAACGGACCTCGTCAAGACGAATCCTATTTAAGTGTCACACTTCAAAGCTTTGGTGGTGGCTTTGGTGTTGTTAATGGCTAAAAGGAATTACTCTTTTGCAGTTTGAAAGCACAGATGGAATTTTTTAAGTCTGATAACACAACACGGATAGTTTCTTACTTCTTTCAACCCAAGCAGAGTCTGCCAAAGTTTCTTAAGATTCTGAAACATGACGCCAGTTTCTTATATGGGGTGTAAAGTTTCCTTTAACGGCATGTAAAAAGACAACGAACAAATCATTGTCTGTAGCACATTTATTATTTATCCACGTTAAGTATGAACTCATTTAGCTAAGCTCAATGATGCATATAAGAGTGGAAGGGTTAACACGAACAAATCAGAACTAACGATATCCTGTTTCTTAGCTGCTGATACTGGCCTTGGTATTGGAGTGGGCTGTTCAGGAAAGCCAGGCACAAATAGCTATGGAATATCTATACATCATATTGCTGACGGTTCTGTTGCTCAAAAAGATGGTCGATTAAGGTATGTTTCTTTAAATTTCGTCTAAACTTTGCTTTCCTTAAGCAAGGGGAATTGTTAGTAATAGCTGTTCAGGTTACATAAGTCTAATTTATTAGGGGATATTCTTTTCTTCCATATATTTTCTACAAATTCCCAATCAATTGTCAGTCCTTACCTGTTCCAGGGTTCCTTAATGCTCACATGTATACATCTCGTGTCAGAACTTTGGCTTTCAAACTCAATCACTTATCACCATTACCTGTTGATTTCTTTCGCCTTAGCAGGACAGATCTATTTTAGCATTTTTCTTGCCATGCAGAGGAAGAACTTGCTTCGGCATGAACAGTTACTTGGAGTAACGAACGCTTTCCAGCCGACACTGATCCGAAATTAAGATTCAGAAGGATTTATTTGAGGAACTGATAAGTTGAAAGAGGACTAGTATTCTTTTTTACTAAGTTGTATTGAGGAAAGGCCAGGGTGACCTATACAAAGCCCTAATAAAGGAAGAAGCAAGAAAACGCAAGGCTAAGAGTTGAGAGAGATCAAATCAATTTTGTTGATCTTAGATTTGAAAGATGGCAAGTTGTAAGGTTCAGGAAAGCACGAAGAAGGCAAGATGTTCCATAAATTGCATGTTCTTGGGATGAATGATGATTTGTGGGACAGGGTTCGTGAAGTAGGCAGTGAAACATGGAAAGGGTGTGAATGAGTTGAGCTTCTGGTGGTCCTGACACGCCTCAGAGGAACTGGAATAATACCCCTGATCTCCTGAGGTCTTTTATTGCTATTCATGTCCTTTACTGTTGTCAGATTGTGCCCGTCCAGTGGTCAACCAAAAATTAGGTCAGGATTGTATCCTCGTTTTCACCTGGCGCTTTGGATGGGGGCAACTTTGCACCATGTATCAACGACATTTTGTTTGTTGTTGATCAGTCCGCAACTCGAAGTCCGTCGTCGCCATCATCCACATAATTCACATAATTCAATTTCGTGCTATGACTATTGAAGTTACAGAGTATCACTTGATGCTTAGCAATGGATGGGGTTGTAACGGATAACTGAAACGGGATCAACTGAAGTTTATAGATTGAATGTGACTTGGATATCACTCGTTTCGACTGAACTTACTTCAATACCATTCGAACATTCACATGAGGTTGCAACGATGTTAGCCACTGGTTGACAGAAACCAGCACTGCCGTGTTTATTGTGTGGGATTTCACTGACAAGACGTAGACCAGGAATTTTCGGACGTCTCATGGTGCTGCTGGCATAGGTCTCTTTTAGACACAAGACGTCAGCCTGGAGGGCTGAGAGGATCTCGTCCTATGCAGTAGATAGTCCAACGACATTACTTGAGACAGTTTTCATAGCCCGTCCTGAAGAGGACACATGCTGTCGGCTGTTCAATTGCGTCGAGCTGGTGGAGGTACTAGCCGATGGAGCTCTTTTGTGCTTCTTGATCCTTCATTTCAGATTTTATTCTTTTGACAGTAAAGGTTTTAGCTGAATTAGTTACCGCTTGGGGGCAGCATTAACAGGAGACGCGACGGGAACGCTTCAGCTTTGCCACCTGATAGTGAAGTTAGCGATATATTTTGGTAGTTTACTTTGGGCAGAAGATCAGAGAGAATTTACTCTTTGATGAAATTGTGGTGCACTTCTCCGAAAGCATTTTTCATGTCTATGAGAGTGGTGAATGCCGAGCGTTGTTTTATTAGGGCCGCATCGATAACGGATGGCACCATGGATGTGTGTACGAGCAACCCTGAAATCTTCGGAGTAATGCCTGTTTGAATTTCCGTTTCAATAAATTTATTTTTGTCAAGAAAGGAGAAGATAGAATCACCTAAGCATAAAGTAAACATTTTAAGAGGAACAGATTCAAGAGTGATAAGTCTGAAGTTTACAGGATGATTATTATACTCTGATCACGGGAGAAAGGCTGTACGGCAAAACCCTTTTCAATTACATTTTTAACAAAGCCCCAGACGTTTTTTGGTACATACCGATCTTGGTTGACCTTGGTGGAAGAAGAATGAGTAGGATCTTGAATTTTCAGCTCTGAGCGCAGCAGTTGAGACATGTACTTGATTTCTTGGAAAGGGGTATCAATCGCCTTATAGGGCCTCTCCAGTGAAACATTTTCTAATTAGATTTGGTCGAGCACCCTGATTTCGAACCTGCGATTATTTTCTGATACCTCGTACTGTTTTCATTTTATAAGAGTTTAAAATTCATTTTCGAGTTCAAAATATTTGCTGAAGAAAAATTCTCGGAGATGTACTTAGTGACGTCAAAATGGCGTTCAACATTTCCTCGGTAACTCGTTTTTCTCATGAGAATTCATCGGATTATGAAGAAAATGCCGGATTCCATTTCCGATACATTGACGCTACCTTCAAACACAAGTCGCTTGAAATGTCGAGATTCACACATTCTCGTGATTTATCGTGATATACTCCGTGACGTCACTTGGTATTTTCGTTTTTTCTCGTTTTTTTCGGTAAAGTCCGATTTAGAACGCTTATAAGTTGGAAACGGTACAAGACGTCAGAAAAATAACCGCACATTTTCATCTTTGAATTAGATAGCATTAGGGATTGAGCTCCATCGACATCGACTGCTCAACCAACAACAATATAGATTTAATTGATTATCGTAACTTTTTATTGAGGCGTCATTTACCACTCAAGATTTTATATTTACTTGATCAACTTTAGATTGCTTTTAATTTTGTAATTAGTTAAATTCTTGAAATGGCGGAATGTAATGCAGCAATATAGACAGGGTTTTTTTCTAAAAAAACTGGCAAAGTAGCTAACCTCAAATTTTGCTTCCTACTTAGACTAAATCGAGTATGGAGATTTCAAATCCTAGATGGGCCAAAAAATTTCGACCAGAAGTCAGCTTTTCTGATTACGTCATAGATTTCGATGAAATGCACTTTGAACCGCTCTAAATTTGTTCTGATAACTGATACTGCCAAACAAATTGCATATTTGAATAGCATACAGTCAGTACTTTTGAATGATATATGGATTTATTATTTTTTGCACACCCTCGGTTTTTAGGTATGACGTCCCAACGTGTTGATGACGTCATCGTCTTTTATGGTATATCATGTGAAAGTTAGCTTCCAAAGCTTCTCTGGAACTACCAAAGAAATTTGTAGTTCTTTTTAGAAAAAACCCTGTCTATTATGTTAATGTGGTGTGTATGAATAATTAAAAAGATGATGATTTCAGCTCTCTGTTCCAAGTTTACCTTCTTCAAGTTAAAGCGCCTTCTTATTGGAACGCTTGACTTTATTGACGAACGGTGACCATGAAATTGACGGGTCGGTGCTAAGATTTTGAGAATGCGTTGTGCACATCACTCGTTGTGGGAAGTTTGGATATGGGAAAGGAAACATGACGCATGTAAGTTTAGAGGGAATCGCACATACTGAGAAAGCCTTGTATAATAAGGAAAAGATAAATTCTATTTAACAGGTTAATTTTCTCAGAAACAAAAATTATCTATGACAATCTAAGACCTTCAATGCTAATTTTACGTCCATATGACAAAAGTATGTTTATATTATGCTGCAATGAGACCTGTACCACAGCCAGTAGAAATTTTGACCGTGTTTTCATTTCATTCTTTCTCAGGAAAGGTGATTTTATCCGGGAAGTTAACTCGCAAGGCTTGTACCAGGCAAGTTTGGATGAAACATACAATATTCTAGGAAACCTTCAACCTGGAAATGTCACATTCAAAATCAGACGGAAGAAAAGTAGTCCAAAGTGGAGTAGAAGAAGTTCGAAGGAGAGAGAAGTAAAGGCAGCCTCTGTGGCCGGAGATGGTAATTTATCAAAGTGGGGAAATATTTTGGATTTGAGAACTTCATCGCCTGTGCCTGAGAACCTTGCTGATCTGATGACACCAGCCAGACACTTATCAGGTAACTGTCCACTACAAAAATAGTGTATTGATTATGGAAACTTTTGTCCATTGGATTGATCTGCTCCAACCCATCCCAGATTGCAATTAAAAACAAACTGTTTGGGAAAAAACAAATACACCAACTTGTGAAACCAAATGTTGATGAAAAAATTGCACTCAATCTTCTAATTTCCATGAGATGAATATCGAGAATTTGATGCAGTTTCACAGTTTTCATAATTTTTTCGTTGTGAAAGTCGCGCCAAAATTAATGGCCTAGTGTGCCATGAAAAAAGCTTTCCAACCATTGCAAATCCTTAAATTCAAATCATGTAAATTTTTTAAGCTTCTCTGCAAGTGAGCAAAGCTTATATTTTAAGAGACCTGGTCAAATTTATTTTGCCCCTTTTCCTTTGCAAACAATCAATTTCATTCCAGGTCTGGAACGAAAGAGTAGTCTAAAGTCGGCGATTTCAATTTGCGCCTCTGAGGGTTCTGAAAATGCATGTGATGTAAGTTGTGTTTTTAATGAAATTTCAAACACCTTGGCTGTTTCTTGAAATTGGACCACAGAATTACATGCACTCTAAGCATACATACATACATACATACATACATACATACATACATACATACATACATACATACATACATACATACATACATACATACATACATACATACATACATACATACATACATACATACATACATACATACATACATACATATTACATGCACTCTAAGCAAACAAACATACATACATACACTGTAATAGATACATGTTGTGGACGTGCTTTCCCTCGATTCGCACGACAGATAATTACTGCTTTACGTCAGCGTAGCACTAATCCACTTAATAGATTGAAAGAACTTGTTCGAAAGATACCTTTGGAAAGCTTTAGTGGCAATTCTGATTAACTTTCAACCAATGAGGAAGGAGAGTCAGCTGTAAACAGTTTCCAATGTCTCGGCCTAATAGATCTAGCCACAGAAAGTAAGTCAGCCTGAAGATTATAAACGTATAAATTGAAGAGGCTTTCATACATGAAAGCTTTCAAAAGCGGTCTGCTTCCAGATATAACAGTATTAGTTAATGGAACTAAATAATGCCTAGAATAAGGAATGCAACGGAACGAAGAGAAAGTAGAGAGAATAACCGTTTCGAAATCCTTAGAGCCATGACATTGAACAAATAAATTATGCGAATACGAGGCATAACCAGAGAAATGGACTTTCATGTAGGAGAGGGTTAAGAGCTTATAGCCACAGTATTAAATGGACAGAGATGAATAAAGAGCTTTATATGATGTATCTGCAGTCAAACCCCCAAGAAAATGGAGACCAGAAGCGTCTTGAATGCCTGAGGGATAATCATTTCACCACAAAGCATGTAGCGGAGCAGGTCCGTCAAACGAAAGATTCTATTAAACGATTCTGATATTCAGCTACTTAATCTACGGTTTCTTACCCCGGAGAAAGGTAGCAGAATACAGGCATAGATACCAGAAAATCTGAGCAAGAGTCAGCCATTTACTTGGGGTAAATTTATACGATGAGCTGAAGATGGGACGAACCTATTAATTTTGAATAGGCTCATCTCTTGGCTCATCGTATAAAACAGTTAGAAATGATAGGCACGTGCTGCTGATGAGCCCATCTTGAGCTTATCAATTTATGATGAACCTACTCGAATAAGTTCATGTTTGGCTCATCGCCATTTTATATGACGGGATAGTTCGTCGATGAAACTATTTGCATAATTTGGCAGTCCGCATTTTTTACTTGGTGTTATCATATGGGCATGCGCGATATAGCAACGTTAATTCCCACCAAAGTGTCTTCGACCTAACTTCAGTGATTGCAGCAGCATGTCATCGTTCAGTAAGCGTACGTCGATATTCTTTTCGGAATTCGGGGAAAGTATTGATCAAGAAATTGTGCAATATGATAGCGGTGGAGAAAATGGCAATTAAGCTTCCGTTAGTAGTAATCGCCCAGGAAGTGAGAATGAAAGCGCAAGGGGTACTGATTCTGAAGATGGTGGCTTTGTGCACATAAAGAGACGTAGACTCGAAGCAGCTCCTTCATGCACAGTAGAAAAAGATGTCTCTGATGCAAACAATATCGCAATGAAAAAGGAAAAAGGAAAGTCAGGACCAAAGGCCATGTGGTCGACAGAGATGCTGAATGACTTAGTGGACGGGTTGATGGCGCATGCGTGACATTGATGGTACTGTGCAATAGGTTCATCATTAGTCCCTCTTATAAAACAAAGCATCAATTTTATCGGGCTAATGATGAACCCATTCAACAATAGGTTCGTCCCATCTTCAGCTCATCGTATAAATTTACCCTTAGAAACAATACCTCGGTAATGATGGAGAGTGGCCCTATTGCCAAAACACTAAATACTGATGAGACGTGGAATAGCAATAGCCCAATCATGAAAAGATTGAAGGAAGAATGAAGGAGTGAATATGAGAATAAATTTAGAAGGAACATAACTATAGATTTAGAACACCGTGAATTTAGTACGAAAGTTTTCCCATCAATGCCATGAGATGATAGGAGAAGAGATTGAGGAAACACAGGAAAATTGATATTGAATTGATTTTTGGGTACTAAACGTTTTGTATTATGCCGCAGCCGTTACGATACTGCGAGAAGATCAGAAGCTTCGAGAAACAACTGAAATATCTAAGTCACCCGATAAGCAAGGCTGGCAGATGTTGATAGAAAGCAAGATTGAGGAAATGAGAAAAAAGATATGACACACTGAAGCCACACATACATAGCCACATATACATAGCTCTACATACATAGCCATACATACATAGCCATACATACATAGCCATACATACATAGCCATACATACATAGCCATACATACATAGCCATACATACATAGCCATACATACATAGCCATAGATACATACCAGGGGCGGCGGGCGCGAAATTTCAAATGCTATGACATTTATGGAAATCAGCTAGGGCATTTAAACCCTCAGTCATTTTCTTGCGGAGTGAAAAGCGGGAGCATGAAAGCTATAAGTTATTTTTTAAACAAACAAAACAGTTACAATTTTTTTGTAAAACCCTGGCTGTATGCACAACGACTGCAGCAAGTGGTGTTTCATTGTAGGAATACAAGTTGCTTTTTTTATAGTCTGAGGCATGTGAGACCTTGAGGAAGAAATAGCTTGTTTCATCCGCCGAGAAACTCGCTCAAATCAGCTGAAATGTCAATTGGTGTCATTGCACGGGATAATTCATCGCTAAATCAGTTTTTCGTACCACTGTCAGGAGAACTTAGATACTTTGCAGCCCCTCGTTGATATTTTCATCCTCTGTGAATAAATCTTTCGATACAGTTTCAATGAGCATATGAAGTCAGCATTCTGTATGCTAATAATGAGGTCTCTCACAGTATCAGTCCACTCCATCGTGTCGATAGAAAGATCGTACAAAACAGCATATCAATAGTCTATTGAAATGAATCTATTGTAACTATGGATGTGTCTCGAGAAAGCCATCTGGTATCTCCTGGCATTGGTAGGTTATGACCGAGATGACATGTTCTCTTTGGATTGTTCGTGAGGAAACAGACCAGTTTATCGATTATTCCAGAAAACGAGCTCATTCCCATTCCCTGAATTTGTTTGTAGCAAGAGATGCACAAAGCGACAACAGTCAGCAGCACCATGGTTTTTTAGTATGCGAATGGAAAGATAGTATGCCAATGGAAAGATATCTAGAGTTCGTTTTTTAACACCATTCAGCTCCCCGTCAATTTAACTAAAGCAGAATAAATTGAAGATTATGGATAATAAATTCTTCAACTTGAAATCTCTATCTTATCCTGTTCGTAGCGGCCGTAGTTTCACACAAACGGGATTTCATCGGTGGGCCTTCTACTCCAAGGGGCAATTAGCATCATTGATTGCCGCGGTTGCTATTACTTCCTCGAAAGTCATAGCACGGCCACTCTCTAACAAGGGTCACAAAGTTTACAACAGAAAATCAAATAGTATATCCACATCGTTGAATAATATCCTATCACTATACATAGCCAATAAAGATATTTCTTTTTTCACAATTCCACAAATCCATGCGAAATTCTGATAAGCGGCTTGAACAGTTCTTAATACTAACAGGAGAACACGGACGTCCGTCTATTTTAAAGCGAAGACGCTGGTCATGATTCAGTTTTCCTTCAGTTTCCAACAAGTTTTGAGATACCCCAGCGAACACTGCCAGATGCAAGTTGATTCACGTTGAAACCTTTTAGGTTTTTGCTCTTTAAAAAAGCGTACACTAACTAGCAGTAAAAGTAGATTTGATTGCCGTGCTATGAACTCGTTGAATCTCATAGCACGTTACGTCACTGCTATACGATTCACCAATGAAAGACGTCACACACACCTCAACTATTGTTTTCTGCTTCCTATGTTATGAAATTGAAGAAAGTCCTAGCGTGGCCAGAGGAATAGGGCAGAGGCACTGCGCCTTCTTAACAAAAGTTATATCGACAGCGTGCTGTGAAAGATCACACATTGAGAGGTTATTATCACGCAGTCAATGATATTATGAGCGCAGCGTATTATGACAATGGAATCGTAGATATTTGAGAACTATTTCTTTCTTTCTTTGGAATTTCCAAATTTTGCGACTTTTTTAGTAATAAAAACCTAGTCTTTAATAAATAAAGACCTTGTCATTGCAAAACTTTGCTATGACAATCATAGCCAGTCAGCTCTCTCCGCCGCTCCTGATACATACATAGCCATACATACCTATGTGAACCAAGCTAAGCTTTTTCGAATAAGCCAATAGAGACTGTACGGTTTTTAAATTTATATTTTTCTAGGACGCAATGTCTTTCGCATCTTTCGTCAGCCAATCAAAGCTTCCCTCGGCAATCCGCGTCCGCGTTGCATCCGCAAGCGACCCAGCCATTCTTGACCAAGCCTACAAATCGACCACTGCGGATCAACCAATAGGGGCATCTAATGTTGATGGTTGGACGTCTGTTCCACCTCCTCCTCTGCTTCCTGATGATGATGATTCCACTCTTAATGATGTTGTGCAGACCTTTAGCGAGTCAGCTAGCTTGTCTAAATTGATCGAGAAATACCAAGATACAAGGAGAACTATCGAGGTTTTAACTATTGATAAAAAGAAGTCGATTGCAGGTATGTTTCCTAATTTTACCTATCATTTGATTGTACGATCCAGTCATCCATCACAGGGACGTCGGAAGTATCTAAAAAGTGGGAAGAGGCAGTGCAATAAAAGGGCAGTGCAATAAAAGGACTGTGCAATGAAAGGGCAATGCAATAAAAGGGCAATGCAATAAAAGGACTGTGAAATAAAAGGACAATACAATAAAAGGGCAATGCAATAAAAGGACTGTGCAAAAAAAGGGCAATGCAATAAAAGGACTGTGCAATAAAAGAGCAATGCAATAAAAGGGCAATGGAATAATAGGACTGTGCAATAAAAGGGCAGTGCAATAAAAGGACTGTGCAATAAAAGGACTATGCAATAAAAGGGCAGTGCAATAAAAGGGCATAAAATTTTAATCGCATTTTTATCGGTATAAAAGAATGTAAAGTTAGCATGCAGTTGAAAGCAACTAGACCGAAATTTTAACTCGTAAGAAAGTAGGAAATCGTCCCATAAATGTATTTATGGTTGTATTTGTATCTGTATATACATGTTGTTATGTGTATAAGTTTTTAAGTTGATGCCTCTTACCATAAATGCTATTCATTATAGTGAGGTTTTCAGGTATAATTTAACCAAAGCATTTGATTGATGCAAAGGTTGGGAATCTTTTTATGAATTGTCATGTTCCCAAAATAGATAAGAAATACCCCCGAGAACCGCTGTAGATGTAGTTTTGATAGAAGGAAATAATTCGTTCTACAAGAATGGTTGAACTGAGATTGACAGCATACTCGATATCAACCTCAGATGAAACCAGAATCGAGGGCTTTGTGTGTTTTCCAGGGTACTAGATTTACTCATTTATCCATATTATTCTGCCTCACCAATGGCGTCGATATTTTTAAAGTTGAATTAAATACCAAGGTGCCTTTGGCATTCGTTCACATATTAAAGCCACTGCCATCAAAATCATATGAGAATTCTCTTAATCCTTAACATAAGGAAGTCATTTATGCATGTAATTGAATTATGTATTAATGTTTCATCCTGGTACTACAAAAACTTAATCAAATGCATCCTTCTATTTAGCACCGATTTTGGGGTGGTGCTCAAAAATGCACTCTGTCTTTTCGACAAAGTCCAGTCCAAAGCCATTCGTCTCACCAACAATCCTTACCTCACCAAATATCTCCAACCGCTTTCCCATCGTCGCTTAGCTGGAGATCTTTCCATCATTTACCGATACTTTCACGGGCCATTGCTCTCAGGCGATCAGGGAGATTATTCCTGTTCCTCTGCGGCTTGTCAGGACCACCCGAAGCTCAGCTCATTCACACACTTTCAAAGTTTCACTGTCTAATCCGCGAACTTTATCCCACAAATCATCATTCATCCCCAGAACATGCAATTTATGGAACGTCTTGTCTTCTTCTTGCTGTCCTGAATCTTACAACGTGCCATCTTTCAAAAAGAAAGTCTAGGATCAATAAACTTGATTTATCTCTCTCTTCTCTTAGCCTTTTGCATTCCTTTTTCTTCCATTGTTGGGCTTTGTATAGGCCACCATTGCCTTTCCTCAACATAATTTACTAGCAGAAACAAGGAGAGCTGGATTTTAGCCTTGTTCTCTAATTCCCGCTTACTTTGCTTCACGTTTCAATGATTTTTTAAAGGTTCACTTGGCATGGGAGTCAGCGTGGAAAAGCGAACGGATACTGACGTCACCGGGCGTGTTTATGTCAAGACAATTTTGCCTGGTGGTGCAGCAGAATTAGCCTCGGGTGGAAGTGGTGGTATACAAGAAGGAGATGAAGTATTGGAAGTGGACGGAAGTGAGCTAAATGGTTTGTCGCAGGAGCAGGTTGTTAAGCTGTTCAGGGAAATGCCATCACAATGCGAGATAGTTATTCAGAGAGAAAAAAGTATTGAAACAATGAATCGTATTTCTGTCCAACCTGTGTCAATATTTCCCTCTCCGAGACAACAAAAGAAGAAGCAGAATACAATCCAAGTAACAGTAGACAGGTCACAAATACCTACAAATACATCTTCATATGAAGTGCCAAATATAATAAGTGAGACAGTTAAGACACCTTCAATGCCTTACATTAGACGTCGAAGCGTTATTCCTGGTACAGGTGTAGAGGAAGATTCATCAAAGCTGCGGGGGAAGCGAAAACAGCTTGCACAGCTCAGCGAATCGTTCAAAAAGTCAAACGATTCATATCCAGATGAGATGAATATGTCAATGAAGACGATCGAAAATATGGCAAATTCTGATGGCGTCACTGATGCACTACAAGCATCGCTGAATTCCGGTGTCAGTTCTTCCAATGCCAACAGAATAACACAGGGTAGCAACATTAACCGGTCTGCCTCTAGTCTAAGTGCGACGAGGCCAAACTTAGATCCCGCATATTCACGCATCAATCCGATGCCATTGCTTTGTGATGTGCCTGTAGGATTGAATGCTCATTCGATTGAACTAGAAAAGAAAGAACAGTCATCACTCGGTATCAGCCTTGTTCCTAGCTATGACGAGTGCGCTGGGTTTTTTCAGGTAATTCTTGAAAATTCACGCATGACGGGTGACGTTCCTTATGTTCTTTATTAAATTGTAAATGAACTATCAGTGCGATCAGTTCTAGGTATTTTTTCGTCAGAAACTACCGTTCACTCCTCATTAGTCGATTGCATTTACTTTTATACTCTTCTGGTGCATATTTTGCGATAACGGGGACGTTATTTTGACAGCGGAAAATATTCGTGTTTTGCTTCATTGCTGCTTAGGCAACTATTAGACAGTCTAATTGTGAAATATAGTTGAATTACTTAGGGAAAGGATTTATGAGTTGAATGTCATTTGACTGTCATAGATTGCATTGTTCTGTTTCTTGGTTGTTTTGAAATACTTCTTCATTTTTTTTAGCTGGAACTTGATAAAAGGATTGCAATGTTCTCTTGTTTGCTTCGTTTTAACCATCAACGAGCTATTTCAACTATTGCCTAATGGACCGATGCTATTATAGGCGTTGATGCTGCAAATGCACAGAAGTATTAATGTCTTCTTTCTGCAGGTTCGACGCGTAATGCCAGGCAGTGTTGCTGAGGCTGACGGGCATCTTCAAGTTGGGGATTACATTTATTCAGTTAATGGTAACGTAATGAAGGATCTCAGTCACCCAGCGGCCTTGCAGATCTTAAAGCATTCTGGAGCAACTGTAAAGATTGTGGTGTTTAGAGACAAAAGCAAAGACCTGTTACTTGATCAAAATGAAAAAGCAAAAGAACATAGAGAAGAAAGAAGTCACATTAAGCAAAGACTCTCTCTTCAACAGCGACCCTCAGGATTGATGAAGAGAGACTCACGCGATGCAATCATCCCTGGATCAATACGGGGTGAGGGCAAATTGCACCCTTCCTCCAATGCAAAGTCACCACTGATTCGTCATAGCACCATTGATTCGATTAATAGCGAAATCGCATCATCCATGGGGATTCCACATTTAGAGGATAGCAGTAAGGATGTCACTCCGAGAGTCAGAAAGCTTGATTTATCGCAGAAGGTATCAACCCCATTAGGACCTGTGACAGAGGAGGGTGAGGGTATCAAGTTAAAGAAACCGACTTCGTTCGAAATCAAGGAGCAGAAGGCGTTTTCACAAAATTCTAGAAAAAATATGGCACAAGATGAGTTTCCATCAAAGGCCTATACAGATTATAAAGAGAATGAAACGCCAGTTAGGAGAAATGTACGGTGCTCTTCAAAAGATGGAAACGAAGACGACAGTGATGTGGACATAGAAGAGGCACCTGCTTTCAATACTGCATTGCTAACTTTTGGTCATAGATCAGAGATACAGCCATTTGTTATTGAATATCAGAGAATGTTTAAAGGACTTGGTATTAAAGTTATGCTGGATAAAGAAGAGCATGTCACCATCACAGAAGTTTCACCTACTGGCCTAGCAGGCAAAGATGGCAACATACGGTAAGAGAAGAACTGTAATTCTCTCTCATGGTAGGGGTGAATTTTTACTAATTGAGATGAGAAGGTGCTCTCAGGCTGTGCAATTTTGACTGCATTGACTGGTCACATTCTTTCTACGTCACATTAAATCGCTAGACCAACCAAACATATCAATAGAGATTAATTAGCCTATTAACCAAGCAATCAAGCAATCAATGGATTGTTCATGCCTGTCATGAACCGATCAATGTATCATTTATAACTGACGAATCAATTAGTCAAGCTAGAGAATAATTAATCATTCAAGGATCTACAAAAATAACCTGTGTATCGTTCATTTTTCTGGTGAATCAAGAAATCATTAAATAAATCAGTCAATGATTTAATGATTCTATGAGCGAATCCGTCCTTCATTTACCGGTCCTTATTTATTTCGTTTGGTTTTTTTATTTTAGAGCAGGTGACATTTTGCTGTCTATTAACGGAGACGAAGTGAAAGGAAAGCCCATTTCAAGAGTTCAAGAGATGATTAACACTGTTCCACGAGGCAACGTTCAGCTCATTGCAAAATCCTCCAAAATTGATGAAGAAATAATGCGAAGAAGAGGCAGTTCTCAAATGAATGATATCTCACAACCTTTCCTTCTTTCAAAACCGAATGAAAATATTTTCACGTCTGCAAAACAACAGCCACCCCCACCACCTGAAAGTATATTCTCAACAGAAAGTGATTTTCAGGTTCTATGTCCTCCCCCACCACCTGTGTTTAGTCTATCGGCTGTAGAAGCCATAGAGGAGCAGAAAAATTTAAAATACTGCCATTCAACTGGCGCATACCCGATGACTGGTTCTGATCTTCGCGATGATATTAGTGATATGGAAAGTCTTCCAAGGGCTCCTCCTCGTCCAACGATGTCATCAAACTCCTTACCAGTGAGCAGGCGATTGGATACTGTTGACGAATTTCATGGCGCTGTTAATCCCCCTTCTGTGTTTGGATTGCATAATGATGATCATGATTATGATGAACATGATGATGATGATACTGACAATGATAGCATATTCACCGCATTACCACCGCCGCCTCCCAAACCAAATAGCGAGTCATTGAAGCCATGCAACTCTAATTTTACCCCATTTAAGCACCAGGAATCAATTCCAACAGAATATTCAGATAGAGACTCAAGCCAAGGCTCAGAGGCTACCATACGAGGAAATGGCAGCCAGTCATGTTTCGCATCCTCCGAGAGTGAGTTGAGTCTTATACTTCCTCCAAGCAGAATCAGAAATGCGGACTTACCGGCAGTTGAGGAGAAAACAAACTTTATCGAATGCCTGCATACTCAGAGGCCAATGAGCAATTGTTATTGCTCGATGGGTGATGTTGACCGGAGAGATTCCCTTGATTGTAATTATGATTCCTTCGATTATAATTATGATGACAGAAAATCGACGGGCTCTATACCCAATCCACCTCGTACTATCGAGGCATCGCACTCGATCGGTGTTCGTGGGGCACCTGAGGGTGCACCTTCACGATCAGCTTCATTCAGAAGTAACGATGGCAGCATCTCATCTGCACTGGACTTTCTTGATTCGACTCTTTTACCACATACGGACAGTATAGATATACCAACGGCAGGATTGGTTGACTCGCAGTTCTTATCACCGCCAACTTGGTCTTTGAATCCAGAACTTTCAAGTGATTGTTGCCTAGATATTGGTGAAAATACTTCGCCTATGTCGTTGCTAAGCTCCAAGCCATATGGATCGTATACCGATCTTTCCAAAGATACACCGACACATATTCCTGTCATCATGGGTGATCGCCCTGAATTTTCGAAATGTACTAACAAAAAGAAAGGATTTCTTGCTAAGCTTAAACAGAAATTTATTTCACCGAATAAAAGCAAAAGCGAAACCCCAGTTGTTATGGACTCAAAAGGAAGAGAAATCATTCACTTTACCCATGAAAAGGTGAAATCGATCTGTAACAGTAAATCAGGTATGCGGCCAGCTTCTAGTATTCCAAGTATAAGGGATATTTTTCCAACAGAGAGCATGAAAAGAACAACGTCATTGGACGAAAATTCGATGTCAGCATTGAACAATGTTGATGCTAATGATGAACGAAAAGCTTCAAAAAACAACCGCAACTCGTCAATTCCCACCGCCCCTGGGTGGCAGGTTACAGAGGAAGTGTATAGTGAGTCATCACTAGATCAGAAAGCCTCTTGCTTTGCCCGTGACAAAGGTGTATCACTTGAGTCTGGCATTGACAGAATTTCTGATTCACGCAACCAGACCAATCGATCTGAAAAAGGATTCGTTGTCTCATCATCGAAAGAAAATCGTCGTAGATCATTAACAGCGCGGCGGATGTCGAGAACCTCGCCGCCACAAAGCCCTGCTCCGCCGCCACCGATTGACGAGGTCATCGAAAAACCACCCCGAAGGTCATCATTTACTTCGAGACTGTCCAGCTCCTTAGGCGACCTCTCTCGGAAAATGCAAAGATCGGACTCAGAGCAAAAATCAGGTAGAAATGAAATCAGTAGAGATTTGAAATCGACAGATAGGCCTATTGTACCAAAGAAACCATCCTTAAAGGAGAAGGCTTCATCCCCACTTCTTGATCGAATCAGAAGTCTGAGTAGGTCTAGCAAGCCATGTAGGTCCTCAGTTTCCAAGAGAGACATTGATAGAAGGAAAGAGTCATATATTGTTGACTATTTTGGTTCCGCAAGCAGCTCAAGCACATTCTCAGGCTTCGATGAAAGCATGGTAGGTGCAACTTTAGATTCGGTGGCTCGTCGTAAAAAAGTCTCGAAACAGTCGCTGATGAGGTTCGATTTCCCACCACCCCCACCTACCGCTGAGGACTCAAGTGGTGATGCGTCCTCTGATCTGAGCTGCAAGAAAATAGTCGAAGATGGAAAAAAAACTGAAGGAAAGAAACAGGAAAATGCGAACCGTTTCAGTGTTGTTTTAGAAGAGAAAGAAGCAGAGTCATGCATAATGAAGAAATCACGCAGAACAGCGTCATTAACCAGTACTGGGCAGGCAAGCATCGTAGGAAGTGAAGGTTGGGGGTCCGATTTCTCAGATCTAGAATCGGTGAGGACCGAGTCACAGAAAAACAGTGATTTGACTGATCCAAAGCTACAGCCGTTTAGTGTTCCGCTCAATCAGATTGTATCAAAAAAAGGTGAAAATCTTCATAAAGCTGAAAGCCCAATTAAGTTAAAATCGCCTCTCTTTAACATCTTCAGCAGTCGAGATCAGAAGTCGGAAAAGAAAGCAAAGGAGAAAGGTTCGAGGTTTGCCGGGCTGTTTCATAGCAAAAAAAGAGGCCTTTCTGATCCCTATCAAGAGTGCACCGATTTTAGGGAAAGCATTGGTGCCCTAGGTGGGGAAGCTGCCATAAGCAAACTGCACAGAAAGCACAAGGTAGAGATCGCTAGTGACTCGAGCCCAGGTGTGATGAACCAAGACGAATCAGGATTGTACGAGTCTGTCAATGACGTTACCAGCTCAATGAATTTTTCAAAGTTGATTAAAGAAGAAATAGATCCGGAACAGAGAAAAGAGAGTATGTATATGTAGATTTTTTTTCATAGATCATTTAAATATATCTTTTTTATGTTCTCAGATTCACCGTGATAATCAAGACATCATATATTGGAGAAAAATTTTGCTATAGCTAATGTGTTTTGTAGTATGTTATCATGGGGAAATACCCTGGTGGCCAGTGTAAGGCCCCGAAAAGGGAAGGCATAGAAAGGCTAAGAAGAGAGAGAGGTACTGTATATCTGATTCTTTTTAATTTGAAGAAGATATGCCATATAATTCAAGGAAAAAGAATAAGGCTCCACTTTATGGGTTGAAGTTCGTGGATTACAAAAGTTTACAAATTAATGAATTAATGAATAGCTCAGTAATGAATTGAGGAAGCATCTTCAAGGGCGCGTTGTATTTCCTAAAGGTTTCTTGAAACCTAAAATGTCCATTTGCAACTCAGCAAAGACAGATTTATTTCAGTTTTTCTTAAGTGTTTTAATGTCGATCCATTTTCACTTCATTAGGAACGTCATCCCATCACACTGAATGATACTTTGCAAATGGTTCTCTCTTTTCCCTGGAAACCTCTGATTTCTTGTGGATATTGTTTGATCTTAAAAGTCCTTCACTTTTACTCAGTTTCTGCACTTCTTTCAGGCATTGAGCCGCTGCGCCTTTCATTGCCTTAAAAGCTACAGTCAGAATTAGATTTTTCCATGCTCAGTTGCATGGGTAACAAAAGAAGTTGTTTTAGATACCTTGTTACTTTCGTGAGCTTCCATTCCTAGTGCAGCTCTGGCAGCTGACATTTTTGCAGTCTACGGATTTCATGTTTTGGTAGGCCTAGTAAATGGTAATTGAATGATCTATTTGGGATGTTACCATCCCCACAGCTATCATTTCTTTAGCTTCATCTGTTAAAACTTTCCTAACTTGCTTCAGTCTTTACGATCCATGCAATACTTTGTGACAGATATCTGTTTACATTTTTTCTTGTGGAAGTGTTCATCTTTATAAGCTCCAAGGCATTTAATTGCAACAGTCCCCTCCATTAGCTACTCGTTCTCTTCAAGGTTCTTATTTTGACATATTGTTTTGTTGATGTAAAGAACCATGGTATTCGTATTCAATTTTGAGACATTCGGTGTCAGTCTATTGCTATTCATTCAGTCTTTTGCAGCGACTAAAAATTGCTTGTCATTCTCGATTGCTCTCATATTATTTTGCTCATGGTTTGAACGATACACTTGCAGTATGATCGTTGGTATGATATTCCGTACTGTCGCTTGTGGAGTAGAAAAGACAAATAAAACAACTGAATCTCAACAGAACATAACACTTTTGTAGCCTCTACTACTCGCATCCCGCTACCAGACTGACTCCTCTAGTCCTGGTAACTAATCTCTCCGAATTAGAACGTTTTCTTATCACTATAGTTGGCATAGCCACCGATATATAGGTTTTCAGGATAGCATTTGCCAATTTACTTGCACCGATTGAATAAAGAACGTCCCCAGCATGACAGGGGGGACAGAGCACATTACATCCTTTTGTGACAATATTATTGTTCTACAGTTACCTTGAACTGATAAGGTCAAAGATGGAGTTTAAGTCAGGCAATAGCTATTCCCTGAATACCAAGATACATGAGTTGTACATCTAACATGCTGTCATGGTCCACTATGTCAAATGAGTGCTTTTTGGCACTTTCAGCCTTCTCTGTATGCTAAGTCGTATTCTGGAACTTAGTTTGGTAGATTAGTTTGTTAGCTTTGGAATGGGGTTGACTGGTTCGAGCCTCTCGTGGTCCTGACACGCCTCAAGAGAAAATGGTATAATACCCTTGATTTCCTGAAAATAATTTTCTGTGAAAGTATCTATAAAAAATGGAAAGATTCGCAACTAAATGATGATGGGAAAGAGGCTGCAGAGATTTGGTGAGATTTAGATGAGACGAATAGCTTTGGACTTGTGGATTTAGGAGGATCATTTCAGTCATGGAAGCAGTACTCCAGAAAAGTACGGGTATGGGATATGTATGTAGCAAGTAGATGATAAGATGGTAAGAATCTGCTGGCCCTGGAAGAGAGACCAAGTTTGAGATCCATTTATATTGCGGATTCTATAGTAATAGTCAGATTCTTTCGATCATTGTCCATGCATCAATCTCTTTGTTCCCTGTCAGATTGCTTACTACTAAATTGATTTTTTAGGTGTAGATATATATGATATACAATTAAAGACATTGAAAGCTTATCAAGTTAACAATGAAGCAGCCACTTTTTACGAGAATTTACAAGCTTTAAGAAAAGACAGTCCGTTAGACGATTTTATAGATGGCAGCATTAGAAACCCCATTCCTAAGCCACCACGAAGCAAAGAGGATGTTCAGGCTGCACCCGTCAGTGAATACATGAACTTAGCTGAATGTCAGAAAAATGTGGGTATTAGTAGAGGAAATTTGCCATCGAAACCGGTACCAGATTTCGACATCAATCTTATGGATCAACTGGACAATTTCGCATCAGCTATGGACGCGGGTAGCGAAAATAAACAAGATGAAGTTGATAATGGAATGAGACCTCTTCCTTCAATACCAGATGGAGAAGAGGTTGAAGGTACTAATGGCAAGAGTCTAAGTTCCGTTGAAATCGAAGCATTGTATGCAACTGTCAATAAACCAACGAAATACGAAATAAAGGATGAAGGTGTGGATTTTGATTGCGATAAACTTGTATCCATGGCTGAGAGAAGTAGCCCGGATTATTTTCAAGTTGATCAGAGCAAGCAGTCGAGGAGAAAGATAAGTAAGGATGTGTCGTCACTTGATGAAGGAAAATTTAAGATTCAGGTAACGCAATGGCTATCATTATCGATTTTTTGTGTCAATCTTGTAGCACGTAGCAAGTATCCCAACTCAACTTATGCATTTCATGATTCAATGGCGCTTGAAGCCGATCCCTCGCCCATGTTAATGGGAATGGTTGGGAAGAAGACAAGCGTTCCACTGTAAAAGCCCCGGCCATCAGTTGATGAAAATGACTGAATTAATGTGAGTGATGTTTCATTGTTTGCCACAAAATAAGGGCATTTCGACCAAATTTCAGTTGGCTGAATTCGCAAATTAACAGAAAGACAGTGAGAACAAATCCTAGCACTAGTGTTTTTTGATTATCTCAAAAACCTCTTACTTCTGATTCTATAGATGGTCAGAGAAGCTGGTTGTCCACTTGGCATAACTATTGTAGGTGGCAGTGACACTCCTATCGGGATTCTGTTAGTGTCAAAACTACAAAAAGAGTTAACCGCGGGAAAATCTAATCAAGTTCACCCTGGAGACCAGCTGCTACACGTCAACAACCAAGACTTACAAGGTAAGCCGCGAAATTCTCATTTTAATATTAAGTTATTCACAATTACCCCTATTTCATTGGGCAGGCTATGTATGTAAATTTGTATGCAAGTATATTGGAATACTTGTATTGATCTGTATAGGTACTTATCATATGATATATATTTGCATTTCCATATGTTAACATCCGTCCCGTCAATGAGCTTTTTAAGCAGAGGGGCTAATTATAGAACCGAAATCATTGACGGAGGGCTAGGCCAAACCTGTTCATTTTCTTGAATCTTAGATTTGCCCTCTGTTGTGAAGGATCCTTTTTTCAGAGAATATCATGGTCTGTGACCTTGTGTACAGAACTTCAGAGGATACCTTTCATCTTTATCTCTCAATGGTGGTGTGCCGATTCGTTAAGGCGCAGTGTTTCGATTCACGCGAGGTCTACTCGCGTAGGTTCGAATCCCGTCGTTGGAACCACTAGCCAACAGTCAACTCAGCTGTCCATCCTTCCGAGGTCGGTAAATGGTTACTCAGAAGTAACTCTGAGGGCAAAAGCACTAGACACACATTGATAACAGCTAATCTAAAGCTGGAGTGTCTCATCCAGTATAATGATTCGAAATCATTATTATTATTTAATTGCTTAACTTTGCCAAGTATACAGATCATTTAGATGTATCAGGAGGGCGTCAAATAGCATAATAATTTCTTTCAAGGGGGCCTACCCCTCCCTTGCCCTTTCACTTACAGAGCTGATTTATCTAGCCATGTATACATGTAAAAACACGTATTTTGTTCATGTATCTTTTTATGCACATGAAAATTAAACTATTTGTGTTCAGGGGCGACACACGCAGAAGCCTTGCAGTGCTTGAAAAATACGCCACCATTGGTTGAACTAGTCCTTCTGAGATCGAGCGATGGTAACAAATCGTTATTGGCTAAAGCGTCAAAGCCCCTTGTGATGAAATGCTTATCCGCAAAAGTTCCATCGAAAAGCAAAGATGACAACGATGTGATTCTTTTTAAACCTTCACAAAGCCTCGATATAGATACTTGCGCAAATGAGGCTACAGACTTCGCTTTTAAAAGTCAAAATGAGGCGGTGCATTCGCGTGCAAAGACTTTTGGTGGATTTTCAACGTTCCAAGGAATCATTGGTAGTGAACTTTTGAATAAAGAAGCGAGAATAGCTACACCACAGAACGAGAGTATTGAACGCAGGGATGCTATGGTTGTGGAATGGCAAACAATAGAGATTACCTTAAAGAAAACTGGCGGGAAAGGTCTTGGCATTGGTGTAACAGGGGGGCCAAAAAGTGAAATTGCAGATGGCATGGTGGTTAGTTAGATATCATTCGTTAATCTCTCCACCTGCTTATTCGTCTGAGACACTTTAATTAAGCAACCATTTCCATAAGCTTGTCTGCTTCAATATTCAGGATCTAAAATCTAGTGTCAGTGCAGGATTTTGCTTTAGATCATGGAAAAAGAGCAGGGGTAGGGGTTGGTTGTGAGATTTAGCAATTAATAGGCTCAATTCATAGTTTTCAGTTGTTATCATACCTCATGCTCTTTGCATTAGAGCATGACGCCGTTTTGGTTTACAGGTTATCCTTTCGTTTTTTTCACTTTTCAGGAAGCTGAAATGTCAGTTGTTGCTTCCTTAAGAAAGAGTTGTTTGATTCTGAATGATAGCGCGCTGTTATTTCATGCCTTTTGTCGTCATTTTTTGTTGAAAAGGTCGTATACTCAAGCTGATTTTCCTTTTTTTTTTTAGGTTCGCAAGCTTGTTCCGGGAAGTATTGCCGGCGATGATAATCGTCTATTAAAGGGGGATAAAATAATGTCTGTCAACGGGAAGGAACTTAGGGGCCTAACTCAACTTGAGGCATTGAACTTGCTGAAGAACTTTACGGTCACCGTCAACCTCGTTGTAAAACGAAAGCTAGGCAAAGAACTGCCAAAATGCTACTCATTATCAGCTGTTGACTTGAGACCTCCGAGCCCTTTGCTATTAGCAGCAATGACAACGCCTAACGAGAAGCAACTGCTCTCCACAAAAAACCTTTCAAATTTAATTGAAAGAAGAACAAAAAACAAAAAGCTCAACAATACATCAAAAAGCTTCGATTTGACGGTTGGAGGTGGGGTGAGAAGTTCAATGTATGGAGATACTGATATTTAAGATGTATTGACTTGTGTACGCATTTTCACAGCTTGTTCTTGGCGCATGCTCGTAGGATATTTGCCCCCCCTCCCCTTTGTCATTAATATACCTGGTTTTTTATCTTTCTTTTGATTTCCATTTTAGCATTATTTTCATTTATCCTAGATTAAATCTCACCATATTCATGAAATACAACTAGTAGTTTAGAAGGACAATCAGATGCTTCTATTGGAATTCACTGAAAGGGTTAATGACCTATTTACCGCATGCTGAAATTGGTCTGTCGTTTCAGTAACATTCTTTTGCGCCTAACTGGGTGCCGGTGCCTCAGCCTCCTAGCTTCTACGCCTATCATCACAAATATAAGTTGCCTCTATCCGATTCTAAAATTCATGTCACAGAGTTTAGACCGCGTTCGCATTATAGAAGTTTTAGAGTTGAGCTTTTAAGCAAGTCTTGCTGCATATTTATCGTTATAATTGGTTTTATAACATGTACATTTATCACTGGTAGATAGCATCATGAATTAGATACCACGATTATAGTTCTAGTGTATGCAAATGGATTCTGTTCTTCGATTCTGGAGTAGTTAAGATACGGGGAGTCCTGTGCGCACTTTTGGGTATTAGAGAGTGAAAGTTTTACACTGCATTTCCAACCCGACCATTTTCCCCCACAACACAGTTTATTCATTTTTTCATTTAGAGTTTTAAATTTACTACTGTATGTAAGAGTTACAAAGTTTACTAGCAGAGTAAAAACAACAAGTCACACCAAACTCAAAGATGCATCAATCATATGTAACGTTCTCAAATCATGACGTTGACGCCGTCTTTAAGATTCTTGATAAAGGAAAAACAACCGGATATTATGGTGAAAAACTTGTTTTATATTTAGAACCAAGTCCAGCTAACCAAAATTTTATATCTGATGTTATAATAAAAACCAATGCACCAAAAAGTTTGAAAGAAAAGATATCTGAAGATTCAGAAATTGATGAATTTATTGTTTCAAAGGGAAAACTTAATGGAAAGAAAACAATAAAAGCATTATATCTCAAATCAGACAGCAATAGTTTTCACACCGGTTTTCCTTATGTTGCAGATTTTGATATAATGGAAGACGATTTAGTAGTAGCAAAAAAGATTGACGTTGCGCTAAAAGGTCATACTTATGCCGTAAGAGATGTATTTTACTTTGACACAAAATATGGTGAAAGTGGTATTGCAAGATTAAAAGATGATGAAACTAAAGAAACAGTTAGTATATATTTACCAAAATCGCTCAAACAAGATATTAGATTAACCAGAAAAATAAACAAAAAAATCTATCATGAAAAAGTAGAATACAACGGGTTTAAAACCACAGATAATAAAGTAAAGGTATATCAATATAAATATACTTGACAATTAAATCAACTGTTTACAGAATGAAAATATCAAACCAATAATATTTCCAAACAATGAATTTTTATTGCAAAATTTTGGTAAATTGTGAAATAAATAACAATAACCACTGCCATAACCATATCTTGTGTAAAATCGACCATAAGCATCATGAAATGAGCTGTGAACATGACAAAATGTGTATCGAGAAAATAATGCTTCTAAACAACATGTTATTCTACCATTACCAGGCCCAATTAAACAAATTTCACCATTATACGAATTTATTATATTTTGTACAATATCTTTTTTACCCGTATATTCTACCAGTAAATATTGATAAATTAATGCTGATTTGATAATAACAGGATTATCGTTTCCTTCGGTGTCATCCAAATCAGACTTTATGGCTTCATAAAAGTAGTCCACGTATTTTTTAATTTACCTTATTTCACCAAGATTTGACATTTTGTTTTCAACTATACTAATTTATATACTAATGTCAAAATTTAATTTATTTATTTTAAAAAATAAAATAAAAGATACTAATATACATTCGTTTTATGAAAAATAAAGTCTAAAAATGTCTACAATTTATCACCCTTATCGAGAAAACTTGACAGCTGGACAAGCTGAATCAGTTGCAAAAGCAATGAAACATAAAACGCCAATAACTCTTAGGTTGACTTATAACAATCTTATGAGAGGCGATGAAACGGTAAATCTTACTCAATCTCAAATTAATAAGCTTGAAAAAGCAAAAAATAAAGGTGTAGGAGCTGATATTAAAATTAGTAAAGCTCAACTCAGAAAATTTGCAACAAGCGGAGGAAGCATTATGAATTTGTTTAGAATAGTAAGCTGTTTTGCTAGAAAAATATTACCAAAAATCTTGGCCCCACTTGCAACGGGTGCAGTTTCTGGTTTAGGAGAGACCGCCATTAAAAAAGCAGTTGGCGGATCATATCAATTATCACCAGAACATGTTAAAATGGTAGTAGATACACCAGAAATTAGGGAACAAATCAAACAACTATTACCTGTAGCACAACAAAAGAAGCTAGTAAATTCACATAAAAGCGGTAGCGGGTTGGTTTTAAAAACAGGACGGGGACAAAAAGGTGGTTTTCTAGGCACTTTGTTGGCAGGAATTGGAATACCATTAATTGTAAAGTTGCTTGGTGGATGTCATGGAGATGGTGAAGATGATAGGTTAAGAATGTTTGAATCACTGCTGCCACTGATAGATCAAGGCGAAATAGATGTTACCCAATCAGGAAATGGTTTAGTAATTAGATCACAACCAACTAAAAGTGGGGGTACAGTTATACCAGCTTTGAAATATTTATTAAGTGGAAATAAAAAAAAAGGATCAGGAAACGAAATTGTTTCACCGGGCTTTGGTACTTCAATTTTACAAGCAGAGTTTTCTTTACAAATCTCAATATGCTCTTCTAACTTTCTGCTGTCGAAAAATGGTTCAAGCATCTTTTGCAAAAATAAACAGCACATTTGTGTTTGGTAACTTGCGATCTAAGCAACCTTGAAAAGTTTTTTATCCAGCAATAATGTTGTTTTTCTTTGTTGGTGATAAATAATAAATCAATTGCATTTTTTGGGTCAGTTTTATTTATCCTTAATATGTGAACACTTTTATCATAACCAAATACGTTGACTCTTATTTCAGGATTATTTTTTTCAAATTTGTCAATATCTTTCAATGAAACTGGAAATTCAATGCCAGTAAAATTAAGTTTACCCAAGGGTTCCTTATATTTTGATGGTCTTTCGGGATTGGCCTTTATTTCATTGTGATTTTGTGCAGACAAAATTGCATATTCAAAGCATCTGTTGTCTTTGTTTTGTACGTTTATAACTGCTCCTTTTGACTTAATAACATCGGGTGAGTTGATATAACTTCCTCCGTTTAGTGGTATACTTTTATCAATTTTAAGAAGCAAATTTTCAATACTTTGAAATATCCAACCACTACCACCACTGGTGTATGTCGCAAACGATTCAGTTATCTTTTGTTTCATATTTTCATAAGTCTCGAGTATGTTTGTTGAGCTGTTAAAGCGTTGTATTCCAGAGCGAAAGGATGGTCTTGTGGAAATAATTTCATCATCAGACATTCTTACCATGGTGACTGTTACTGCCATTTCAACTTTTAAAGATTTTTCTTTTTTTAGTTCTTCTTTTAATTGTTTTTCCACAAGTGGAGCAGCCATTTCTAGATAGGTTCTTAAATCAACATTATCTAATCCGTTGGCTTCAAAATTTTTAAATACATTATTCAAAGCAGTTTATTTTTGTACCAATTTTAATTGAGACATGTTGTGTTATACTCTAGGTTTTTATACACCTTAAAGCTCCCGGCGCGGACGAAATCCCAGCAGACCTTCTCAAGTGTGACAGCAGTCTTCTCCCGTACCTGTACAACCTTCTCTGCATCAGCTGGCGCACTGGAAAATTCCCAGCTGCAATGAAGGACGCAAAAATCATCACTCTATTCAAGAAGGCGACAAGGGAGACTGCAACAACTACCGTGGCATTTCTCTCCTTAGTGTCACAGGTAAAGTCTTCGCAAGAGTGCTCCTACCAAGGCTCCAACAAATCGCAAGTCGCATCTATCCAGAGTCGCAATGTGGCTTCCGCAGCGGACGTTCAACTGTGGACATGATCTTCTCTGTGCATCAAATTCAAGAAAAATGCAGAGAACAACGCCAGCCTCTCCACATTGTATTTGTGGACCTCACGAAAGCATTCGACATGGTTAGTCGACATGGTCTATTTGCTATTCTTCAGAAACTGGGGTGTCCACCAACTCTGCTAAGCCTGACAAGATCACTCCACGACAACATGTCTGCCGCAGTATCCTTTGATGGCTCAATGTCTGACGGCTTTCCCATACGGTGCGGTGTCAAACAAGGATGTGTACTGGCACCTACCCTATTCGTCATCTTTTTCTCTGTGCTGTTGCAGTACGCCTTCAACACCCATGAGGATGAAGACAGTGTATACCTTCACACCCGCTCTGATGGGAAACTGTTCAACCTTGCCCGTCTACGCGCCAAAACCAAAGTGCGTACCATTCTTGTACTAGAACTCATGTTTGTAGATGACGCTGCATTGGTCTCGCATTCGGCAGAAGGCCTTCAGCGCCTGCTGGACAAATTCAGTGCTGCCTGTGCAGAATTCGCGCTGGTAATCAGCACGAAGAAGTCGGTCGCTCTCCACCAAGGTATAGCATCGCCAATCACTGTTAATGACCAAGAACTCGGAACAGTGGACAGCTTTGCATACCTCGGCTCCATTATGAATAATCAGCTATCAATCGAACAGGAGATCCAAGCGCGTATTGGACGGGCAGTTTCCACTTTCAATCGTCTCCGCGACCGAGCATGGCTCAACAAACACTTGACTCTTCGTACAAAATGTCGGATCTACGACTGCTGTGTACTAAGCACCTTACTCTACGGAGCCGAAACATGGACAACATACGTACGTCACGAGAAGAGATTAAATGCCTATCACTTACGCTCCCTTCGGCGCATCATGGGGATAAACTGGTGTGACAAAGTCACCAATGAAGAGGTGCTAAAGCGCGCGGGCAGCCGCTCTCTCTTCCAGTCACTGAAAACTCGACGAATGCGGTGGCTTGAAAAACCTGCGGAGAATGCCCGACGGACGGCTCCCCAAAGACATTCTCTTCAGTGAACTACGCCATGGAAGAAGAGGAAGGGGCCGCCCATTACTGCGTTTCAAGGACGTAGCCAAACGGGACTTAAATGACCTAGGCATCGATGCGACTGAGTGGGAGCATCTTGCTGAAGACAGGCTCAAATGGCGTAGTGCTATCAAGACAGGTGGTGAGCGGTTAGAAAACCAGTGGCTTAGGAAACTGCCACTTCAGAGACAAAGAAGATCCACCAATGATTGACTTTTTGCCTCGTACCTGTGTCCTTTGTAGCGTTTTTGTGTTATGTCCTGTCTCTTGTTGTAGAACTCGTAAATCTCTCGTGATTGTTTTGCCCTTATTATATAATACATTATATTAAAAGTCTAATACAAAAATAAATAATTATTCGTATATAAATATTAGTAACGAAAAAAAAAGTTTAGTTTATTAATTTAATATATTGCTTCTACTTTCTTAAGCAACTCTGTGTGTAATTTCTTTTTATAATGCTTGGTTATTATACAATCATCTCTTTCTTTATTTTTCTTTACCATTTTATTTATATGTCTTAGTTTTTCATAAGCACAACCTTTTTTATAGCATGTTCTATATTTTGATCTTGTCCCTTTACCACAGGTTATGCAAGGAAAGGATTTTACTTTTTGTTTTGCATGATAATCACAATATCCTTCGCGCTTTGCCAAGCTACAACAAGTTTCTTCTTGACCTAACATTAGCCAGCTACATCTTGGAATAGTTTCAGTCATCTCTTTGATCTGGGGTTTTTGTAACTCTTATATACAGTAGTAAATTTAAAACTCTAAGTGAAAAAATAAATAAATTGTGTTGTGGGGGAAAATGGTCGGGTTGGAAATGCGGTGTAAAACTTTCACTCTCTAATACCCAAAAGTGCGCACAGGACTCCCCGTATCTTAACTATTTTCTGGAAGAATGATTCATGGACAGATAGCCAAATCGACCGAGGGTCAAATAAATTCTTTGAATATAATAAGCAACGATTTATTAGATAGCAAACAAAATATGTATCTGCGTACCTGCACCTAACCAAAGTTATGGAATATATATTTTCCCGCTTTGTATTTTATCTAGCAGACTAAATAAACATTAGGGGTTTACGCTATCAAATGCTTTCACAAAGTCAGTGGATGTGATATACACGGGATTCTTGGATTCTTTGGGTTTCTCGGCTATTTAAGCATCTACAACAGCTATAATTGTGGGCAAGAATGCACGTTTTTTAAAACTATTCATCAACTGCATATCTAAAATACAAAACATACCTCGTATAACAGGCGGTGTGTCATTGGCTGTTTTGCTTAACACTAATAACAATTAAAACGGAAAAATAAACAAAAGAAAAAAGAAGATGCAATGTTAAATTAAGCGAAAAAATAGTTCAAATGTCCATCAAAGCAGGTCTGTCCAGTCCTTGTTCCGTCGGCAAAATATGCAGTATGTGCATCGTATAGAAAAGTTCATTATTTGCGAAATAATGCGATTCCTTAAGTTATATGGAGTGTTGAGGTCGTTCAGCATAGCAAGTAATGAATCACAGGACTTGTCCAATGCTCCAAGAGCAATCATCGAAACATTAACGAATTTGACTTCCCTGTAAGTACCTTTTAACGTTTGTATAAGGGGCAGATTCTTTGCAGATTTACGAGTGCTATTAACCTCTAGATTGCTTTCAAAGCCGATAGTCAATTCTATAATATAGAGGATCTTCTTTTCTCTACTTAACAAAATAAGATTTGGTCTTAAGTTTTCACCCGAAATCAAACTTGGAGATAGAAATGCAGGAATGCCATGTTCCAGGTAAGACTTGCAGGATGAAACCGCATGCTGTACCCCCAAGGGGGTTCAATCTGATGTTTTTGGGTCAAATACTTACCCAAAGTGATATTTTTGAGTTACATATTTGTCAGAAATGATATTTTTGGGCCCTGCAAAAATATTAGATACAATTCTGATGTTTCTAGGTATCCAATTTAGATACACGTATTTTTGGTTTTTCCGTGTGGTCGTCGTCAAGTTCCTTCCCCAGTCCGGGCGTTGGATGCCATATTTCTCTATCCGCCGTCGCCGTGATGATATCGACGTCCCTCGCCGTTGGGTCCACCCATCTTTTGAGATTCCGGATGTACGTGTCCTTTGGCCGTCCCTGCCTCGTCTGCCATCAAGCCTGTCTGTTATCGCCAATCGCTCCGCATTGCCCTTCCTCATAACATGGCCAAGAAACTCCGCCTGCCTCTTCCTCATTTTGTCAACCAAATACCAACTCGCCCCTGCTCTCTGCATCATACTGTGGTTGCTTTCGTGGGCTGTATACGAGACCCGCATCATGCGGCGAAGAAACCACATTTCCGCTGCGTGTTGTCTACCGAGGTCACTGTTGGAGAGATTCCACGTCTCACATCCATACGTTAGCACCGATATCACGTAGCATTCAAGTAGTCGGCGTTTGAGCTGCATTGATGTTTTATAGTTGCGGAAGATGGTTCCCATTTTACTAAAAACACCCTTTGCCATCCCAATCCTTCTTCTAATTTCTTTCTCGCACCGACTGTCGTTTGTGATGTAGCTTCCGAGGTAGTTAAATTTGTCAACCTGCTGTATTTCCTCGCCTTCAGCTTACACTTGGGATCGGATGTACTCATTACCATGCAGGTTTTTGATTCATTGATTGTTGAACCACAATCGCTGCTGCTTGCTACTACCTTATCCAGATGGGCTTGAAGGTCCTCGTTTGTTTCTGCCTGCCATGAGAACGGTGTCGTCCGCGTATCTGATATTGTTTATCACATGGCCATTCAGCTTGATACCCGGCATTCCTTCTAGCTGTCTTAGAATCATTTCTCCATACAGATTGAACAGGTCTGGTGAGAAGACGCACCCTTGTCGTACTCCACGTTTTATTACGGTGTATTCTCGTACTTCCCCTTCGATGCGGATGCCCGCTCACTGCTCCCACTGCAGGTTTGTGAGGAAACGAATATCCTTTCCGTCGACGTCCAGCTGCTGGAATGTGTCGATCAGTGACTCGTGTCTGACTTTTTCAAATGCTTTGATGTAGTCGATAAAACAGAGGTACAGGCTCTTGTTTACATCGATTATCCGTTCCCGATCGTGCGTAAGACCCATATTGCATTGCGGGTGCCAGTGTTTTTGACGAAACCGAACTGTTCTGGGCTTATTTCTGTGGTGGTGACTCTGCGGGCTCTCTGCATCACGATTCGCAAGAGTATTTTGACCACATGGCTCTTGAGGCTTATGGTCCTTTACAACTCGCATTTTACAGCACCAAGTTTCTTTGGCAGTGCAATGAATATCGACCGCGACAGGTCCTCAGGGATGCTGCCACTGTCATATATCTCGTTGGCCATCTCCGTGTGTCTATGCCGTAGTCACCGAGCGCGCTGATCATTTTGACGTGTATGTCGTCAGGGCCACTCGCCTTGCCTTTCTTGGTTTAACGAATTGCGGCTTCCACCTCTGACTTTAAGACAGGAGGGCTGCTGTCCATGTTCTTTCGGATGGTAGGTTTCGGACCTCTGTCACCATAAAACAATCGGGTGATGTATTTAGTCCACCTAGCTGATATGCCCTCAGCATCCGCGAGCATTGTGCCTTGTAGTGACTCAGCTTTCTTACCCTCATATTTTCTATCTATGCCGTCATGGCCATTTTTGCTTAACTACACAATTCTATTCATTCAATCAATTGTTATTTCCTGTCCTACTTTCTATCAGCTCATCATCTATTCATCTACTTGCGTCATTCACAACCAACCCTTCCACTCCTATTCTTAATCGATGAGTTTGGTAATTTTATCTCTTTGTCATTTGCCTATATAAACATGTATTTCATTTCAATAAGTTAGTTGGTCCGTCATTCAGACAGCAGCAATACTCGTCGTCTCTCTGACTCCGTGTTCTCTGCACGTTAAATAAGACTGTAAGGAAAGAATCGTCCATGTGGGTTGAATCGAACAGCAGATTTTTATGACCAGTTTCATGTGCACACCTTGAAACTGGTGATCCCTAAACCTTCATATGCAAGAAAACACCCACTGGTGGAGCAAGATTTGACATTGGTGATCCGTTTGATCTTTTTGTACATGGTTGATGGGTCTGTTTGCTTCAGTTTTTCAATTTCTTCGCACTCTTGTCAGAGCCATGCTTCTTAAGCTTCGCTGCATTCCTTTTTTATTTCCTTGTCGAGCCTAGCGTATGCCTCATTGTTGATATCCGTCACAAGTCTCCTTTCTTCCATCCGATCGAAAATGTCATCTGTCATATATTTCTGTTGTGCAACTGATCTCGGCATAGAGGCAGGATTTCCTGAGCTGTTTCCGTTGTTGCAACCTTGAACGCGTCCCAGCGATCCTGGCCCTCCTCGAGTAGTGCGTCGTACCGGTTGCTTACTGCTACTGTGTATGCCCGCCTTGTTTCTTTCACCTTGAGACACGCCAGTTGCAGCTTCTTCTGAGGCCTCAGTTTTTTCAGCTTCCTCGACTTCACGGACAGCATGCTGATCACCGGATAGCTCTTCGAATCGAGGATAGTGTTTGCAAAACGCTTATTGATGGTGATGTAGTCGATCTGGTTGCGCCACCGGTCTCCAGGGCTCTTCCAGATCCATAGTCTGCGGACATGGTTTTGAAACCAAGTGTTAATGTTGACTAGGTCGTGTCCTCTACACCAGTCCACCCAAGTGTCTCCTTGTGCGTTGCGCTCCCCAAGACCGTAGCATCCGACTGTGTCACCGTCCCGCTGGCTACCCGCCTTGGCGTTCAGGTCTCCCATGATTGTTAGAACCTCCTGTGATTTGTGTTTCCTCTTGGCTTCTTCGAGTTCTTCATAGAACTTGTCGACAACAACATCCTCGCAGTCCGCGGTTGGAGCGTATGCTTGATTTATGGTTTTTTTTTTATTCTTATTTTTTATCAAAATATAGCTATACACAAATTAACCCTTCAGCTTATAGAAAGAAAGATAAAACTAAGAATCTAATTACAGAAGTAGCATGCTAAAACAATTAAAAATTAATATAAAGTCTACAAATCTCTTCTACATTTTGCTGTTCTTCCAGGGAGTCGTGTTTTAGCTAACTCTTTAGATGCATTTTAAGTTGTTTCTTGAAACTATCTAATGTTAGTAGTTGACGAGTTTCAGCAGATGTGTCATTCCAACATTTTAGAGCTGAGTAATGAAAGCCCTTTTGCAAATTCAGTCTTATATCTAGGGATCTGGAGATCTTTACAGTGCCCCTTATTGTAGGTCGAGTGAAAATATATCAGTTGGTATTCATCCCATAGGTTTTCAGGGCATAATCTGTTCATAATCTTATAGATCATGACATTTCGATCATAACGGAAAAGATGTTCTACGTTTAACCAGGAAGCCGAAAAACTATCTTTTATTCTTGCGTCAGTTATTATTGAATACGCTCGATCTTGAAGGCGTTGAAGAGCAGCTCTTTTTGTTTCTGATGGACTACCCCAGAGAACATCGGCATAACGAAGATGACTCTCAGTTAGTGCGTAATATACATTACACAGTTGGGATTGTGAAATGATATTTTTCATTTTTTTTAGTGCTGCGAGTCCTCCACTCATTTTACTTTTGGTGCGCCTAAACTGCTCGTCCCAATTTAATTTTTCATCGATTATAACTCCAAGGGATTTTGCCTTATCTACTCTTTTTATGCCACAGTTATTTACTTTCAGCACTTCTGGCAGGTCAAGATTTTTAGTTTATAGTGGGAGCCCCACGATCACGAATGCAGTTTTTTTGGGATTGGGGCTAAATTTGTTTACCCCCATCCATTCGGAGAGGTTGGAAAGCTCTTGATGTGCATCTTCAATTAGTTTCACTACATCATCCGATGCAATCGTTATATTGGTTTCGTCAGCATATATGCTAGCCCTGGAGAATTCAAGACACTTTTCCAAGTCATTCAAGTAAATGATGAAAAGGAGAGGGCCCAAACAAGAACCTTGGGGAATTCCACAGGTTAGATTTCTGGTTTTTGAATGCTGACCATTCAGAGAGCAAAACTGCTTTGTATTATATAAGCAGGATTCAAACCAACCACCAGCTTTGCCTCTTATTCCATATGCACGTAATCTTTTGAGTAAAATATCGTAATCGACCGTATCGAAAGCTTTCTTAAGATCGAGAAAAATTATGAGATTTACGTTGCTGTGATCAATGTTTTCGTGCCAGAGGTCTGTGCTGCTTATCAGTGATGTTATTGTAGAGTATAACTTGCGAAAAGCTGCTTGGTTAGATACTTTAACGGACATTGTTCTCAGGAGGTCAGGGATATTATTCCAGTTCCTCTGAGGCGTGTCACGACCACCAGAAGCTCAACTCATTCACACCCTTTCCAAGTTTCACTGCCTAATCCACGAACTCTATCTCACAAATCATCATTCATCCCAAGAACATGCAACTTATGGAACGTCTTGCCTTCTTCTTGCTTTCCTGAGTCCTACAACTTGCCATCTTTCAAATCTAATGTAAATAAACTTGATCTTATCTCTCTATCCTCTTAGCTGCTCGCTTTCTTCTTTCTTCCTTTGTTGGGGCTTTGTATAGGTCACCATAGCCTTTCCTCAACATAACCCACTAAAAAAAAAAAAAAAAATGTAATACTTTTATTGGTTTTAAGAAACTCAAGCAACTGATCGTGGGTTAGTTGTTCTAGCAATTTTGAAACACCGAGATTACAGAGATAGGCCTGTAGTTATTTAGCTCATTTTTTGGGCCAGATTTGTAAATTGGGCTGACTCTCGTCAATTTCCAAATGTCAGGGAAAGCACCATTCTCGAGTGATGAGTTATAAATTAGCATTAAGGGATTGGCGATAAAACCCTTCGCATCTTTTACCAAAGTTACACTGACATTGTCAGGACCGGATGCTTTTCCGTTCTTTAGCTGATTGATAGCATCCAAAACATACATTTTAAATGCAATTCTAAACATCATTTCATTGTTTACTTGTGTGATATGTTGCAAGCAGTTATCATTTGGTCTCGCTTCTATGCTGCTAGAAAGCTTTGGTCCAACCGAGAGAAAATGATTATTTAGCATTTCAAGCACAACACGTTGCTTTTTCAAAATTTTGCCATCTATTTCGATACTGGAAACTGTTGTGGATTTGATATCTTTATCCAATACTCTATTGATTGTTTTCCACATTTTCTTTGGGACTCCTTTATTTTTTTCAATCAATCCTTTGTAATAATCCTGAATATAATATATAATTTCTTTGGTTACTCTATTGCGTTGCCTAGTATAAGCTGACCACATTTCAGGAGATTTTGCTGCTATTTTTTCAGTCTGTTCCTAGTCTCCATCGATTTTCTAAGATCTGGAGTAAGCCAAGGAGCAAAATCTGGACTTACTCTTCTTTTTCTAGCCGGAGCATGTACGTTTAACAGCGATTCAAAAATATCCTGAAATGTGTCAGCCATGGCAGATAAGTCACTAGCAAAGGGGGCAAGGATGGTTTCCCAATCTATTTGTTGTATGTCGTGTTAGAAAAGTGCCTTGTCGTAGTTTTTCATCGTACGGGATATGAATATTTTTTGCATTGTTCTTTTTTTCTTAAGTCGCCAGGCATTTACTTTTCTTATTCCATTTACCAAATAATGGTATACCATACCCGTTTCTAGGACGTCTGCCTCTAGAATGTATTCAGAGCTCGAGGTAGAGAAATGTTGAAAGGTATGGCTGTTAATTTCAGCAGGATGACTCTCTCTGAAATTGGCCAATGTCCAATCACGCATCTCGCAGTGACTTCGTTCAACACGAAAGCCACCCCTCGTTCATGCTTCTCTCATTCGGCGTGCAACACTGTGAATCTGTCGCTCTTGAAAGATCAATTTCCTTCACATCACATCACATTCACCTCAAGTCGTGTAATCTCATTCTTCAGATTTTCCAGATTTCCGGGGTGATGGAAAGTTCTTACATTCCATGTACCTATCTTCAAAGCTTTGTTACGGTCTGCAGTAGCTGGATGACGGTCGGATCCACCTGCAGGCCATGGATTCCCTACCGGACGCGGCACCTTCCGCAATTGCTGGATAGATTCCGTTGACGTCGTTTACGGTATTCTTTGAAAAAGACATTTGCATGGTTATACTAGGCCGAATACTGCAGTGGTTTGCCGTTACCTTCTGCAGGGTGCTTTTCGGGAGACACCATCTCGTCTGCAGCTCAACGTTTGTTGCTGTTGGTCCTCGCCGAGTATGCAGTTGCACCGCAAACGTCGAGCATCATGTGGAGCAGCCCATATGCCTGTCTGTCGGGATGCGCGCCCTACCACATCTATCGCCCAGCAGCCGTCGACTTCAGCTAGATACAATAGAGGTTCGCCATGCCTTTTTGGAGGTTGTGATCAGGGCTAGGCCTCACCCCTAGGGATGTGGTATAGCAACCTCTGGCGCCATCCCGACGCGTAGCAATTTACCCATTGCTGGACACAAGCCTTTTTTGATAGGCGGGCTGAATCGCCTCGTCACCAAAGCTGTCATAGGGTATTGTGACGTTTTAGATGATCAGCTCTTGTGGGGAACTGATCCGCCGCACGCTGGTAGTTTCGGCCGCCACGCTGTCCGCCCCGGCAAAGCCGGTAGCCTGCATGTATGTGGGTCGTCCCCCTATCCGCAACCTGAAGAGGCGTCGAGTCCCGCGGGCATACGGGCCCGGTTTTCCGTGAGATTTCCATATCTGAATCAAATGTATTGTTCATAGACCTAATCCGCTGAGGTTTGTTTTACCCATTTCAAGCCATGTTACCATGCTCTTTGGAAGTTTAATGCTACTTTTTGCACTCACTGTAAACTTCATATGGCACGAAATATGTTAAAGGTCAAACGATGTCTTACCAAGAGACTGAAAACATCAAGGACACCTGCAGCACAGGGGCAACAGGGACGATCGCCCCTTTCCCTCTGGCAGCGGGAGCAAGATGTGCCCTTTCCATTAATGTTATTCATCATCATCATAAATTTTCAAGGAATAATTTAAGAATTTTATACATTAACTAACAGCTCACATGTGCATTTTCAGTCGTCTGGGAATCTACTTTTCAAAATTGTTCAAACCATGGCTGGCCCTTAAGGAAAAACTCTGGATCATGCAGCACTTGGTTTCTTATAAATGGGTTTCTTATGAAAATGTATGCTGCTAAATCATATATCTGGTGCTTGCCCTTTCAGCTACGCAAATAGCATTCAGCATTTCTACACCGTATAGCGTGGCAGTAGCAGCCAAATTTTAGAGTGAAGTCCCAAAAATGTATATGAGTGCACTATGTCGAAATGTTTATATCTGCAACATATTTGGTAAAACTCTTCACGTTATCAAGAACAATTTCGGTTTGGTGCTACTAAAGAAATGTAAATGAAGAACCCATTATTGATCCTGAGCATGTAAGAGAAATAGAACGCATCAATCTGCAGACTACGTTGGATTGCATCAGAAGTTAAGTGACGGTTATACATAAAGTCTTCATAACAACGTACCACATATTTCAACAGACGTTTCACCTATCGGGAAGAGGAGTCTGGATCGAGCAATATTTTGATGCAAGTTGCGGAAATCTGACGAGCATTTAGATATCCCTAATAATGATAGTAGTTTCAATGCCACTCAATCAAACCTATCTAATAAGATTGTATAAATTATCACTCAATCCAGGCACCTTTGCATGATAACTTATGTGTCTCTCTGTCTACGATTAAGTAATTAATGACAGCCAAAAAGCATAAAAACACAAAAATCTAGAAACTAGCTTCCTTAACCCCCAACAAAATCAAAAAATCTCAGGCATCTTTGACGATTGCCAAATAACAGATGTTGGATGTGGAAAAAATACCATCAAATGTAATTTAGTGCACAACTAGACTTTTGACAAGAACGCTATGCTCTATCTTGTCGATATTCAATGGTAGGGACATTATTGAAGATAAACATTGACTCAACAGTCTCACCTTGTGTTGATAAGAAGAAGCCCCATGATACGTTTGAACGTTGCGTAATGGCAACGCACTCCTTATTTGGACAAGTTTACCATTATATCACAGTAGTAGTTTTGCATTCCTTATTTGGACCGATTTAGCGTTGTATCAAGATAGTAGTTTTGCATTCCTTATTTGGACACATTTATCTCCGTACCAAACTTTCGTATCTATATAACACGTTTAGATTAGTTTTAGTTAGAGTTTTTGAGAAGTAGAAGTAGTCGTAGTATTAGAATAAGGAACAAGTTGAAGAAGAAGACTAAAGCCACTGTCAAGTGAAGGGACGATCCGACGCCGAAAACATCGCCGAAGAGAGCCGAGCTCACCGAAAAATAATAGACGTTAACGTAAGTTGTTTTGTATAGTTAAATCGGAACATTCGTACTCACGCGTTAGATTACACGATTAGTGTGATTTAACACTTGTTACTTTGTTCCTAAAAGAAGACTATGTATCAGTATAGGTCACGCCATACCATTATTATCGTTTACCTAATCCAATGCTCTTTCAAGCATATTTAATAAGGAAAGGGCACCACACTGGCCTACTATATGCTTTTAGGATTGATAAAGCCACGGGTAGATAATGGGGCTATTTTAATGGCAAATCTTATAGAATACAGCTATGTGATATTATCTCACGTGAAATTGCAATTTGTGATATTTTTGGGTACAAGATATAAGTAGAGCTGATATTTTTAGGTCTTATTGAAAATGAGCGAATATTTTTGGGTGGCCTATCGATTTCTTGGACTTACCCCCCCCCCCCCATATACCTATGTGCAGAGTGCCCCCTGGAACGCTGTAAGGCTTCGTTCTGGATACAGAAAGAGCAAGAAGGTGATTGAGAGAGAGACCATTACTAAAGATTTTTTTTTAGTAGCAAGTATCTATCTAGTCTGTAGCAAGTATATTGTTTAAGTACTTAATAGTAAAATTAAAGGTTTTCCTCGGCACGGTGTTCAGGCACGCAAAAGCTACTTTGATCATTCAAAAATAAGTTTTTTCAAACTATACATAATTTACATATTTAGAATATAAAAACACCTCTCCTGTAACAGGCAGTGTGCAATTTGCTGTTCTATTTGATGCTAGTGACAATTCAAATGGAAGAAGAAGCAAAAGGAAGAAGTGCAATGTTAAATTAAGCGAAAAAATAGTTCTAAGGTCCGTCAAAGCAGGGTCTGTCCAGTTCTTGTTCCGTCGGCAAAATGTCTAACATGTGCATCGTATAGGAATGCTCATGATTTTCGAAATTAGGCGATTCCTTAAATACTTAAATTGATTCCTTTCATTAAGCATGGAACGTATAGAATCAAAAGACTTGTCTAAGGCTCCAAGACCATTCATTGAAACATTGATGAATTTGACTTCCGTGTAAGTAGCTTGCAACGTTTGTATAAGGGGCATATACGTTGCAGACGTGCAAATGCTATTCACCTCTGAAGGCTTACGTCATCTTAGTCTACGGGCTCAATTAACATATAGACTCAACACGAGAAAAGAAATGGCTTCCCAAGTTGAACGTTCTTTAATCATGCTCTAAATTCAAGACCTCATCTCTGCTCCCTCTACTCAGCTTGACTAACTAAAGCCCTCTTGAAATGGACGGAACATTTCACTGAACAACGCTCAACATTTGTAGACTGCTGTTCAGCGAGTAATGTTCAGTGATGTTCAGGGAAGGGTGTACAAACTCAAAACATTTTTTGCCTGAACATGGCATTTTTATGAGAGCAGTTGCGGTTGAGAGTCAATATAATCAAAACAGGGCAAACTCATGTAAATTTGGCCGCCAAATGTTAGAGCAACGTCTGCTAAGAATTTTCAAGATGGCTGCTGTAAATTAAAAAAGAGAATGACTAGGGCGGAGGTTGTGGTATTGACTATCATGGAACTTTTTGAAAACGAAGGGAAAGGTAAGAGAGGGGAAAGACCGAATAATGGGTGAAAAGCAGAAATGAACCGGGCTTCACCAAGAGTATCGCAACAGAATCAAGCATTGAAGACACGGTAAGCTACAAGGAAATGATCTTTCCTGATTAAATGTCATCGTATATAGCTACCTCATAATCTACCACGCTATCTTGCAGACAATAATCTCTCCCGGCTATGTCAAGCGAATAAAAAGTAATAGGTGAGAATACTTTGAAAAGAATGATCTAATGTTGCTTCGTTTTTCGAACACAGCAGAGAACAGAATGGACAAACAGTATGCAAGGTTTTCGCTCTTTTGCTTTTTGGCAAGATAGAATAGTTCTAATGCGCATGCACGAACTTAATGCACCGAGTAGGTGCACAAATGCACTGAACATTTGCTGAACAAATCTCGACAACACCTAGAACAACAGCATTTTCTGCGGATTGACTGAACATTTTTGACTGCTTTCAAAATTGACTGAAAAGCACTGAACAACGTTGAACAGGGTCTACAAATGCTTTCAACATTTCACAGACCAAAGTTGTTCAGCGTTGTTCAGTGAAAAATTCAGTGCGTTGAACGAGGCTTTACTCGCACTCTCTAACTAAGGGTGCGTTCACATTGCAAAATCCGTACGCAGTAGGGGACCATTGATTATTGGCAACTAAGTCAAAATAGTTATAGTACAATGCACAAGAGGAGTGTTAAAGTCAGTGTGATTTCAGGTGGCTGTGTAGGCCGATATGAGAGTGACAGTCCTTTCCGCATTGGTCACACAAGAATTGAGAGTTAGAGTTTGTTTGCTGCGCCGCCTTCCTTCTTCTCCTTCTTTCTTTTGCCGCTGCCTGGAGCTCAGCATCTCTAGTCTCCAATCTCGCATGCAGCTCACCCCTCCATCCAGCACGGTCACTGGCAAGATCTTCCTAGTTGCTAATGTCAAAACCGAGATCTTTCAAGTCATTTTTGCAGACATCCTTGTACCGTAACATGGGCCCCCCAGGGTTTCTCTTTCCTTCAGCCAGTTCACCGTAGAGAAGATCCTTCGGGATCCTGTCATCTTGCATTCTGTGAACATGACCCAGCCAGCGGATCCTGCGTTGTCGCAGTAGGGTGAATGCACTGGGAATTGCAGCGCGTTGTAGAATTTTATTTTTCGTAATGCGATCAGAGCATTTGACACCCACGATTCGGCGAAGCTTCTCAGATGAAAGGTGTTCAGTCTTTGTTTTTGTCTTGAGTTCAGGGTCCAGGACTGTATACAGTAATTTTGGTCTTCAATTTTAGCTTCTTGACTTCCCATACCCTTTTTGTGAGCATTGCAAATGTTGATGAGGCAAAGCCAATCCGTCTTGCGATTTCGCTATCCATCGACAGGTCGTCAGTCACAATGGACCGTAGATAAGGGAATTCCTTCACCAATTCCAACTTATAGTTGTTTATCTTGACAACATGTTGGCCCTCAGCCTCTTGGCACGTGTTATTTTTCTTTAGGCAAATTGTTAACTTGAAGGCATTGCATGCTTCAATGAAGCGGTTCATCAAGTCTTGCCGTTGGGGTTCACTGTCTGTTGCAACTGCAGCATCGTCCGTAAAGAGTAGATCTCTGATTAAAATTTTTCTGATCTTTGACGTTGATCGCAGTCTTGAGAGATTGAAGAGTTGTCCATCTGTCCGAGTGTATAGGTACATACCATCATTTGAGGTGTTGAAGGCGTAGTTCAGAACCACAGCAAATCAGATACCAAACAGCGTTGGCGCAAGTATGCAGCCTTGCTTCACTCCACTCTTTACTTCGAAGGGATTTGATGAAGAATCACCAAACTGAGCAACAGCTTTAGTGTGAAAGGACTTCGCAATTTGGAGAAGCTTTGGTGGGCACCCGATCCGTGCTAAGACTGAAGAGAGCGTCCCTGCTCACCAGGTTAAAAGCTTTTGTGAGGTCTATGAGCGAGGAGCAATGGCTTGTTTTGCTATCTGAACTTTTCATGTAGTTGCCTCAATGAGAAGATCGTACCCACTGTTGAACGCTCTAATCTGGAACCGCACTGGGAATCGGGATAGATTCGTTCCGCTAAAATCTGCAGTCGTTTGAGTAATATGCAGCCAAAAAGTTGACCTGTCATGCTCAGAAGTGAGATACCTCTATAGTTGTTACAATCACTCCGGTCAGCCTTGTTCCTGTCGAGAGTGATGATATTGGAGTCTCGCATGCCTTGAGGGACTTCCCACTTTCCCCAACATTCAATAAATAGTGCATACAGATGATATTTAAGTTGGCTCTTTGCACATTTCCGGATTTCAGCAGCAATATCATCGAGCCCAGGTGATTTCTCGGCTGACACTCTGTCCATTTCTTTTCTTAACTATTCGAAAGGTGGGATTTCGTCCAGTTCAGTCATGGAGGGCTTACTTTCTACAGCATCAAGGGTAACAGCAGAAATTGTACTTCCTCTGCTTTCTGAGTAGTGTTCTACCAAGCGTTCCATCTGTCTTGTTTTGTCTGTGATAGTGGTTCCATTTGCGGACCTAAGCGGAGCAGGAGCTTTTCTCTTTTTCTCACGCATTTTCCCATTTAATTCAAAAGAACTTTTAACAGTGTGAGCTTCGCTCTATTGAAAGTCGACGTCATTTTCTACAACTGAATGTGCATTTACGCATGCGTTGTTGACTGCAAATAATCAAAGCCGATGCTAAAACCCAGAACACAGCCTTGATCAATTTAATTCGACGTGGCAGAGGAGCGACCTAGTAGTTGAAATACGGGGACTTTGCCGGCCGTCATCAAACTTATGACACAAACCGGTTTTTTCCACTTTTTCAATCCAACCATTTTTAACCCGCAACACAAACATATCAAACTTTTTTCGTAACACATTTTTCCCCACAACACACATACATTTTAATTTTCATTTAGAGTTTTAAATTTACTACTGTATATAAGAGTTACAAAGTTTACAAGCAGAGTAAAAACAACACAGTCACATCACAAACTCAAAGATGCATCAATCATATGTACCGTTTTCAAAGCTTGACGTTGACGCCGTCTTTCAGATTCTTGATAAAGAAAAAACAATAGGGCAATATGGTGAAAAACTTGTTTTATATTTAGAACCAAGTCCAAACAACCAAGATTTTATATCAGATGTTATAATAAAAACAAACGCGCCAAAAATTTTGAAAGAAAAGATATCCGAAGATTCAGAAATTGATGAATTTATTGTTTCAAAAGGAAAAATTAATGGAAAGAAAACAATAAAAACTTTATATCTCAAATCAGACAGCATTAGTTTTCAAACTGGTTTTCCTTATGTTGCAGATTTTGATATTATGGAAGATGATTCAGTATTAGCAAAAAAGATTGACAAAGCACTAAAAGTAGGTCATACTTATGCCGTAAGAGATGTATTTTACTTTGACACAAAATATGGTGAAAGTGGTATTGCAAGGTTGAAAGATGATGAAACCAATGAAACAGTTAGCATATATTTACCAAAATCACTCAAACAAGATATTAAATTAACCAGAAAAGTTAACAAAAAAAATTATCATGAAAAAGTAGAATATAACGGGTTTAAAACCACAGATAATAAAGTAAAAGTATATCAATATAAATATACTTATGACATTTAAATTAACTGTTTACAAAATGAAAATAATAAACCAATAATATTTCCAAACAATGGATTTTTTTTGTAAAATTTTGGCAAATTGTGAAATAAATAACAATAACCACTACCATAACCATATCTTGTGTAAAATCGACCATAAGCATCATGAAATGAGCTATGATCATGACAAAATGTACATCTAGAAAATAATGCTTCTAAACAACATGTTATGTTGCCATTACCTGGTCCAATTAAACCAATTTCACCGTTATACGAATTTATTATATTTTTTACACTATCTTTTTTTCTTATATATTTTAAAAGTAAATATTGATAAATTAATGCTGATTTGATAATAACGGGATTAACGTTGTCATCAAGATCAGACTTTGTTTTTTCGTAAAAGTAGTCAATGTATTTTTTAATTTCTCTCATTTCGTCAAGATTTGACATTTTTATTTTTTTATATATATATACTAATATCAAAATTTAATTTAATTTATTTTAAAAAATAAAATACAAGATACTAATATACATTCGTTTTATGAAAAATAAAGTCTAAAAATGTCTACAATTTATCACCCTTATCGAGTAAACTTGACAGCTGGACAAGCTGAATCAGTTGCAAAAGCAATGAAACATAAAACGCCAATAACTCTTAGGTTGACTTATAACAATCTTATGAGAGGCGATGAAACAGTAAATCTTACTCAATCTCAAATTAATAAGCTTGAAAAAGCAAAAAATAAAGTTGTAGGAGCTGATATTAAAATTAGTAAAGCTCAACTCAGAAAATTTGCAACAAGCGGAGGAAGCATTATGAATTTGTTTAGAATAGTAAGCTGTTTTGCTAGAAAAATATTACCAAAAATCTTGGCCCCACTTGCAACGGGTGCAGTTTCTGGTTTAGGAGAGACCGCCATTAAAAAAGCAGTTGGCGGATCATATCAATTATCACCAGAACATGTTAAAATGGTAGTAGATACACCAGAAATTAGAAGCCAAATCAAACTACTATTACCTATTGCCCAACAAAAGAAGCTAGTAAAATCATATAAAAGTGGAAGTGGGTTGGTTTTAAAAACAGGACGGGGACAAAAAGGTGGTTTTCTTGGCTCTTTGTTAGCAGGAATTGGAATACCATTAATTGCAAACGTAGTTGGAAAGTTGTTTGGAGGGTGTGTAAGAGAAGGTGGAGATGATGAAGATGATAGGTTAAGAATGTTTGAATCATTGTTGCCGCTAATTGATCGTGGCGAAATAGATGCATCCCAATCAGGAAATGGTTTAGTAATCAACTCACGTCCAACTAGTGGTGGTGCAGTTATACCAGCTTTGAAATATTTATTAAGTGGAAATAAAAAAAAAGGATCGGGTCTTCTTTTAGGACCAAACAGTCCATTCAGTCAAATACCATTGTTGGGGACTCTGTTGTAAGCAAACCAGAATTTATAAATCATCCAATATCAAATTTTGAAATAATGAATTGGGTTGACTACTTGAAAATCAAAAATTTTAAAGGAGTTATATCACTAAACGAGATTCCGACGAAAATAAAAAATATACCAGGCCAATGTTTTATCATAAATTTGGATGACACCAATGGACCAGGAACACATTGGTTAGCCGTAAAAATAACAACAGACTTTGTCAATTATTTTGATAGTTTTGGGATGCAACCACCACAAGAATTGATAAACTTATGTTATACATTTAATAAGTTATATAAATATGAATCAAACCAGTTTCAACATTTAAACAGTGTTTTATGTGGATATTATTGCTTGTATTTCTTAAAAGAGTTTGGCAAAAATAATTATTTAAAAGTAGTAAAAAAGTTTGAAACTAATAACTATAAGAAGAACGAAAGATTCATAAGAAACTATTTCAAGTGAAATAAAATATGGGATTTATAAACAATATTACTGGTAGTGGTGCATCAGGTGGTGCAGCTTCAAATTCAGTTTCATCAAAAATAGTAGATGAGCTTAAAGTTGACGTTGCTGTTGTTGAAACAAAAGTAAATAGTTTACCTTTTGATATTACTGGTGTAAAAGTGGATAAAAATTTTGACTTGAACAATTTTGTTGTTACAAACGTACCAACACCAACAGCTTCAAATCAGATAGCCAACAAAGGATATGTAGAAACTTGGATTAAAAAAGATGGAGTAGGAAATATCAATGCAGAAGGTAAAAAAATCATAAATGTAGTAGGGCCATCAAGCAGTGATTCAGACGGAGCTGTAGCAAACAAAGGATATGTTGATACATCAATTACAACTTCTCAAACTTTTGTTATCACCGAAGCTGCATCAAAATATTTGGATAAAAAAACTGGTGGAACAATGAGTGGTGGAATAAATATGGACAATCAAAATATATTTGGTTTACAAAACCCACCAAAATTTGGAACAAGTGCTACTAGTAAAGATTATGTACACAATCATGTTAAAAGTTTTCTTGCTGCTAGTATTGTTGAACAAAATGGACTTGTTAAAGATAGTAATGACAAAATTAAAATAGATTTATCAATAGCACGATCAACTATAGCCCCAGTTTTACCACTTGGAGGAGTTGAAAGAGATAGCTCTGGTAAAATAAAGTTAGTTGATGCAGTTGTTAAAAGTCTTATACAGATGGATGGAAATTATCACAACTGGTCAAATGAATTTATAAAAAATTGTGCTGCTGGACATTGGTTAATATCTGACAATACCTCAGCCAAAATTGGTACATATGGTGTTTTATCAGGAACAAATGTTGAATCTCTTCAATACCAAGGTTTTGGTGAAAGAAAAAACATTGTAAAATATTCAGACGCAGAAAGACCAACTTCAGGAACAGGATTAATTAATGGCAGATACAACTATCTTACCTTTGATGGTGCTAATGATAGAATGAAATGTGATATGAACTTGAATATAACAAGTGGAGATAAAACGTTGTCAATAACTGTTGTTTATAGACTAACGTCTTATGGTACTGGTGTTGGATGTGTGAATGCTATTATTGGAAATGATAATCCAGGATGGGATCATTTTATTTGTATGAATGATAGTAAACATTTTATTGTAAGCAACGCAAAAAAAGAATCTGCATCATACAACGGTGGCGATAATATAACAATTTCAACATTTCCAACAAAAGCTAACCAAACCGAGTTGAACAAGTGGATTGTTATAACAGTTACATGGTCACCTCAATTAGGTGCAGACGGATCACAAGTATGGTGTAACGGACAAAAACTTAGAAACTTTACTGTAAAAGAAAACGTTGGTGCTACAAATTTTGCAATAGGTAGTATTGCTGCAAACCGCGTAGCAGCACCGCTAGCTGGAGATATTGCAGAATTGATAATATTTAAACAAGAAGACGAATTAAATAATGCTTCAACAATAAAAAGAATTCAGAAGCATTTGCTTGATAAATATGCTATTACACATGAACCAATGCTTTCAATGTAAAAAAATAAAAGGTAAAAAAAATAAAAAAAAAATTTTTTTTTGTAAAAATTATTTTTGTAAAATTAGTTTTTTTTGTTTTGTTTTTAAAATGTTAGTTTAACTGAGCCAGAAATGGGATCTGATGTTATTTGCCTTTCATACAAAATTACTGCTTTCCAAACATAAGCTGTTGGTGCTCCATCAAGAGTGTATGAAAACTTTAATTTATGTGATCCATCAATCATATCATTTCTCTGATCTTTTAAGTCAAAGAACAATGCTGAATGAAGATCTTTGAACAACGTTCTATCAATAAAGCTACCTTCAGACGTACCGTCGTTTATAAATCTTTGATATTCAATAAATCTTTTGTATACTCTTGTTAATTCATTTTTTGGGTTGAGTTCCACCCGTGGATAATAAACACCATTTCCTAGCTCCAACTGTGCTCTTGTCACTTGTCTATTGCCAGGGATATTATAAGTATCATAATGAAAGCTATTTTTTGTTACATCACCATCTTTTGTTGAATCACCGCATACAACATAACAAATCTAGGCTTTTCAATACTGCTTGAGATATCAAATGTACCAGTTTGCAACGTAGACACTGGTGATGTTTCAACTCTATCAGCCACATATCCCCAAGTTCTTTTTTCAGTCAATGCTGAACTAAATTTATTTAACCCATCTGAATTTAGCTCCATCTTTGGAACCCAAAGTCTCATTTTTGTAACAACATATCTACCTTCAGCAGCTGCTGCATCTTTGTACAAAACATTTTCGTCTCTTTCAAGAGTAATGTTTAGCTCCATTTTACCAGTTGGGTAAACCACATTTTGTGAAGCAGCAAAGAAACTATACGTATTTAATGGTACGATAAGATTAACACCACCAGCAGCGTTTGTAAGTGCAGCTCGACTAGCAAAACCAGCATTTGTGGTACAACTAGCAGCACCAGTTCCACTAACAGGATAAAACAAGGTGCTCGATGCTTGAGCAAGGTAAGCACTTGAATATTCTGCTTTATTTCTAATTGCAACACTTTCATTTACATTTGGTGTATCAATAACTTGGACACCTCCATACTTTACATTCAGCTCTCTAATGATTGAATAAGCATCTGATGCAAAAGTGATATTATCAGCAGCGGCATAAGTTGTACCATCTGCTTTCTTGTTAACTTCTACATCAATTTAAAGATAAGAATTATACCAATCATTGGGAGCAGTTACTTCACCAGTTGAATCTACATAAAACTTGTATGAATTTTTATTTTGTGTTGCTCCATTTGCTGGCAACTTAATTGGATTTTGAAGGTCGTATACAACCTCTTCATACCTTTCTAAAAAATCACCTTGTTTGTATTCCATTACTTTTGACTTTTTAACTTTGTTCGTTTAGTTTTGTTTTGTATAGCATATATATAAATAGTGTTTAAAATAAAAATATTTTTAAAAAAAATAATAATTAATCTTTACATAAATTGTTTTTTTTTATTTTTTTACATAAATTGAGTCAACTGTTGTTTTAAAACATCAATTTCTGACGCTTGGACAGGTAAAGGTAAAGAATCTACTTTTTTCAAACTGTTTACAATTTTGGTACCACTATTTGGGGCCGGCTTGTTTTCTTTGACGATACTTGGCGCAGCAGATAGTTTATTTACAACTTTGTCCGCAGAACTTTTGCCAAGAGCTTCTGCACCAGACACTGCAAACTTTTCAACACCTGCTGTAGCAGCTTTTTTGGCAACTTCTTTGGAAAACTTGGAAGTTGCAAGTGATGTAATTTTTTTACCTGTTGACTTAAATATGTCAAACAAGCCTTCACCATCTTGTTGATTTTGTTGATCAATTGGATCTTGTGGGGTAACATATTTTATTCTATTATAATTACACTTTTTGTTCGATTCATTGGTATTTGTCTACTGATTTTATTACAACTGTCAAACTAACTGGTACTTCGTTGAAATCGATTGGTCTATTTATTGCATCCATCATATATATCCTTACAGAAGATATAATATTTGTATTTAATTTATTATATAATCTTCTTCTTGGTTCTATTTTAAAAGGAAAAGCACGTGAAATATCTGACGTGTCAAACGAATATAAAACATCAGTTGATACCCCACCCTCCAAAGAATCATTTGTAAGCGATGTTTTAATTTTTATATCATCAACAGAATTTGTAATGTTGGGCAAGCGCTGACCAAACTGGGATGTGGTTATATTAATTTTTGAAAACCCAATAATATCATTAAAGCTTCTATCTATACCTCTAAGATCAACACTATATCCTGTTGACAGCAACAAAAATACCCTAAATCTAGAAGTACTAAAAGTTAATTTGATACGAGGAGTTTTTTCATCTACAGTATGACCATTTGCTACCAAAGAACCTTTTATATAACTATTTAAATCATCATAATCATAAATTCCATCTTGAAAAGTAATTATGGTGCTAGTTTTTCCACCATCATGTGAATAGCTAATTTTATTATTATTGTATGTTGAATTGATGTTATACCATGAATAATGACCATTAAATTTATCAAGCGCAATATAATGTTCTTTATTTTTATCCAAAATAAGATTTGGAATATGTTTTATTGTAAAATCACCTGGTTTTGATCCAGCGATTCCATCAGTTGAACTGAAAACAAATGGTCTTTCTATCTCTTTCATTTTTGTTACAATGTTTTATGTATATTGTATATATTTTTTATTTTTTTAAATTAATTTAATTTAAATTATTTTTTGCCGTTAACCTTCCTTTTTCTTCGTTGGTTATTATTTTTTTACTATAAGCAATATCAATTAGTTGAACTATTTCATTTCTTATATCTAAACTATTGTTACCAGCACGTCGTGTACCTAATAAAAGGGTCAACCGTGCCAAAATATCTTTTGGGGTTTCTGGCACTAAAGTAACAGTGGATCCACCTAATAACTTTTGTTTGCCTGATCTTTTACTTTTTTTAAAACCAGAAAAGCGTGTCAAATCTTTGAAAATATCTTTTGCTTCTGGTGTGTAGTCAACTTTTGGGTTGTACCTTTTTGTTAATAAATCTATAAGAGAGTTGTCAACAACATTATCTATCAAACTGTTTCCAGCCTTGTCTTTAACACTAAGTCTATTCATTCTGAGTTTAGCAGGATCAATATATACATGACCAAAGGATCCACCTTTTGACAACTTGTAAGCATTTCTTTTTCTTTGTTGGTTTATCCTATTTCCAATTATTTCTGATAAGTCTGTAGACATTGTTGCGTCTAACATTTTTTTATATTTTTTTAATGTAGCTAAATCTTCATCAAGTTTGTTCCTTTTCTCAACACTTTTAGCTGCACTTTTACGTCCACCAACAGATTTTTGTGCTTTTGTTACTTGGTGGTTTATCATTTCTAATCTATCTTTTGTTATATTTGGAAATTCATTGGCACTTGGTAAATCATAAGTTCTTAGAAATTCTGGATCAAATCTTTTATCAAAATTAAGTGTTATTGGTTGCTTTGGTTGTGTTGGTCGCTTTAGTGTCTCAAGCGCTTGTGGTGACTCTGGTGGTTTAATCGCAAACTGTGGCAAATACTGTATCATTGCATGTTGGTTTTCTCTTAACTGACCTAACATTTCGTCTTGTCTTTTATCTATATCAGTTATTTGTTTCCCAACTTTACCAAGTTCTCTTGTAATTGGAGCAGCAACCTTTTCTCTTTCTTCCATAACCCCAAGTTGCAGATTTTTAAAAACCCTTACATCATCTTTAACTTGGTCAACAATATTTGCTGTTACGGTTTCTTTTTTAATTATCCTTTTTAATTTGTTTAAATCCATACTTTTGATTTTTCATATACTTTTATATACTTATATAGTTTATAAAAATTCAAAATATTAAAATATTTAACTAACTGTAAGTTACTTATCTTTAGACTTAACGTACTGTAAGTTACTTATCTACCCTAAATTTTAACACCCTTTTTTAAGTAACTATATAGTATTGATATCTTTGGACTTAACGTACTGTAAGTTACTGATATCTACTACAAATTTTGATACCCTTTTTTAATTTGTTAATACACTTACTTAAATATTTTATAATTTAAAATTATAAATTTTGTAACCTATATAGGGTTTAAAGAGTACATCAAAATGAAGATTCCAAATTATGATAGTGAGCTAGTTGTTGACAAAACAAAGCATAAATCATTGCTGGGAGATGATTTTAGAATGCTTGTTTGTGGAAGTTCTGGTTGCGGAAAAACAAATACTTTAATGCATATCATTAAAAAGCCGTTATGTTATTATGATCAGATTATCATATATACTCCAAATAAAGTTCAAGACAAGTTGGTCTCGCTAAAAAATAAGTTTGCTTTAGTTTCACAGTTAGTAGGTCATCAAGTCTTGTTGTTTTGCGGACAAGACGATATCTTAAATACAGATGAATATGGATCTGATGATTGTGTAAAGCTTGTCGTATTTGATGATTTAATGAATGCCGATAAAAAAATACAAGCAAAGATTGCAAACCATTTTACTGATGGTAGACATCACAAAATTTGTCCTGTTTATTTGAGTCAATCGTATTTTACAATACCAAAAGACATAAGAACAAATTGCTCCAAAGTTATTCTTTATGATCCTCCAACAGATGGTGAAAAAGCAAGAATTTCAAAAGAATGTAGATTTGACAAATGCAAATTTGAGGGTCTTGATAAACATGATTTTCTATTTATAAATCAAAACAAAAAAAAGTTGTTTAAAAACTTTGATGAAATTATTTGATTTGAACAAGAAAGAAACTATTAAGAGTATAGGTATAGACAAAAAGACTTTGGCCATGGAAATTTATTGTGTCAAATGCAAAAAAAAAACCCCGTCTTTAAATATAAGACACACGACGACAAAAAATAACAAATCTGTTGTAAAAGGTAGCTGCGGATTATGTGGTACGCAAAAAAATTGTTTTACCAAAAGTAAAGCTGGTGGAAAGTTAGATATTCATTCTTTGATCGGCAAGCTACCAAAACCAAAAGCTGGTTGGACTCCTACTAATTATAAATACATGGGACCATTTAATCCATTATATAAACAATTAGAATACGACCCAGAAACTGGTGAAATTACTAGATGGATGGTTCCTCCTTTTAACAAAGTTGATGAAATTTCAGCACATCATGATGTATGTTACTCAAGAGGCGTTGATAAAAACGAATGCGACAGAAAGATGGTTTCTGAATTAGATAAGATACCTTATGGATCCCTTCCAAAAATGGGTATGTTGGCTAGAAAAGTTATCAACACCAAACAAAAACTTGGGTTAGGTGTTTTAAAAAAAGTTTAAAAAATTGGAATGAACAGCTAGCAGATGATTTACACAAACCAATTATAAGAAAGTTTAAAAAGAGAAAAGTTATTGTCGTTAATATTGACGATACTTGGAGTGCTGACTTGGTTGATATGCAACAACTTAAAGGCTACAACCATGGATTTAGGTATATTTTAAATGTTATTGATGTATTTTCAAAATTTGTATGGAATGTTCCTATAAAAGATAAAACAGGTAAAACAATTACCAATACATTTCAATCTATTGTTAAAACTAGCAAGAGGAAACCTAACAAATTATGGGTTAATAATGGATGTGAATTTTATAACAACGTATTTAAAAAATGGCTAGTTGAGAATGAAATTAAAATGTATAGTACATTTAATGAAGGTAAGGCCGTTGTTATTGAAAGATTTAATCGTACTTTGAAAAATAAAATGTATAAATATTTTACTGCTAATAATACATATAAATATGTCGATGTATTACCAGATTTAATTAATGAATATAACAACCACAAACACTCTACAATAAAAATGACTCCAACAGAAGCTAGCATGAAATATAATGAAAAAGTTATTCAAAATGATGTATATTCAATCGATGATAAAACCATCTATAAATCTAAGTTCAAGGTGGGAGACAGAGTAAGGATTAGTAAGTACAAAAGAACTTTGTTTGATAAAGGTTATACACCAAACTGGAGTGAAGAAGTTTTTGTTATAGTAGGAATACAACATACCAATCCTACTACATATATAATAAAATACTATAACAATGAAATTATTGAGGGAAGTTTTTATGAAAATGAGTTACAAAAAACTGATCAAGATTTTTATAGAATTGATAAAGTAATCAAGAAAGATTATAAGAAAAAATTAGCACTAGTATCATGGAAGGGTTATCCTAAAGAATTTAATAGTTGGATTCCGCTAAATGATGTTAAAAACATTTAAAAAAAAAATATTTTTTTTTTCGTTATTCATTTACTTTTTCTGATTTAACTTGTAATGACCGTGAGCTCGTGTTGAAATACCATCGTTGCTAATAACTCTTTTATCATCATCTGCAGACAACGCTATTTTATTTATAGTTTCAGAATAAATCTCGTGATTGTGACTTCTGATTAAATTCATTTTTCTATAAACTGGATTTTGTTCTCTTTTCAAGCATTTATAGTAATCGTCAAAACTTATATCTTTTTTGATAACATTCTTTTTTACACCTTTTGCCTTTTTCTCTTCTGTTTCATCTAACTTGTAAGAATACATCTTCGCTCTCAAACCCACAAATTCTGTTATCTGCTTGCCACCACATTCATCTTTCATCCTGCCAATTACTTTTTTGTTATACCCAGTTTTAATTCCAGAAGGATGATTTTTTGCATAGTTGCTTGTATCAAATTTTTCTGACACATCAAAGTTGATATCTTGATAAAAGTCGACAGTCTTTATTTCGTAAGCCAAAGAGTCAGTATCTGTAAATAACAACTTTTGTTTTCGCCCATACTTTTTTACAATATAGTTGTAATGAAAATCATGCATGAGCGTTTTGCTTAAATCAAAAATACAAAATCCTACATAAATCGGTTTGTCAAACATTATTTTTGTTCGCTTCATGTGAACTGCTGCCAAGTGGACGCAAAATCTTTTTCTTCTCTCAAACGTTGGCTTTGATACCAACTTTTTGGCTTGTTTTTCTTCATTGACAAGTCTTATATCAACTCGGTTTCTTATGTTTTCCACAGTCTTTCCAAATACTGAGTTGTTCATTAACTTGAAGAAATCCTTTTCAAAATCATTTTTACTTGCAGTTCTAAGGTCGGTGTTTAATGCAATATAAGGTCTCATCCAATCTTTTTGATCAAATGCAAGTACTTTATGAATTTTGGTAAGTTTTAACCCAAGGTTCAAATAAAGTTGAAGATTTTTCAAATGTAAAATGTACTTTGTTTTGTTGTGCAAGTTTGGTGTTAATTTATAAATCTTATTGGTTTTAAAAGGTTCTGGAGCAAGAGGATAATCATTGTGTACGTTGTGCAACTCTTTTGGATATTCCAAATCCACTTGTAAAATATAAGCAGTATCATCTTCTGTGTTTATCAAAGTAGGGTCAAAATCAACTAACTTTGCTTCATCTATCCATCTAAAGTTTTTGTGCGGTAACTTTTGACTCATACCCCATCCATACAAGTTGTTTGCATCCAAATATGTTATAAACTTTGATTCTTCTTTGGGATTGTAGTTTTTCATATATTTGTTGTTAGCTTTTCCATATCTGTTTGAAATCATACTAACTCCGCCTCTTATTCCAGCTTCAACAAACAAAATCATGTTTATGTCACTAAGTAAATCTAGTTCTATTTCAGTTTTCCTTAGCAAAGCATCCCAACTAAGACCTGGTGATGTATAATAACAAGCTGGATCTAACTTGTAGTTTTTCAAGCAAACATCTCTAAAGTTTTCAAATACACCTGCTAACAAAACAACATCTGTTTTCAAGTACAAGTCATGGTATTCACCAATATTTTTAAAACCAAAGTGAGACCAAACCTTTTGAGCGTGAGCATAATCTTTTTCGCTTATGTTAGAATCATAAAGTTTTGAATAAAACTCATTCATAGGAGGCAACTTGGTTTCATTAAATTTATCAAAGTTGTCCATATAATCGTATGGGTAAACTCCTTTTCTGATCAATAAATCTGTGTCACCTTCAAAAACTTTATTCATTTCCCTAAATTGTTCGCGGGAAAGATTTTTACATAAAGCATCAAGTGATGAAGCCATAAATTTAAAACTATCAATGAATCTAATCTCAAATTTTTTATCATCAACCGCAAGTGATTTGCTAAAGCTTATGTATTTTTCATCATTGTTGGGTATGCAGTTGATACTACCATGTGATTTGCCAAGCTGCTTTATAAACAAATGAGAATCGTATCCAGACAAGTTGTGAAATATTACTGGAACAAATTTTGGTAACTGATATTGTAAATTACATTGGTTGTGTGCAGCACCTCTAAACTTGCCTGTTAAATGGTCGTGATCTTTAACTGTTTCATCTGAAAGAGGACCAGCGCAAATTGCACAGTTTGGGTTTTTGTAGTATTTACACCAATTTTTGCTATCCATTACACCGTTTAAACTAAATTCTGGGGTATCTTTATATTTGGCAGGCAAACAAGATTGATGAATTGGTTCTTTGTTAAACGAAATTGTCTTGTCTTTGCACAACTTTTTATTACAAATATGACAATCCACTGCTGACTGAAATTTTTCATTATCTTCTGCAGTCATTTCAAGAGGAATTATATCTTTATAAATAGCACCTATTTCTTTTACTTCTTCTTCAATCATTGTACAAAATGTTTCAACACAATCTTCGCCTCTATAAACAACTGGTTCAGCATAGTTTTCGGTGCCATCTTTTTTGACATAATAACAAAATCCTGATGGAGTATGTTTTTGATATTTTTCAGTAAAAGACTTTTCTGGATTAGGTGATGCGGAGTCTATTTTTTCTGTACAAATGGAACTCTCATTGATTTTTTAAAGTTTTTAAATTCAATGGTTTCACCAGGTTTTGGTACTTCAATTTTACAAGCAGAGTCTTCTTTACAAACCTCAATATGATCATTTAACTTTTCTGGTTTTGAAAAATGATTCAAACATCTTTTGCAGAAATAAATAGCACATTTATGTTTGGTAACTTGTGATCTAAGTAATCTTGCAAAGCTTTTTATCCAACAATAATGTTGCTTTTCTTTACCATCAGTAATAAGCAACAAATCAATTGCATTTTGTGGGTCTGCTTTATTAATTCTCAAGATGTGAACACTTTTATCATAACCAAATACATTGATACCAATTTCAGGATTATTTTTTTCAAACTTATCAATATCTTTCAATGAAACTGGAAACTCAATACCAGTAAATTAAGTTTGTTAAGGTAATCTTTATATTGTGATGGACTGTTAGTTTGTTTTTGATCTACTTCCTTGTTGTGTTGGGCTGATAAAATTGCATATTCAAAGCATCTGTCGTCTTTGTTTTTTACGTTTATTACAGCTTTTTTAGTTTTAATTTCTTTTGGTAAATCAATATAGCTACTACCATTTAATGGCACATTTTTATCAACATTAAGAATTAAACGATCGATATTTTGAAATATCCATCCACTACCTTCGTTAGTGAATGTTTCAAATAATTCAATCATTCTTTGTTTCATAATTTCAAAGGTTTCAGGAATGTTTGTTGAACTGTTAATCTCTTTTATACCAGAACGAAAGTATGGATTTTTATAAATAATATTATTGTCTGATCTTTTTGCCAAGTTAACCATTACTGCTGTTTCAATTTTAAAAGATTTTGATTTTTCTAATTCTTCTTTTAATTGTTTTTCAATAAGTAAGGCTGTCATATCTAGATATGCATTTAAATCAACATTTTCTAATCCATTGATCTCAAAATTTTTAAATACATTATTCAATGCAGTTTTTGTTTGTACTAATTTAAGTTGAGACATGTTGTGTTATACTTGTGAAAGTTTGTAAGCACTTATATAATACATTATATTAAAAGTCTAATACAAAAATAATTATTTTGTATATAAATATTAGATAAAAAAATTTGGATTATTGATTTAATATATTGTTTCTACTTTCTTTAGCAACTCTGTATGTAGTTTCTTTTTAAAATATTTGGCCAAAATTTGTTCTTCTGTTTCCTTTATTTTTATAATTTTTTTCTTTTTATATTCTTAGCTCATCATAATTACATTCTTTGCTTTTACACATACCTAGTTTTGATCTTGTTCCTTTTCCACAACTCATACAAGGAAATGATTTTACTTTTTGTTTTGCATGATAATCACAAAACCCTTCACATTTTGCTATCCTATTACAGGTTCTTTCTTGACCTAACATTAGCCAGTTACATCTTGTAATAATTTCTGTCATTGCTGCGTTGATTTTTTACTCTGCTTGTAAAGTTTGTAACTCTTATATACAGTAGTAAATTTAAAACTCTAAATGAAAAAAAAATAATTATATCACATATCTACTGTTTTGATTTTAGTTTTGTGTTTAATGCTTTTATATCATCAGGATTTCCATTACATTTTGGTAAATGGTTGTTTAACCTTTCTGGTGTTGAAAAATGACCCAAACATCTTTTGCAGAAATAAACAGCACATTTGTGTTTGGTAACTTGTGATCCAACTAACCTTGAAAAGTTTTTTATCCAACAATAATGTTGTTTTTCTTCGCTAGTAATAAGCAAAAAATTAATTGCATTTGTGGGTCTGTTTTATTTAACCTTAATGCATGTACATCTTTATCATAACCAAACACGTTGACACCAATTTCAGGGTTTTGTTTTTCAAACTTATCAATGTCTTTCAATGAAACTGGAAACTCAATACCAGTAAAATTAAGTTTGTCAAGATGTTCTTTATATTTTGATGGTCTTTCAGGGTTAGTCTTTATTTCCTTGTTGTGTTGTGATGACAAAATTGCATATTCAAAGCATCTGTTGTCTTTGTTTTGTACGTTTATAATTGCCCCTTTTGACTTAATTTCTGTTGGTAAATCAATATAGCCTGCTCCTTTTTGTGGGGACAGTGTGGTTGTTTCTATGGTTGATTGCATTGTTATAAAGAGATGTAAACTTTGTAACTCTTATATACAGTAGTAAATTTAAAACTCTAAATGAAAATTAAAATGTGTGTGTGTTGTGGGGAAAAATGTGTTACGAAAAAAGTTTGATATGTTTGTGTTGCGGGTTAAAAATGGTTGGATTGAAAAAATGGAAAAAACCGGTTTGTGTCATAAGTTTGGTGACGGCCGGCAAAGTCCCCGTATTTCAACTACTCGACCTTAAGCCAGTCGCGCTACTGCTGTTTGATGCGACAGACCTGGTGAGCTACTGTCGATTTAAACTATCTAATGTGGCAACGGCTGTAAAGGTAGCATTTGTGTCGCATTTAATTGGGACTTAGGCTAAGTGTAAAGGTCAAGAGAAAAGACACGCTGTTCTGGCTGTGCGGATTCTTTACTCTGGATATACGAGAAAAGCTGGGAAAACCGCTTACCATACCCCTGTTTAGGATAAAATCCTCAACCTCCGATGCCATTTTCTAGGTAAGGGATGCCTGTTTACAGATAGCTACTAAGGCTTTGAACTTGTTTCGTGCCTGTGCAGCCATAAATTTGCATGCCTCCCATCGATCCTTGCATCATGCTGATAGAAGACGAATGACCTAAAGTAGATCTCAGTTTTTTCGAGTTCTTATTGCTCGTGAAAAGGATCTTTTTTCGGAGGTAGTCATCCTCACAAACAAGGTCTACCAGGTCATCAATTATCTCTTCAGGCCAAGTCGATCTCGAGCAGTTCTTTCAAGTTTTCCTATTGTTTTTATGCGGATCTAATTAGGCTGTCTAAGAATTCCGGTCCTTCTATACTTGCATCACTCCCTTGATTTTCACTGCTGTTTTGTCCTTCATCGTAATATTCCAACTCCTTTTCGGTGAAATTAACTACTTCGTTAGAGCTCATGTTTATCTTGGTACAGATTTTGGAGCATTTATCACAAGAAAATTTGTTGGATGATTTTTGCCGAATATTGAACAAAAGCGCGCCAATACACATAACTCCTAAAGCGCATGCGTTCATATATTTGGCGCCACTTTCGAATTTGATGAATTAAATGCGACCTTTAAATCTGCTGCCGTGTTTTGCCGCATAACAGTCACGTTTAATTGCATTTAATTTGACGCGGCAGAAATGCGACCTTTAAACTAGGCCTAAGGCCTAAAAATTCTACATTCAAGCATGGAGAATGAGACAGAAAAGCTTCTAGTTGTCGAAAGATAGAAAATGGAAATTGGACACAGCTGATCAGAGGCTTTCAGTTAAAAGCTTTTTTTACTTTCATACCAATGTGAAGAAAAAACTAGCGCGTATGGTCCCCTGCTGAGTGCAGACGCCCGTAAAAGATTTTGTTTTGCAATGTGAACGCACCCCATGATATGATATATATGAACAAAATCAATTATCTGATAATTGGCAAGCATATACAAACGACATGGCGTCCGAGCAACCTCAGCAGCATACTAGCCAAGGTGGTGTAAATAAATGACGCCCCACCGGTGGAGCTCAGGAGGTGGTTGCCGCAAACACATCCCTTCTAGATCAAGCGTCATCAAGCTTGAGTTGACTTTCAACTGCGCATCTATAGCTGCTGCGCGCTGAGAGTAGTACCCAGACTCTTTCTCATTCTCTTTTTCTATTCCCACCTTCTCGAAATTCTCGTTCCCCTATCCCTTTTCGTTCCTACATCCACATCTCCTCTCTCAACTGTAAGGTGGTTACCCCCTGTTCTCCTAACTTTTTGTATATGTAGATATGTATATTACCTTCTTTCTTTATACGGAAACGAAATATTTCTCTTACTGTCGTTTGATCAACGTTGGAATCATCTACATCTGGATTAATTCCAATGAAAAACGGCGATAGAACGTAACCAAGAAAGATGTGAAGGTGTTGTGACTTCATCAGTTTCATACTGATAGGTAAGAGGACGAGCATCACGCGTAACTTGAATTTCCACGAGGACTGTATGAAATTTATCGTATGTAGCTCTGGATTTCCTTAGCACTTTCCTTAGGCATCTCTTAACACTTTGCACAAGTCGATCAAATAAACCCCCTGCCCAGGAACACCTGGGAAGGTTGAACCTTCATGATATTCCTCTCAATCTCATAAAATTTGCGACTTGATTATTATCGCAAATTGTCTCGATAGCTTGGCAGTGCTCTTAAATATCTTGGCATTGCCACTAACTACTAAATCAGGTGTACCCTTCTGTTAAGCAAAGTGTCTAAAATAATTTAAAAATTCAAATGTATCAAGAACGTACACTAAATCCAAATGAACGGCACGAGTAGCACGACATGTGTATGACACTGTGCACACTTTTGCAGTTTCGCCCTTGGATTCTTTGCAAAACAAAGGGCCTGCAAATCCACCCCTATTCGGTTGAAGGATGGGGCTTCAGTTACTCTAAAATCAGGTAATGGAGCAACTGGAGGAGAATGAAATGGCTTTCCCTCCAACTTCCTGCAAATAAAACAAGATGATTTTATAACGCTTTTCATGTACTGGCGTCCTTTACTAATCCAAAACCTTGCACGTAATTCTGCAAGCATGGCTCTCTCTCTACAGTGATGGACTCTTTCACGACTGACCAAACTAACGAGCTCCAAAAATTTGTGGTTCTTGGGTAAAAAAATGGGACCTTTTGCGGCTTGAGGCAAATCAGAAAGATCCATCCTCCTTGAAAAACTAAAATATAACCATTGCTGACTACCCCTAACTGTTTCTTATACTTATTATAATATGGTTGTTCTCTCAAGATAGCTTGTGCATCTTTGCCCTCTCATTCTCAGCGCACTTAATATATATTGCACTTAACGGATTAACCTTCATCTCTTTTTCGCCATGCTTCCTTCCCAACTTCATGTGAATTTCTTTGCATAAGCATTCACTCTTAGTAGTCTCTCCAAGGAAATATACCTTTGTATATCAATCGCTTTACCAATTGCCTTGGAATATCCACAACAGTTGATGTGTATCTGAGCTTAGTATCTGAGCTCAGAGGCTTTTGAACTGTGCCCATCAAAGTAACCAGCATTCTGGCTACCATAAACTCCAAACGGGGAATCGTTAGGCTTTTGAGAGGTGCTATCCTAATTAAGCAAGTGCGAGACGAGATAAAGATTTTGCTATGTCATATATGATACTAATCAACCAGAACCTCATAATGAATACAATATCATCAATTTATATCAAACGGGATTGGGTACGATCCCCTGGACTGGAGAGCTGTCCCATGACCCATGATCAGCAGGAGAACATGTGATCAGTAACATGGTATTATTGATCACGAGGACAAATAGTGTTGATCCGAGGTCACAATACACTCCCCCAGGTTGATTGTCCAACGATCAGGTTATGACAATTCTGAGTAAATAAAAAGTGACAATTCCAACGGTTTTAATTAGAGTCCTTACCACGACTAATCATCTCACAGGGAGGTTTAGATCCAGTGCGAGTTCTAGTGTGAGCTCGAGGGACCCCCCGCGTAGTTCAAAACTCGCACTCGAAGTCGCACTGGATTTATGACCGTTTAGATTTCCTCGACGTAATCAAAGTTTCACTTTCCCCCTAAATTCATTTGTAGAAATGGAACTATGGCTTTGCAGATGAAGGATTGTGTATGCTTTTGCGCGGCTTGCCTTTCCATTTCGGTATAGCGATATGATCCCTAGATTTGGCAGAAGCAAACCTGAAATTTGCTTAATTGTAAACACTGTGCTGAGGTACATATGCACACAATTTGAGCACCTCCTGTCCAGTTTTCAGCAAAAATGGTTGCACCTGGATGATTTAACCGAATATGCAGGGGCAGTTCATAATAAATGCGATGCTCTTGATAACTGTTGGGGATTCATCGACGGAGCAGTTAGGCCAATCTGTAGGCCAGGTGAGAATCAGAGGGTTGTGTACAATGGTCACAAGCGTGTTCATGCCCTTAAATATCAATCGATAATAAATAGCTCCCTTTGTGAAGTTATTGCTTTCTCTGACATTTTGACGATGCCTCGGCTGTTCGAAGATAAGAATATCTGGTTCCAAAAAACTGGTTCTACTTTGTACGAGATTTGGTTGAAAACTCGAAGTGGGCGAGTGTGTTTAGTGCGACTTTCCAAGGTGATTCCCGCCTTAAATTCGCAGATCGCTTGCGCAGTTTGAAACTTGAACTCACACTCGCACTGGTCTAAACCTCCCTAAATGGCAGCATTGCGTCTAGGTCTCGCTGATTCATTAGCGGCGCGTATAGGCTGCGACGGTTTACATTGCGGCGCTGTGGCGTGTGCATGTGGCGTGCGGTATTGCGGAGCTTGCAGACAGCGTGTAGCAGACGTATTCCAACCTTCACTAAAACTACAAGACTGAATTTCCAACGGTACTAGGTGCTGCAATGGACGTTTTAGAATTACCTTTCCCTTTTGAGACGGAACTTCAATCTTGGCAGCTCGAGCGTGGCCTTATTTCTTACCTGTAAGAAATTCAATAATACGACTTAATTTCCAGAATGAGCGTTTTGCGTTGTCGTTCTTAAGAATTACAATATCCCCAATACTCAATGTAGGCTTCTCGTTATTTTGTTTGGATTTATAAGCCTCCATGAGGTTAAGCAAGTATTCTTTTTTCCATCGTTAATGATCCAATAGAGTACGATGGTATTTTGCTCTCTTTGATAGTGTTTCCTAAGTTGAAGCTATTTCCATGTATCTTTCGCTGGGAGCCTGTAAAGATTTTTACCATTGACTAGATGAGAGGGGGTTAATGGATACGACATGCCCTCTGTATCGTCGAATATATACGTAATCGGACGCGCATTAATAACATATTCGATTTCCACAAGCAAGGTGCTGATTTGCATATAGGGCCTATAACCTTTTTGAGACAGCATTTAACATTACGTACTAAACATTCCCACATTCCTCCCTGCCAGGGAGACCGATCAACAATAAATTTCCACTTGACGCCATGCGGTGTTAAGTGGTTATTGAGCCTTGGATTGCGAAGTACAACTTTGACTTCTTTGCTCATTCCTTGAAACGTTTTCGCATTATCGGAGATAATCGTGGACGGTAACCCTCTGCGAGCATAGAATCTGCGGAAGCAGCGAAAAAAGCATCAACATCGAGTGATTCTACTAGTTCTAGATGCACTGCACATGTGGACACGCACGTGAAAAGACAAACGTAGCACATATTTTCCGACTTATTTAAATACATGCCTGTATTTATCGACGGCCCTGCAAAATCAACCCCTGTGCGAGTAAAGGGAGGGTCGGTATCCACTCTAGATTCGGGCAGATCTGGTGTGACATTAAAGGTAGGGGCCGCCCCTCGAATCACTTACATCTTGGCCTGAGCGCGGCCTTTTAGCATCCAATAATTTTGTCGCACCATATTTAAAGTCTCTAACCCCGTTGTGAAAGAGCCTTTTGCGCGACTCTGCTATAACGAACATTGAGAAATGATTATTCGTTGGCAACAGAACCAGTGTAATTGCAGCGTCTAGAATCGATGAATTTTGCAAACTAGATTTGCATCGTATTATACCTTGCTGATCCATAAATAAGTTGAACTGATTTACAAGTGGAGATGCTTTCCTATTTTTACCCTGACACTGAATTCTGTAAAGAATGCCCTTTTCTGTATCGATGAGACTAGTTTGATCTCTGAATCAAAGATTTCTTCTGTTGAGATCGATGAGTGGAGATCAAGTGGCGTATTTTTCATCTTTGCCTTCACGTTTCTGATGAAACGGCGCATCCAGGCTAAACTGCGAAGCAGCTTAATCTTAGTACTGAATTTTGTGATGTCGATTATAGTTCAATTTGTGTGGAAAATTTGGCGATCAACAATATGACGGAAGCTGTTGCTATGGCATGCCATTTTAATGCCAGAGATGAAGCAGAATTTGCTGTTTTGGAATTCGAAAACGGACACAGAGTCAACTTCCCGTGTTGCAATATGCAAAATTCGATCTAGATGAAATAAATAACGATGAATGCAAGGCAGAATTTCGATTCGAAAAAGACACGTTCATGATTTACAAGAAGATTTCATATTCCTGCAGAACTCTTGTACAACAACTGAAATCTGGTGCCATTGAAGCAATCTGCGTCTTATTGAAGTGATTCGCCCATCCAGGAATCTTGAAATCTCTGTAACTTGCAATACAGTTACGAGAATGCTTAATGATCGATAAGGACCTTCACTGAACTCTTTTGACAGAGAAGTCTAGTCTCCATTTTAACCTAGAAAAACATAAATATACAGTGCCTTAAAAGATGCTCCTTTAGAAAATTGCTAGGGGGTTATTGATGGGGCAGTTGAACCCATCTCAAGGCCTAGCATGAACCAAAGAGTAGGGTATGATGGTTACAAGAGGTTTCATGCCTCAACATTGCAATCCGTTGCTATACCTGATGGCCTAGTGGCTTTTCTCTACAATCTCAGGATGAATTCATAAATACCTAACTGACATCTCATATCTCTAATTGACCATTTTGGTCAGTGATTTCACCACGGCATTGGCATTTCAATTTCATCCAGGTTATGCGGGTATTCTATAAACAGGACTCGAAATTGTCGAGAAATCTTTGAAAATGAAATATAAGCGTTTTCGGGATCAGATTCTGTTGTGTATGCAGTGAAGTACCAACAGCAAAAATATGATGAAAAGTGTTCAAACTTTATTTAAGATAGAACTTCAATCAGCACACGTAATAGCAAGCATTTAACATACTTTCGACTCAAGAGTTCGCGATTCACGACGCGCTGAGCGAAGACGACTCATGGAGACCTGGGTACTAGCAGAGCTGAGCCGTCTTGATTTGCGAGTGAAATTTTGATTACGATTGTCGAAGACGACTCAGAGTAGGCGTCATATTTGATTTCGTAAACATTGAGGACGAAATGGTAATTTTTGATGCATGATGATGGGGAAATTGACGACGATGAGTTTCTTAGGCTATACGAGGCCAATCGCTGTAGAAATCTGCTCATATTGGAAGTACGATCGGTTTGATTTGGTAGCCATGAAAGACTTGTATGAAGATTTAATTTAAAACAGTCATATTGTCACACAATTATTAGGAAATGTATGCACAATGACATTAAACTTTATTGAGAATGTACCATTGCAAGGAGAGGTAAAATTTGGGTTTGGTGTGATGCTAGGTGCAATAACTAAGGTTATAAAAAAACCAGCCAAAGGGAGCATAACATGTACTTTACCATTACTGTATCTAATTAGGAACTCAAAATATTGCTTACCTGTTCTTTCAATTTATTTTTTCATCCAAATTTATTTGGAAGCTACAACATACCTTGGCTCTTGTAGAACTAAAAGTTCTTTGCGGGTAATGTGTGCCCCTAAATTTCAGTGTAAAATGTATTGTCATTATGAGTTTTTATTGTAAACTATGATCATTTTTACTGCAGCTTTGAGGCTTGGCTGGTAGTCACTCAGCTAAATTAGCAAGACAGAAATTTGAATGACAGTGAACAGCTACATAGTTTAGAAAAACTAGGCTTTTTCAAACTTGACAAAATCCTGGGATAATTGTGGCTTTAGAAAGAAGAAAGGCTGATTAGAACAAAATGAGAAGTTCTTGTAACATTACTTTTCATGTATCTATTTTAACAAATCTTAAATTTTTCCCCTTTGCTGTTCCCTCATGAAATTTTTTAGCACTTGCTCAGCATTCTCTCCTTTCAATGATGTCTTCTAATGCTTGATCCAGCTCATCACTAACAGGTGCAGTCCCACTTGCCCTCAATTCATCCTTGCTTTTGTGCCAAAAGGCTCTTGCTAACTTCAGGAACCTGTCTCAGCTTTCTGATCTACAGTCGTGTCTGTTAGTATTTTTCCCTGTGTCTTTGTGAATACATGATGCACCCAGAAGCAACTTATTTTGTAAAAATACTAACACTAATATAAAATATGAAATAGAATTTATCACCCTGCATCAATAATACTGGCATTTATCAGTGTTTAGTTACAATAACCATATGTTAATTAGCTATAGATAGGTTCCATATTTCACATCAACTAATTCAAATATACACACAAAAATTTTGATAAGGTAAGTGGGTTGATTGAGAACTATGGAATATGGTCTGGAACTATTTCATATACACCAGGTAGCTGTCTACATGTTGCATTTAAAGCACAGTCTAATGATTTAACCAACACAATTAGAAGCCATTCATGAATCCTCTACCAGCACGTCATTATGGTCATTTTTCTGCATTTCTCATTTACTAACTCTAATTATCTTGATATAACAATAATTAACTTTCAACATAGCTCCTTAAAAGCCGACTGAATAAAAACTTGAGTGTTCTTTTGCGCGATTCTTCTAACGATGATGATGCCATTCTAGAGTTAGCTAGGCCATTGCACTTACTAGCGAAATTTCTGAAAGGAAAGAGATTGTAAAACTATAGATATCATCGGGTAAGGTATAAACTAAAGCAACGAAAACTTAGATATTGCTATCTGTAACGATGTAATGGCATAATTATAGACAAATCTTACCTTCTAACTCTGCGTCGTGAACGCGACTTGAAAACATGCAATTCCGTGTCATGAAATTCAGTACGACGGCTCAGCTACCACGACTTCCCCTTTTGCGCGTTAGTACCCAAATCTCCGTGAGTCGTCTTCGCTCAGCGCGTCGTGAATCATAAACTCTCTTATGCTTTGCGACCGCTTGTCCTAAACGAAAAACCATCGCACTCCCAAAAAAATGAAGCAAAGCAATTATGAACAAAATTTGCTAAAATAAAGACAATTTTCTTACCAAGTAGCTCTAACAGATGCTGTTGAAGCCATTTCCACGAATAAAAACATTGACTTAACAGCGCAAAATGATTCCATTTCGTATCGTTGTGGCAGAACGGTAGGATTTGACTCTATCGTTCTAGAACAGTAAGCCAAAACGATAATGATAGGGAATCCTCATTTGACGCGTGCGCATAGTGCAAAAATGACTGCCTATCGTAATCGTTATCGTCGTGGTTGCTTAAACTGCCTATTTGTTATCCAGCACAGTACAGCACTAGAATCCACCCAATAAAATTTCGGTATGGTAGAGAGGCCAAGTTCGTCCTTTGAAACGGTCCAGATGGAATCTATCAAGTGAGACATAAGGCACGCCCCTAGTAGTTCCAAGCTGGGCATAGTTTGTCGTTTGAGGGCGGAAACTTTGGCTTTGGCAGCGACAAATTGTAATTCTGCCTCCCCTGTGACATATACAATTTTAAGATAAGCAACACAAGCGTAAGCCGTTTCACTTGCATCGGAGAAGGCGTGCAGTTCAAAAATGAGAAACAATTCGTTGTCTATCAAAAACAAAATGCAGCATTTGGAAACGTTGTACCTGCGCAAGTTGCCTGATTATCGCGTCATAGTGTGGGGACCCTGTAACTTTTCGTCCCAGGGCAGTTTAGCTTCGCATAAGTCCTGAAAAAGGTTCTTGATATTAATAACGACGTTATAATATAAGCCAAACGAATCAAAAAATTTTGCAGCCAGTTTTAAAACAGATCGTTTACTGGGAGGTAAAGATTTGACACACGAGTCTAAACCCTGTAGGGAAACATACAGATAATCACGTGTGGTGTCCCAGTGTAAGCCTAAAATCGTGTTATCGCCTGTTGGCAGCCCATCTGTGCATTATCCATAAATTGATCATCTTCCTGTACCCTCTGGGCTACGAAAGGGGGTTTGTCATAGGTTTGATCATTCTCTGCCATGTAGATCTTATCTAGTAACTCCTTGCTACTGGTTTTCCATTTTCTGAGATTAAGCCCCCCCCCCCTTCCCGCTGCCATAATTGTCTTACATTACTGGTATATGTCAAATGCTTGATTAACTGAGTCTACCCCACATGATAATTATCGCAATATGTTTATATATACGCCTTAACACCGTAACAACTGCCTCGGGGTATTTTTCTGAAAATGAGTCAAAATGCTGACGGATTGTGGCTCCAAGAATTGCTGGCGAACACGTGAGCCCGAATGGAAGAAGTTTGATTCTAAGTTGGAGGACGTTTGGCACGTCATCGACAATGTTGCTGACCCATAGAAGTCCCAGAAAGTCTCGGTCGGAGTCCTTTGCAGAAATTTGCAAGAATGCTTTTTCAATATCCGACGACAAGGCGACATCATGCAGTCTAAACCTAAGCCAGGTTTCGAATAAAGGAGGAAAAAATTATGGCCTATTGCTAACCTGTCGTTCAGAGAAATAGAATTTTCCTTACAGCAAGCACTACCGTCGAAAACTACTCTAACCTTCGTTGTAGCCTTGTCCTCCCAAATGATGCAAGGGTGACTAATAAAATGGCAATCTTCCTTTTGTACTTCTTGTTTTGGGACCTTTTCAATAACCCCCTTATCAAGTTGTTCCATAATGATTGCGTTATACTCTTTAAGAAACCAGGCTTATTCCTTAGACGTGAAAATGCTGATCTTAAACGCCCTAAGCACATATCATAATCAGATAGTAAGGAGGTGAGATATTTTCCTGCCAAGGAAGGCCAACCTCGTATCTTGATCCAACGAAATGAATATCCAGTTTTGGTTCTTCAGTTATATCTTCGTCACTGCTGTGCAATCCTCAGGCTTCTTGTTCCCAGAGAGTTTCTAGGGCATCCTTCAGTTCATGATAATCTTCTTTTTGTATATTGATATCCTGTTGTTGATCGGCTATCTATAACAAGATGAGAAGCAATGTTATACAAGTCTTTATGCTCATGTTGGCCAGACTCTTCTTCTACCACTCCTTCATCCAAGGCCAAATCATCTTTTGTCCAACGCATCAACAACAAAATCGCTTCCTGCCAGGCTGGCTCTCGCTCCTTTTGGTCTATGGCCAAAGTTGTATCCCAAAACTTTTGCCAATCATCTTTCCCTCCACTAAAAAACAACTCTGACTCTTCTTCTACCACTCCTTCATCCAAGGCTAATCTTTTTGCATCAATCTTTGCCTCCAACTCCAACCTGGACGACCAAGGGGTCCAACCTCATCACTTCCCCCCTTCAAAGTTCACTGTGTCACCCATTAAGTTCTCCACACGTAAAGTTCGCCAAACCCTTCTCCAGCTTGATACCTCCAAATCCAAAGGCCCTCATGGTATTCCAGCAATAGTTCTCAAAACCTGTGCTCCTGAACTTGCCCCTATTCTTAACAAACTATTCCAGCTTTCCTACACTCTTGGCACATTTCCCACCTCGTGGAAACAAGCCCACGTCTTTCCTATCCCAAAAAAAGGCGACAAGTCTAATCCACTCAACTATCGTCCCATTGTAATCACTTCACTCATCTCTAAAACTATGGAGACCATCATCACTAAGCAACTTCTTACCTTCCTTGAAACAAACAATCTTCTCTCTGATCACCAGTATGGCTTCCGAAAAGCCAGGTCTACTGGTGATCTTCTTGCCTATAATGTCCATGTCTGGTCCTCTGCTCTAGAATCCAGTGGTGAGAGCAGAGTGATCTCTCTCGATATCTCCAAGGCCTTTGATCGCGTTTGGCACAAGGGTCTCCTCGCTAAACTGCCGATGATTGGTCTCCATCACACTCTCATTAATTGGATTGGTAGTTTCCTCTCTGATAGGTCAATTGCCGTCAGAGTGGACGGCTTCCTCTCCAATCTGCACTCTATCAATGCTGGTGTACCCCAGGGTTCTGTCATCTCCCCTGTAATCTTCTTCCTCTTCATCAATGACCTGCTCACCTCCACGTCTTCTAGCATTCACTCCTTTGCTGATTATACCTTCCTAAGTTCCTCATTTTCATTCAATCCAAATGACCATGCTTCCACCGATATCCAACTCCACAGAAACATTTCAGCCTCGCTTCTCTCCGATGATCTGACAGTTATTGAGAAGTGGGGCAAGGACAACCTAGTTTCGTTCAACCAAAGCAAGACGAAACAGGCTGTCATTTCACGCAAACGTAATCAAAACTCTCCAGCTGTCTTCATGAATGGTGATAAACTGGACACTTCAGCTTCTTTCACACAACTTGGTCTTTCTCTTACATCTAATCTCACTTGGAAAATTCACATCCATTCCCTTGCTAAACATGCATCTCAAAAGCTCGGTTTCCTCGCCAGAGCCCGTGGGTTTTTCTCATCTTCTCACCTTCTATCTATATACAAGTCCCAAATCCGTCCTTCTTTAGAGTACTGCTCCCACGTCTGGGGTGGTGCTCCAAAATCCACTCTCTGTCTTCTCGACAAAGTCCAGTCCAAAGCCATTCGTCTCATCAATAATCCTAACCTCACCAAATCGCTCCAACCTCTTTCCCATAGTCGTTTAGTTGGAGATCTTTCCATCTTTTACAGATACTTTAACGGACATTGTTCTCAGGAGGTCAGGGATATTATTCCAGTTCCTCTGAGGCGTGTCAGGACCACCAGAAGCTCAACTCATTCACACCCTTTCCAAGTTTCACTGCCTAATCCACGAACTCTATCTCACAAATCATCATTCATCCCAAAAACATGCAACTTACGGAACGTCTTGCCTTCTTCTTGCTTTCCTGAGTCCAACAACTTGCCATCTTTCAAATCTAGATCAATAATCTTGATCTTATCTCTCTATCCTTAGCTGCTTAGCTGCTCGCTTTCTTCTTTCTTCCTTTGTTGGGGCTTTGTATAGGTCACCATGGCCTTTCCTTAACATAACCCACTAAAAAAGAAAAAAAAAGAAATAAAAAAGACTTTAAAAATACTGAAGATGATTTATCATGAACAGAAAAGATTGATGTATTGAAAGTAGGTTCTACCAATGCTATAAGAGATGTATTGTATTTCAATACTACATATGGAGGAAGTGGGATGGCAAAACTAAAAGATAAAGAAAGATTAGAAGTGGTACGAGTAAATTTACAAAAATTAATCATCATCAGTGATGGTTAGCTCGATTCCTAGCCACCGTGACCCCCGCAACAGTCCTTCCCCACTTTTCGCGATGTTGTGCGCTTCCATACATCTCGACCATTGTTAGGCCGCAAATATTTCCTTCAGGTGGTCGCTAAAATCAATCAACAAGATATTGAGTTGACTAAAAAATTAAACAAGAAAAAAATTTTTCATGAAAAATCGAGATATTATGGTTTTGAATTCAAAGGCAAAACTAAGATATATAGATACAAATATATGTTTGAAAAGATCAAGCCAGCAGATATTGATGAAATTGAAAATATAGAATAATTAATTAAAATTTGTATTAGAGTTTTATTTTCTGCTATTGTATATAAAGCGTAGAAAATCACGGTCTGAGGGATGTATCTCTATGTTCATAAATGCTTTCTCGATGTCCCCAACTAGAACTATGGCCTTTCACGAAACCTTATTAACATATCGAACATTAATGGGCTCAGTCCAGGTCCCACTTGGAGGCAATTATTTAATGACAAGCCTGTTCTCTACTTTAGCAGACTCAGCGTCATTTCGTACGATAGCAAGATGAGGCAAATGTGACACTCAGAAAATCCAGAAATTGATGTCTATTAGTTTAACCTTCAAAGTTAACTCCTCAGCATTTTTCGCTTGATACTTTCTCTTTTAATGAACTTGATCTTATCTCTCTATCCTCTTAGCTGCTCGCTTTCTTCTTTCTTCTTTTGTTGACACCATGGCCTTTCCTCAACATAACCCAATAAAAAAAAGAAATTAGACCGATCATCTTCTCTTCCTGACAATAGCCAATCTAATTTGCTCTTAATAGCAGTAGGACCAGAGCTACCTTTCTTTACTTCTCCTGAAACTATACCAAAGAAGAAGTCTGCACCAACTTAATCATCTATACGCTGCTGGCAGTCTGCACGACGATCTGCAAGCCTTAAGCATCTTGAATGAGGAAATTCTGCCAGATGTATACACGGACTTGCCGGTGAGCAAATTACGGCATATGTAAGGGCTGAGATAGCGATATCTTCGCTGCTATCTAATTCTAGATTAAATTTTACCCCATCACATTTTATCTTACGATACGTGTGACAGCCGAAAGTGTTCGAATTCAAGGTTTCATTCTTTCGTTCAGTTTCCAATGACAGCTTGTCCTTGAGATCGTCTGTGACGTATGACTGCGCGCTTCCACTGTCGAAGAGAATTCTAACTTCTGTCTTGTCTTCCTTGGTTTTTTCATAAACATAGACCGTTGCTGTTTGTAACATAACCGATGCATTTTGCTGAGCTGCTGCTGTGAAACCGGTATTTTCCCCTCCAGTTTTACCTTGCTCGGTGGAATTTTGTTCCTTGGAACCATTTTTGCTCGCACCTATGGACTGGTAGTGCTTACCTTTGCAGTGAATGCAGTACCGATTGCTGTCACAGTCTCTGAGGAAATGTCCACTTCTCAATCATTTGAAGCAACCCTTAGCCTCCAGGAGTATATCCTTTCTTTCCTTTGCATCAGTGATATTCTGACATTCGTACGAGTGATGCTGGCCTTTACAGAAGGTAACATGTTACCTTGAAACTTTTATTCTCACCAAGAGTAGCAAATGACTGAGTTTTAGGGTACCAGATGGAGGTCTGTGAGCTTGTAATCTTCTGGGCTTCTTGGCTGATATGATCGTGCTACTGATCTCATTAGCTTCGAGTTCACGTCTGACAATTGCCAATATTGCAGCAATATCCCATGTTTCAACGGTTGTCTTTCTAGCAACTTGCAGAGTTGTATCTTTCGGCATTCTAGACATCGGTATGAGCAGATTTCCATAGCTTTTCGAAGGTGTTCCAAGAGCCTCTAAACCACGAACGTGTACAGTTATGTTGTCGAACATCTTTCTCAGTTGCTCCGTATTTTCATTAGGACAGCTTTAAAGTTTGATAAGAGCTTGCATGTGGGCATTCACGATCTGCTGCCTTTTCCCAAAACGTGACCTGAGAATCTGTACGGCATATTCGTAGTTTTCGACGTGCAAATCTAGACCTTCAACAGCACAATAAGCTGGGCCTGCTAACAAACTGAACAGATAGTTTAGTTTGTTGATTTCCGAAACTGCAGGATTTTTGTGAACTGCACTTTCGAAGGCTTGCGAAATGCATGAAACTTTGTCACATTTCCATCAAATCTCTGCAATGTGATCTTTGGAAGCTTCATTCGTTTGTGATAAAGTTGTGAATCACTTTGTCCACGCAAGAGAGATCCATTTTTGAGGAGAGTTTAGTCTTTCTGAGGCATGAAACGGAGAAGCAGAAATTGTCGGGTACGAAATTTCACCATGAGTAATGACAGCATCGAGGTTGTTTGCAGACGTCGAAGAGTTAGTTGGAGGGGAGTAATTCCCTTTGTAAAATTCCTTTATTCTATTTAGAGTTTCGATAACCCTAGTTTCCCAATCTGAAGTTTCTTCAACTTCCTTCTCGATTTCAGGGGTTGGGCAACTTGAGAGAATCTTTTCGTAGAGAAGTTTGAGATACCTTAGCTTCTCTTCCAATATTTTTTTTACAGAATTGAGTCGAGCATTCAAATTCGCAATCGGAGTATCATTAACGGATTCACGAGTAATGACATAAACTTCCCTTTCTACCTTGGTAACCACTGATCTATTACCACCTCGAAGAGCCTTTTGCCGTTGCATATCTGCTTCTTCGTCGTTAGACATGTTGAAAAGCAAACAGAGAAACGTTTCTGTAAACACTTTCTTGCTTAAAGCCCCAGGTTGGGTGCCATAGTATTGTACCATTGGCTTTCAGCAAGTGCGGGATGAGATAAAGATTTTGTTATGTCATATATAATAACAATCAACCAGCACCTCATCCTATACCGGCTGAGAACATTATCATCAATTTATATTAAAAGGGATTGGGTACGATCCCCTGGAGAGCTGTCCCATGACCCATGATCAGCAGGAGAACATGTGATCAGTAACATGGTATTACTGAACACGAGGACAAATAGTGTTGATCCGAGGTCACAGCAATAACCTTAGAACATAGCAATCTTTGATAAATTCCCCTTGTTGTCTCACATAAAAGACGTATAGTAGCACAGTAGGCTTTTTACTAGCATCACTGAATCCATGCAAACTTGTCTTGATATTTAACCTTCTAATCCCAGTTGTGTAAGCCTGGGGGCTGTAAGGCCGTTCGTATTCTTAAGCCCTCTCAATCACTCTTTTCATCTTTCAAGTTTATCTTGGTGTAAAGGATCATCCCAGGCCAATTTCTTCAAACACAAATCTTGCAAAAGAACTTTAGCTACAACAGAGGTTGGAATGATTAGTCCTACAGGCTCAAGCAAGGCAGCCATTGTACTCAATGTGGATCTCTTAGAAACACAATTTGTGCCTTCTACCATCTTACCTAAAAATCGAGTTCCAGTAAGTCTTGGTCCATATCCAGGGCAAAATCGTGGTCCTAATACCCTAGTCTTTGTATTAACTTCATTTGGCATTTCCATACGTTGACCACGGGCTCCTTTTTCACTCCAATACTATGTGTCAAAGATTGATCATTAGTCTTGCACTTTTGGAGCATAAACCCACTCACTAATTCTTTCACTGGCTTTCTCCAACAAACAACCGGCTTCATCTACCTCTTTGTGAATGGTGACAAGATCATCAACAAAGAGCCCCTTGGAAACACACTCTACAAACTTAGGGTCAGTTTCCTTCTACCTATTGCTGTGGAATTTGAGCACAGTATCAAGCGAAAAATGCTGAGGAGTTAACTTTGAAGGTTAAACTAATAGACATCAATTTCTGGATTTTCTGAGTGTCACATTTGCCTCATCTTGCTATCGTACGAAATGACGCTGAGTCTGCTAAAGTAGAGAACAGGCTTGTCATTAAATAATTGCCTCCAAGTGGGACCTGGACTGAGCCCATTAATGTTCGATATGTTAATAAGGTTTCGTGAAAGGCCATAGTTCTAGTTGGGGACATCGAGAAAGCATTTATGAACATAGAGATACATCCCTCAGACCGTGATTTTCTACGCTTTATATACAATAGCAGAAAATAAAACTCTAATACAAATTTTAATTAATTATTCTATATTTTCAATTTCATCAATATCTGCTGGCTTGATCTTTTCAAACATATATTTGTATCTATATATCTTAGTTTTGCCTTTGAATTCAAAACCATAATATCTCGATTTTTCATGAAAAATTTTTTTCTTGTTTAATTTTTTAGTCAACTCAATATCTTGTTGATTGATTTTAGCGACCACCTGAAGGAAATATTTGCGGCCTAACAATGGTCGAGATGTATGGAAGCGCACAACATCGCGAAAAGTGGGGAAGGACTGTTGCGGGGGTCACGGTGGCTAGGAATCGAGCTAACCATCACTGATGATGATTAATTTTTGTAAATTTACTCGTACCACTTCTAATCTTTCTTTATCTTTTAGTTTTGCCATCCCACTTCCTCCATATGTAGTATTGAAATACAATACATCTCTTATAGCATTGGTAGAACCTACTTTCAATACATCAATCTTTTCTGTTCATGATAAATCATCTTCAGTATTTTTAAAGTCTTTTTTATTTCTTTTTTTTTCTTTTTTAGTGGGTTATGTTAAGGAAAGGCCATGGTGACCTATACAAAGCCCCAACAAAGGAAGAAAGAAGAAAGCGAGCAGCTAAGCAGCTAAGGATAGAGAGATAAGATCAAGATTATTGATCTAGATTTGAAAGATGGCAAGTTGTTGGACTCAGGAAAGCAAGAAGAAGGCAAGACGTTCCGTAAGTTGCATGTTTTTGGGATGAATGATGATTTGTGAGATAGAGTTCGTGGATTAGGCAGTGAAACTTGGAAAGGGTGTGAATGAGTTGAGCTTCTGGTGGTCCTGACACGCCTCAGAGGAACTGGAATAATATCCCTGACCTCCTGAGAACAATGTCCGTTAAAGTATCTGTAAAAGATGGAAAGATCTCCAACTAAACGACTATGGGAAAGAGGTTGGAGCGATTTGGTGAGGTTAGGATTATTGATGAGACGAATGGCTTTGGACTGGACTTTGTCGAGAAGACAGAGAGTGGATTTTGGAGCACCACCCCAGACGTGGGAGCAGTACTCTAAAGAAGGACGGATTTGGGACTTGTATATAGATAGAAGGTGAGAAGATGAGAAAAACCCACGGGCTCTGGCGAGGAAACCGAGCTTTTGAGATGCATGTTTAGCAAGGGAATGGATGTGAATTTTCCAAGTGAGATTAGATGTAAGAGAAAGACCAAGTTGTGTGAAAGAAGCTGAAGTGTCCAGTTTATCACCATTCATGAAGACAGCTGGAGAGTTTTGATTACGTTTGCGTGAAATGACAGCCTGTTTCGTCTTGCTTTGGTTGAACGAAACTAGGTTGTCCTTGCCCCACTTCTCAATAACTGTCAGATCATCGGAGAGAAGCGAGGCTGAAATGTTTCTGTGGAGTTGGATATCGGTGGAAGCATGGTCATTTGGATTGAATGAAAATGAGGAACTTAGGAAGGTATAATCAGCAAAGGAGTGAATGCTAGAAGACGTGGAGGTGAGCAGGTCATTGATGAAGAGGAAGAAGATTACAGGGGAGATGACAGAACCCTGGGGTACACCAGCATTGATAGAGTGCAGATTGGAGAGGAAGCCGTCCACTCTGACGGCAATTGACCTATCAGAGAGGAAACTACCAATCCAATTAATGAGAGTGTGATGGAGACCAATCATCGGCAGTTTAGCGAGGAGACCCTTGTGCCAAACGCGATCAAAGGCCTTGGAGATATCGAGAGAGATCACTCTGCTCTCACCACTGGATTCTAGAGCAGAGGACCAGACATGGACATTATAGGCAAGAAGATCACCAGTAGACCTGGCTTTTCGGAAGCCATACTGGTGATCAGAGAGAAGATTGTTTGTTTCAAGGAAGGTAAGAAGTTGCTTAGTGATGATGGTCTCCATAGTTTTAGAGATGAGTGAAGTGATTACAATGGGACGATAGTTGAGTGGATTAGACTTGTCGCCTTTTTTTGGGATAGGAAAGACGTGGGCTTGTTTCCACGAGGTGGGAAATGTGCCAAGAGTGTAGGAAAGCTGGAATAGTTTGTTAAGAATAGGGGCAAGTTCAGGAGCACAGGTTTTGAGAACTATTGCTGGAATACCATGAGGGCCTTTGGATTTGGAGGTATCAAGCTGGAGAAGGGTTTGGCGAACTTTACGTGTGGAGAACTTAATGGGTGACACAGTGAACTTTGAAGGGGGGAAGTGATGAGGTTGGACCCCTTGGTCGTCCAGGTTGGAGTTGGAGGCAAAGATTGATGCAAAAAGATTAGCCTTGGATGAAGGAGTGGTAGAAGAAGAGTCAGAGTTGTTTTTTAGTGGAGGGAAAGATGATTGGCAAAAGTTTTGGGATACAACTTTGGCCATAGACCAAAAGGAGCGAGAGCCAGCCTGGCAGGAAGCGATTTTGTTGTTGATGCGTTGGACAAAAGACGATTTGGCATTTTTCAATGCAAAGTCTGCTTCTTGCGGAAATCTTGATTCATAATCAATACTATCTGCCTATAGATACATGACTTTAATACCATTCTTTCCTTCAATCTTACCTTTTGAAATAATATATTTGCACCACATTCTTTAGCCATACTAGCTGACATCTTTTCTTTCAAATACTTTGGTGCGTTTTTCTTTGTTATGATATCTTCACTATATCTATTATCCATTAGATTTTGTGCTAGATTTGTTATTAGAGTTTCACCACATTCATTTTTGGTCATTCTTTATCTAGAACTTTAAATCAGCACCAGTTGCTAATTCAGAAAATTGAATTGTAACATTCTGTAATTAGCATTCCTAATTCTAGATTTCCTATTTTAAGTTGTTAAGTTAATATTGTTAAGTAATCCATCCTAATTTTAATTGTAAAGTTGTATTGGTAAGTCTCCACCCTTATTCCGTCGTTTCCTGTTTAGGGTTTAGTATGACTTGCGGCCAAGCAGATTAGCTTTATACTTACTTTTATCTTATGTATATGTAAAGGTGCTTTAGTTATGCATTAGAAGTCAGACAGACAACGTGTTTCTTTCTACCATACCTGCAAGAACCCAACTATGCAACAGGATGTAGTATTGAACCATTTTTAAAAGCTGAGTTTTATGTAACATGAACTTTACTTTGTATGTAAACTTTAACCCGGAACAGTACCCACTGACCATCATTCGTGGAGCTGCTCCGGGGTAACGCGGCAAAGAGCCACAGAGGTGGTCCTGGCACGACGACCTAAAGAAGTGGGCCGGACGAAGTCGCGCAGGTGTTACAAATGCAGCGAAGGATCGGAATTTGTGGTGAACTCTCTCCTCTGCGCCTATGGACCCTCCTAGTCTATGGTGGAACAACAACAATACATATGGAAATTTCTTTCTCTAAATGAAAAATTAGATAATCGTATTTATCTATTTTGAAAATTACAGATATTATAGCTCTGATTTGTTGTGGAATTTTTCATAAGAGTCTTAAAACATTAATCTGAAATGTATGTGTAAAATGAAAAATCGTGTTTTAGGAAATGAAAAGGTGTCATACGAGTCTTAAATCTTGAATTTGATTGCTCATTTTACATACATTTAAAATACAATGCTAATCTATTTGGCAGCAAGCAACATAGAACACAAAAACAGAAAACAACGAATTAGGGCAGGAACTTAGCAGTATAACTTCAAAATATAGAATAGCACAGAGACTTAGCAATATTGACTTTAAAAATAGAAAGTCTAGAATTAGCAACGCTAAAAACAGAACACTAAATACGGATCGAAAGGTTGTAATGCAGGTAAATAAATCCTCGTCGCCATTTATCGCCTTCTAACATATCGTTACAGATATGACTCATAGAAGTACGTCCTCTTTTCTAAGCACCCAAGTGAATATATATTTATTCATTGGCAGCGTGATCATGTTATACAGGTATATTATGCTAATATATGCTAATATATGCTAATATATGCTAAATCATCATAGATGGTTGCATATCGGGCTACTTTTACACTGACATGACCTATGACATATTGCCTTTGTTTAAACAAACGAAAAATCTAAAAAGCTTCGTCAATACTGCTTTACGTTGTTCAGGAATTACGCTGCGTGAATTTAGAAGATTCTTCTACCCAGGATCTTCTTAGCAGAAATGGCATTTTCTTTCTTTTTTTCGATCTTTGGATGACCAATATACCTACTCTTACTTTTACTTTGCATCTGCTTTTGGAATTGCTGTTTATACCGATCTTTACTTTGGAGCTGATGCTGGTAACCATGGTTGCAGCCCTCGTTAAAAATTGGTCAATGCCTCTCTCTAACATCAAGCCCATTTGCAAAAGATTTTCATAATTCTCGAGCGTCCCATTCAAGCTGATCGTTGCCAAAGAGGTTGGAGAGATTTGTTAAGGTTGGGATTGTTGTACAGACGAATGGCTTTGGACTGGACTTTGCTAAGAAGACAGAGGGTGGATTTCTTCACAGGTGGTAGATGGGTTTTACTCATCGTCCGGGGCAGTACCACCACTCTACCTTGTAGTGCCTTCAGTGACTATGTCACTTTCAGCTCTAGGGTAGAGATGCCGGCGCTTGTGGTTAGTTTGTCATCATTAACAGGGTCTGCTGGTGACAAACTTGCCAGTCTGTTCCCTGGCTATACTTGAGGGTACTGTTGGAAAGGGTGCACTGCAGGCCCGCCGCCAGATAGTACAGAGGCCCAAACCCATTGGTAGCGCTTTGGGAGGCTGCCTTATCAGCTGGTGTATAATCCCGGGCTGCCTGTTATGCCAGTTCGCAACTGGAGCCACTCTTAGCTCGCAGCTCCGGGGGGCCCTTCTGAGGCCACAGGATAGCTAAGGGAGCTCTCAAGGGATTTCAGTTAACCGCTACCACTGTCATTTTGAGTGTCCCAACCACCACTCACCATTCCTTCAACATGATTCAAAACAATTTAAACAACTCAACTGCAGCAACTAACGTGGCACCTAAGCCTTTTTCCATCTCATTCTCAACATCCGAGGACCTTCTTCCAACATCAATCCAGTAAATCATCATCTCCAATCCATAAACCCCTATGCACTCTTCCTCACTGAAACCAAAATCAAACCTCTTGATCACCAGTAACAGCACCGTTCTCTCTCCTCATCTCAAATGCCCAGGTTATGAGTTATTTTCCTCCTTCTTCCCTAATGGTGGGGTTTGTGCATTTATTCGCTCTGATGTGCAGACCTTACACCTCAAACAATTCGATCTTTCTAATCCTGGCTTTCAAGTCTTCTGGTTGAAAATTTCCCTTCCTCATGCCACAAAGTACATTTGCACTCTATACCGCTCTCCTAACTCAAACAATCATGAACTTCTCTTTGACCACCTTTCTAAATCAATCGAAACCATCACTTTGCAATCTCCACGCTCTGAAATCATCGTTCTTGGTGATTTCAACACCCACAACTCCGACTGGCTCTCCTATTCCTCCAATGTCACCAACCCTGCTGGTCGGGAAGCTGGGGCCTTTGCCATTGTCAATGACTTGACACAGATAATTTCAGAGCCGACAATTGTTCCTAATCGTGCAGGAGGCAAAGCAAATACTCTCGATCTTTTCGTCAAATCTAATCCTAGCATTTACTCTCCCCTAACCGTTAGCTCTCCTCTTGGTATCTCTGATCATTGTCTCATAACCTTACAGCATGACTTCCTCCCTCACCCAGTTAGACCATTTGCTCCGCAAAGAGTCTTCCACTACAGCAAGGCTGACTGGGACTCCCTTCGCACTTTTGCCAATCATCTTTCCCTCCACTAAAAAACAACTCTGACTCTTCTTCTACCACGCCTTCATCCAAGGCTAATCTTTTTGCGTCAATCTTTGCCTCCAACTCCAACCTGGATGACCAAGGGGTCCAACCTCATCACTTCCCCCCTTCAAAGTTCACTATGTCATCCATTAAGTTCTCCACACGAAAAATTTGCCAAACCCTTCTCCAGCTTGACACCTTCTAATCCAAAGGCCCTCATGGTATTCCAGCAATAGTTCTCAAAACCTGTGCTCCTGAACTTGCCCCTATTGTTAACAAACTATTCCAGCTTTCCTACACTCTTGGCACATTTCCCACCTCACGGAAATAAGCCCACGTCTTTCCTATCCCAAAAAAAGGAGACAAGTCTAATCCACTCAACTATTGTCCCCTTGCGATCACTTCACTCATCTCTAAAACAATGGAGACCATCATCACTAAGCAACTTCTTACCTTCCTTGAAACAAACAATCTTCTCTCTGATCACCAGTATGGCTTTTGAAATGCCAGGTCTACTGGTGATCTTCTTGCTTATAATGTCCATGTCTGGTTCTCTGCTCTAGAGTCATGTGGTGAGAGCAGAGTGATCTCTCTCGATATCTCCAAGGCGTTTGATCGCGTTTGGCACAAGGGTCTCCTCGTTAAACTGCCGATGATTGGTCTCCATCACACTCTCATTAATTGGATTGGTAGTTTCCTCTCTGATAGGTCAATTGCCGTCAGAGTGGACGGCTTCCTCTCCAATCTGCACTCTATCAATGCTGGTGTACCCCAGGGTTCTGTCATCTCCCCTGTAATCTTCTTCCTCTTCATCAATGACCTGATCACCTCCACGTCTTCTAGCATTCACTCCTTTGCTGATGATACCTTCCTAAGTTCCTCATTTTCATTCAATCCAAATGACCATGCTTCCACCGATATCCAACTCCACAGAAACATTTCAACCTCGCTTCTCTCCAATGATCTGACAGTTATTGAGAAGTGGGGTAAGGACAACCTAGTTTCGTTCAACCAAAGCAAGACGAAACAGGCTGTCATTTCACGCAAACGTAATCAAACTTTCCAGCTGTCTTCATGAATGGTGATGAACTGGACACTTCAGCTTCTTTCACACAACTTGGACTTTCTCTGTCATCTTATCTCACTTGTTGTTTTGTGATTATGGTCTCCATAGTTTTAGAGATGTGTGAAGTGGTTGCAATGGGACGATAGTTGAGTGGATTTGACTTGTCACCTTTTTTGGGATAGGAAAGATGAGGACAGCTTCCAGGAAGCAGGAATTGTACCAAGAGTGCACGTTTTCGTCCTCATAGACTGGGGGTCCGTGGATGCAGCCACAACGACACTCCGCCAACCTTCACGATCTTGGGCGCTACTCATCGCTTCGATTCTGCTGCGCCCAGTCCAGATTGCGATGTTGTCAACCCAACTTTGTCGTGGCCGTCAACGTCCTCTGCACCCCGGTACTGTCCCATGGACGATGGTTTGGGATAGGGATATTGGTCGGGGTGGCGGGTGATATGGCCGTACCACTTCAATTCCGAGGAGTCTCCTGTAGCATCTTAATTCAAATGCGCGAAGCCTTTTTTCAATGTCAGCATTGAATTTCCATGACTCGCAACCGTATAACAATATAGCTATAACTATGGCTTGCAGCAGAAGGAGTTTCGAGAGGAATATGACTTTCTTACTCTTCCAGATGGTGCAGGACAGCTTAAATAGTTTGTTAAGAATAGGGACAAGTTCCCGAGCACAGGCAATGAGAACAGTTGCTGGAATACCATCAGGGCCTTTAGATTTGGAGGTGTTGATCTGGAGAAGGGTTTGGCAGACATTTCGTGTGGAAAACTTAATAGGTGACTGTGGTGAAACTGTTGCTGTTTTGACTTGCGTTGTTTTGCATTTTAATAATATTCACATTTTCCTATTGAATTTATTGACTTATCTAACAATGGACCTATTGTTTGGAGTTTAGGTGCATTAGCGCACTGAAGCGTTATTCGATGGGAGGATGTTTTGATTAAAGCCTGGTTTAGGTTAAACTGCGTATATCTTTTTCTTGAACTGAAATATTATGACAGTGACATGGTGAATTTTGAAGGGGGGGGGGGTGGGATGAGGTTAGAGCACTTGGTCGTCCAGGTTGGAGTTGGAGGTAAAGACTGACGCCAAAAGATTGGCCTTGGATGAAGGAGTGGTAGAAGAAGAATCAGAGCTGTTTTTATTGGAGGAAGAGATGATTGGCAAAAGTTTTGGGAGACAACTTTGGCCATAGGCCAAAAGGAGCGAGAGCCAGCCAGCCAGGAAGCGATTTTGTTGTTGATGCGTTGGACAAAAGACGATTTGGGATTTTTCATGGTTTTGGAGCAAGTGTTGCGTGAGGTGATGAAAGAAGTTCTTGAATGTTGGGTTTTAAGTCGCTTCCATTCCTTGAAGTAGTGGTTTTTCGTCATTCACAGCTTTGGCGCACTGTGAATTGAACCACTTCGGGGAATTTTTTACCAGGCTTGTCAGAGGGAATGAAAAGATCCAGGCCAAGAAGTTCTGCGTCGGTGATGAAAGAAGCAAGAGAGGAAGGATCATTTGACAAGCCTGAAGACCAAGGGTAAGAAGAGTAAAAAGTGCGAAGGGAGTCCCAGTCAGCCTTGTTATAGTGAAAGACTCTGCAGAGCAAATGGCCTGTCAGTTTATAGGTTGTTCTCAGATTAGGTCACGAGAGAGAAATCACATGGGCCTCGGCCATGCGGCTTTTTTTAGAACCCTTCCATGTCTCTTCATTACAGGGTCTATCCAAGTGAGGGAGGAAGTCTTGCCGTAAGGTTATGAGACGGTGAACAGAGTTACCAAGATGAGAACTAACAGTAGAAGGAAAGTGAATGTTAGGGCTTGATGTGAGGAAAAGATCATAAGTATTTGCTTTACCTCCTGCACGATCAGGAACGCGTGTCGGCTCTGAAATTACCTGTGTCAAGTCATTGACAATGGCAAAGGCCTCACCATCCTGACCAACAGGGTTGGTGACATTAGAGGAATTGGTGAGCCAGTCAGAGTTGTGGACGTTGAAATCACCAAGGAAAATGATTTCAGAGCGTGGAGATTGTAAGGTCATGGTTTTATTTGATTTTGAAAGGTGGTCGAGAAGAAGTTCATGATTGTTTCAGTTAGGAGAGCGGTATAGAGTGCAAATGTACTTTGTGGTATGTGGAAGGGAAACTTTCAGCCAGGATAGTTGAAAGCCAGGATCAGAAAAGTCAAATTTTTTGAGGTGTAAGGTCTTCACATCAGAACCAATAAATACACAAACCCCACCAATTACGGAAGAAGGAGGAAAATTGCTCATAACCTGGGCAATTGAGATGAGAGAGAGAATGGTGCAGTCTACGCAAGTGCATTGTGCAATATTTATCCGCCTGTCGTCAACAAGTATTATTGCACTATTGGAACGGGGGTAATCTCGTTTTCCATTGCTGTTTCTATTGAATTCAATTATAGAGGCTAGCCATTCAGCTGGAGCTGATTCACTGAAGCACTTCAATTACAATGGAAAATTGCCACGAAAGCGTGATCACGTCATAAGATAGTAAAAATAAGTACAATATTGAATTACCACGTATAAACTTAGCTGCAGTGTTAAACCAAAAAGCTGACAGCGCAAAACAGATTCTCGTCGTTCATGAGTAGAAAAAGAAAAATATAGATAAGAAAAAGCAAATCCTAAATAGATGGTCAATAAATCAATGAATGGAAAGTGCTAATTTGGTATCGGGAGGAAGGTCATCGGGTGCTAGGTTATGGTATTGCCAGTCCTTTGTTGGGGCTTTGTATAGGTCACCATGGCCTTTCCTCAACATAACCCACTAAAAAAAAAAAAAAAAAAAAAAAAAAAAAAAAAAAGTGCTCACTTACTGTGGTATATTGAATCTGAACTTGAATGCGACACAAGAAAATGAGCTCAACTCGTTTCACAATCGTGCAATGGAAATAATCGCAAAAAAACAACGTGAAGTTACATCCCAATAAATGCCATGAAAAGGAGAGCCTGCGTGTTAGTACACAATATCCTGCAGAACAATGTCTATCATGCTTTAAGCCAATACTTTCTATATCAAGAAGACTGCAAGAACAGAGGGAACAATAAATGTAACTGAATACGCAAGGAAAGGCTTCTACTACATGAGTGCTAAGAGGTTTAATGAACTGCCAGTGTCTACAAGGATTTCTGACAATTTATTTGCTTTTAGGGAGATTTTGAACATTATATTTATAAAATATTTTAATACGTTAATAATATAAAACTGCTTTTTGACCTACAATTGTGAGATATTTATGTTTTCTTTTGAGCACCTTTCTTTTTACAGGCAAACATTAATAACAGCAATTCTTAATTGTTGAAGTTTTCATCCGGTTAAAAAATTCGATATTATTATTATTATTATTTATCATTATTACCTTACGACCTCTTGATAGCTGAACTTGCAGCTTATGGATTTTGCCATCATATCCTGTGAATTAATATTCACAGCTACCTGACCCTCAACTGAAGTTTGAAGAACACATAAAAGCCCTCTGTGAGAAAGCGAATAGGAAATTAAGTGCTTTTTCACGTGTGGCTCCTTATCTGAACCACGAAAAGGGTACGATCCTCTATAATAATTTCACAATGTCCAATTTAAATCATTGCCCCTTGATCTGGATGTACCATGGGAAGACATAATTTTATCGTGTAGATTGTGTCCAAAGCAAAGCATTAAGAATCTTGCATAATGATTTCAACATACCATATGAAGTACTACTTGAAAGGACAGATGAATGAAAAGTTCACATAAAGAATTTGCAAAAACTGATGCTCCAAATCTTTCAGTGCCTTTCAAAAAGAAAGTCCATCATTCTGTCAACACTCTTTGAAAGAAAGCACACAGAATAGGAATTGAGAACAACAAATTTAGTAATGTAAACAGTTGGTTTGAATTAGTTTCTTTTTAACTATGCAGTATACCATCGTGAAAGAATTTTATAATGATAATAATGATAATAATGTTTTGCCATGGCAAAGTCTATAACCCCTCCTTCCTCATTCCGTTCTCCAACGCTATATCCTCCATGTACTTGATGGCAGCCCTCGTTATCCAATCCTGCGTGACCGTTGAGGTCTTCTGCGACAATGTATCTATCTTCCGGGACAGTAGCTGTGGCTTCGTACAATTCTCGTACATCACAATTCCTCTTTTTCCTCGCGTGTGCGTCCCACCTGCGGTGCGTAGCAGCGGTAGCAGCACATGACCGTTAGAAATTGTTCTTCCAAATTCAATTTCAGAAGTATTATCCATTATCCGGTCGTTGAATCTCCTGACTTCTAAAGCCCCATCCTTGTGCATCGGATGTAGGGGTATACCGACGCCATTCTTTCCGCTCTTTGATAGTGATACTTTAGTACAGTTTGTAGCCCTCGCCTATCTCCCTGGCATTGGCCCCTTTCCGTCTTGTCTCCTTTACGCATAGGATTTCTATACACCTCTTGCCCATCATCTCCACTATGTCCATTCCCTTTCCGGCCATCGTCCCAAAATGCAGGCTTCCCACCCTGACCTTCCTTTCTCATGTTGGCTAGCTTCTTTAGCCGCGGTCGCCTCTCTCCCGGTAGGCCAATCTGTTGTACGACATGGGTCAGGCGACGCTCCTGCAAGTCCCTTACGGGGAGCGTCCTAGCTTCGTCTTCTCTCTCTTGGCTTCTCTCTATCGTTTTGTAGCTTGGTTTTTATCCCCGATGCCCTTCCTGACGGGAACCCTCCTCCTTCTCCCTTGTGAGCCCTGGACTTGGGAGACAGGCAATGGCGGAGTAAATTTCTATCTAATCCAGCAAGCCTTTATCGTTGACGGTGTTCCCCCATTTTGTCAGATATAGGCTTTTTCAAGTTTCTTCATCACTAGCTCGTTATGATGAATTTCTAGCTCTATAACGAACATAACAACCATTTTGTGGGGGAGCAGCGCTCAATGCTTCGATCAATTTATTTTTTGATTAAGTTTAATGATCTTAGAATTGAAAGTTGGCAAGTTGTACGATTCAGGGAAGCAAGAAGGCTAAACTTTCCATAAATTGCACATTCTAGGGATGAATGATGATTTGTGGGATAAGGTTCATTGATTAGGCAGTGAAACTTGGAAGGGATGTGAATGAGTTGAGCTTCTGGTGGTCCTGACACACCTCAGAGGAACTGGAATAATATATCTGATCTCCTGAGAACAATGTCCGTTAAAGTATCTTTAAAAGATGGAAAGATCTCCAACTAAACAACCTTGGGAAAGAGGTTGGAGAGATTTGGTAAGGTGAGGATTGTTGATGAGACGAATGGCTTTGGACTGGACTTTGTCGAAAAGACAGAGAGGAGATTTTGGAGCACCACCCACGATGTGGGAGCAGTACTCTAACGAAGGACGGATTTGGGACTGGTGAGGGGTGAGAGGATGAATTTATTTATTCTTTGCAAAGTGCGCATGTGTTTTTAAGATTGTTGAGCATTTCCACTATAAACAGAGCGGTGTAGCATGACACGTACCGTCAGTTTGCGTGTGATTTATTTCATAGTATCATCTGAACCAAACTGCGCTATGCGAAAGATGAATGAGCGAGGACCGATATCGAACCCGGAACATTGAGGTCTTTAGACAAACGCTTGACTTTCTGAGCATTTTATTTGAAGTGGAAATTGATTTTTCGTGAACATGAAATTAATATTCTTTTTTACTTGCAGGACAAACAAAAGACAAACCAGAACAAAACACATCATAAAATGGGGTCTCGAACTATTCAAACTAACGACAAACGCCAAGTAAGATTTGCAGGGCGATCCATAGTTAAATGGCAGTTGCATATTATATCATGAAAGATGGATTCAACTGCCAAGCTACACCTTCTGGCTGCATCTCTCGATGAATTTCACAGTGTGACTATCACAATGTTTCACTGAATTTGGTAGTAAGTATTGAAAGTATTGTATTTCTTGATAGACTATTAGCTGCAAATTATTATCATTATTATTTATTATTATCATACTTAAAATGAAATCATCCAGTTCGCCCTATCCCATAGATCAAATCTCTGTCATCTGCTTCAAATGGTGTCCATACCTCCGTTCTTACATCACTAAAATAATTCATTCTGTCTGGTCTTCGGGTAAAATACCCTGCGTGGAGGAAAGCTTGCACAATTCTCATTCATAAAAAGGGTGACGTATCTGACCCGGCTATTTTCTGACCCATTACTTTAGAGACCGTGCCTTAAAGAAATTTACCTCCTGTCTCAGAAAATCGATCTTCAAATTCCTTGCTGACAACAAGTACATTGAGCAAAGAATACAGAAAGGATTTTCTCCTAAACTCTCCGGAACCCTTGCGCATACCGCTCAAATGGCTAGTATTTGTAAACAAAGCCCGAATTAAGCAGCGCTCTATGGTCATCACATTATTAGATCTAAAAAATGCATTTGTAGAAGTTCACCACAACCTGTTACACGAAGTTCTTAATTATCACCATGTCCCTGACCTCATAAAAGCTCTTGTCCAATCATTATACACTGACTTCAATACTTCAATGCTCACTGCTGAATTCGATACTCCTTTCATTCGAGTTGGTCGTGGTGTCCTCCAAGGCGACAGTCTTAGTCCTCTGTTGCTTAACATGTGTTTCAATACATTCATTCAACATATCAAGGATGGCAGATTTCTTCAATTTGGATTCTTTGAGAAACTTGTCCAAGTGCACTGGTTCCAGTTTGCTGACGATGCTGTTATCAGTGGCTAAGAAAGTGAGAACCAAATTTTATTGAATCGTTTCGGCATTTGGTGCCAATGGTCTGAAATGATTATTCATGTAGACAAATGCAGTACATTTGGTCTGAAGAAATGCCTCACTAAATCTGTTCAAAACCAACCTAAACTTATCATTAAAAATGCCGTCGTACCTCCTGTTAAGCCTGGCGAATCTTTTCGTTACTTAGGTTGTTACTTCGATTTCGAAATGTCAAACTAGTCGCACAAAACTGAGCTTTTAGCACTAGTTAAAGACCTTCTAACTTTTATAGATCTATTACCACTTCATCCTAAGAACAAACTTTTACTTTACAATCGGTATCTGCCCTCAAAGATTTCCTGGCACTTGACAGTAACTTATCTACCAAAAACATGGGTAATTGAAAATTTAAACGACTTTGTTTTCAATTACATTCGTAAATGGCTAGACATGCCAATTTCTGGTACTCTCAGTAATGGCTTTCTTCCGAACAACAAATTTGGACTTAATATCCTTCCTCCATCCATTAAGCTCACTCAGTGCCAAACAGTTTTACACAGTGCATTGGAATCTTTATCCAACGAAACCATTAGAAATCTTTGGAAAGACACCAGTACGCATACCAATGTACAGTATGACCAGTATAGAAATACTAAAGAAATTATTAAGTCATTTAGAAATGAACATGAAAATAAACTTTCAAACAAATTCGTATCCCAAGGCTCTTTCTTTTCCAACATAAAATTCCATTCGTTACCGTGTCTTAATGGAATCTGGTCATCTGTCCAGAGCAATTTTCCAAAAAACATATTCAACTTTACGGTAAGATACATCAATAACACTTTACCAACAAACTCTAATCTTGCCAAGTGGAACTATCTATCTATCTATCTATCTATCTATCTATCTATCTATCTATCTATCTATCTATCTATCTATCTATCTATCTATCTATCTATCTATCTATCTATCTATCTATCTATCTATCTATCTATCTATCTATCTATCTATCTATCTATCTATCTATCTATCTATCTATCTATCTATCTATCTATCTATCTATCTATCTATCTATCTATCTATCTATCTATCTATCTATCTATCTATCTATCTATCTATCTATCTATATATCTATCTATCTATCTATCTATCTATCTATCTATCTATCTATCTATCTATCTATCTATCTATCTATCTATCTATCTATCTATCGATCTATCTATCTATCTATCTATCTATCTATCTATCTATCTATCTATCTATCGATCTATCTATCTATCTATCTATCTATCTATCTATCTATCTATCTATCTATCTATCTATCTATCTATCTATCTATCTATCTATCTATCTATCTATCTATCTATCTATCTATCTATCTATCTATCTATCTATCTATCTATCTATCTATCTATCTATCTATCTATCTATCTATCTATCTATCTATCTATCTATCTATCTATCTATCTATCTATCTATCTATCTATCTATCTATCTATCTATCTATCTATCTATCTATCTATCGATCTATCTATCTATCTATCTATCTATCTATCTATCTATCTATCTATCTATCTATCTATCTATCTATCTATCTATCTATCTATCTATCTATCTATCTATCTATCTATCTATCTATCTATCTATCTATCTATCTATCTATCTATCTATCTATCTATCTATCTATCTATCTATCTATCTATCTATCTATCTATCTATCTATGCCTATCTATGCCTATCTATGCCTATCTATGCCTATCTATCTATCTATGCCTATCTATGCCTATCTATGCCTATCTATGCCTATCTATCTATCTATCTATCTATCTATCTATCTATCTATCTATCTATCTATCTATCTATCTATCTATCTATCTATCTATCTATCTATCTATCTATCTATCTATCTATCTATCTATCTATCTATCTATCTATCTATCTATCTATCTATCTATCTATCTATCTATCTATCTATCTATCTATCTATCTATCTATCTATCTATCTATCTATCTATCTATCTATCTACCGGTATACTGAATGCCTTCTACAAAGAAGCTTAGCATCAGTGATCAACTTGTCCTCAGCATCAAATTGCTCCTTCTGTTTACCACCTGAATCCCTTCTACACATTATTTCTGGCTGCACATTTTACTTAAATCAGGGGCGCTACACATGGCGACATGACTCCCTTCTTCTGTCCATCGCTACGTTTCTCCGATCCGTCAAAAATTCTACTATTTATGCTGACCTTCCTATATTTTTAGACCCCTCCATTCTCACCGGAGAAAGTTTACGGCCAGGATTTCTACTTTCTGTTTCGAACGATTTTCTATATATTGTCGAATTAACTGTGGGCTTCGAGACAAACATTGGGAACAATGATAAGCGAAAGAATGAAAAATGCAAAACCTAGAAACAAATTTGAAATCTAAATATAAAAAAGTTAAATTCATAAATATCGTTATAAGCACCCTCGGTGTCTTTGACAGTTCCTCCGTGGACTTCTTGGAAATGCTTGAAGACCTGAAATTCGATAAAACTTCCAGGACGACGTAATCAAGAAGATAATGGCCATTGTATTAAGAACTTCGTAATATGTCTTCTGCCGAAGGAACAAGGACTGGGACAATCCTGAAAATAATGACATTTTGAAACTTCTCATCCTTTACTAACAGCTACTATTTCTCTTCTTTTCTTCTTCTTCTTTGTACTTCTTGTTTATTTTTGTTCAAGTAGTCAATTGTTAACTACCTGTTTAGAGAGGTTTGCAGTTGCATTAAGTATATATATCACAAGAAATGAAGTTTGAAAGAAAAATTGTCAAATACCTGTACAGGAAAATACAGTCAGTTGTACAGTATATCAAAATATTTACACTGTTTTCAAAAGTAGTCCTGTAAAGCAAAAGATAAATAAATAAGTTATGAGTAAGATAGTTACAAATTTAAAATTTGCATTTTATTTAAAGGTATACAGAACAAATGCAAATATATATAAATTGAAGATATCTTATGAGCTGCATCAAGCAGACAGCTGGCTAATAAGATTTCCTCAATTAAAGTTTCTTCAGTAAAATTTTTATTTTTCGAAGGACTGTTTTCAATTTGAAGCTCACTTGACAAATTGTTTAAGGCTAGGGCTCCGTGAAAGTAGAAGGAGGAACGAGCTGCCTCAAGCTTCACTTTTGGAATTCATGCCTGTTTTCCATTGTTTCGATTAGTTATATGTTGAGGGAGTGACTCATATTTACATATACTGCAACAATGTGAAACATCATATCACAGTGCTATCATATAACCATATATCACGTGCTTATCAAGTTAGGAAGTTAGTTAGTTAGTTGATGTTATGTTAAATGGGCTCTGTTCTGAGATACCTCTTCAAGTTCCTATGTCTATCTGCCTATAATTGCCTCCATCATGAGTACAGATTTAACAGTATATTTGTTTGGATAGCGTAAGTTTTACCATTTGGTTGCGTAAAAACAGCATTAGAAGCTGACAACAAACTATTCCTAAATCGATTTAGATGGCCTTTAGAACATTGCTATGGTGAATAATGACGGACAGAATTCTTTCATAGATGACTGAGGGAATGGAAATGGAAGATTTTGATGTTTTTCAGGATTTCGCTTGACGTGCACTGAATAACTTCTGAAACCCCACCTATTGAAGCAATGCCTGAAGCCTTCCTATAAGCTTCCGGAGCAGTGAAGTGAGAGTATCTTCCCCCTGATTCTAAACCGGAAGACGATTATATATAAACCAACAAAGAGATGAAATTGTGGAGGATAAAGTTAATCTGATTTTAGTCGACTGTCGACCTGCGACAGTGTGCAAGTGGTAAAGATGGAACCGCTGATCATTGCACTGCTGTGTTCCAGTTGGTAAGTGTCTACGATGATAAGTGCAGGTTTTCTTGCATAAAGTTTTGCTTTCGTAGAGAAGCTTAGTTGCTCATATTTAGGTTGCAGTGGATCTTTTAGATTATAACGTGTATTAACATTCATGTTCTCATTGTCACTACAACATTGAGAACAATTCCTTGAGGCACTGGGAAATAACCCTTGCAAGTAAACATCTGAACGAAATCAGCGACATGGGTCATATTAAACTAGTGACTTTCCCGACATGCTGCGCAGAATCTTTCTCTGTGGGTTACTAAAGTAAAACATAATATTTTGACAATATGGACAAATACGAATATCCGTAAATCCGTGGCTTTGCCATAAAATGCCTTCAATTGAAAAGCCAATCTTAAAACGAGTAGGGGGGGGGGGGGGGGGGGGTGAGCGGTTGCATAGCTGCTGTAAATAAACTGGAATTTAACACGTTTCCCACAAACATTTATCACCTCCATGTTTGATTTACGAGTTAGCTTGCTTTTACATCGTTAGGCATAGCTCTGAAAAGGATGGTTGAAGGCTACTGTCCCCTGTTTGTTCTCAGCATGAACGACTTGCTCAATGTTAGTTCATCAAACAATCATGTTCTTTGTACCGTGTTACGCTAGGATGCACCTAGAAAGCAACTATTCATTTCCGCACCACACATCCACATGAATAGCTTATTCAACGCAGAACTGCTTTCATATGGGAATGAGGGTTGGAAAGTTTCACCTCCTATGCACTGCCCCCTTTTCAAGAAAATCATTAGAAAGCACGCGAACATTGGGGCCAGCTCGTTTTGACAATTGTCTATCTGGCTGTAAAAGCGCTATTGGTTATGAAGCTTTGGGAAACCCCCCACGAATCCGATAATTATCTCGAGTTTCTGCCACACCTGAATTTTGAGTGAGCTATGGATACTGCATTCCATCTAGCTACTCCCAGCTCCTTGATGGCGGGCGGTACCCCGGTAATTTTTACAATTTTTCAAGACTCACTGAGCTTATATTTGCACTAATGGACTAAACAGTGACGATTTTGAACTGGGAAAAAGCTCGAGGGCGAAAAGACAGATTCAAAGCGAATTGAGCAGTGATAAATCCATCCCATTTACACCAATGTACTCTGCACTATTTCACACCTTGCCTGGTGCAATTCTTTTCTACCAGTTAGCCAGCGCCCAACCTCAAAAGTTTCTGTCCGTACGCCGCTGTGCGGCCTAAAGCTTGGAAACAAGAGATGGCACTCCCTATTCACCTCATTGACACACGGATAAAAGTGGCAAGAAGAAAGGGGGTGATTATTCAGCAAGAAGCATTAGTTCCTACATAACAGAGGAAGCAAATGCTTCGAGGCCTCTTTTCCATTCATTTATTCGAACGTTATATTCAGCCTCATCCCTAGATTTGCCCCTTAATATGTTTGTCATGCATCACTGACTGTTTTATGAGGTATCAGGCATATTTTTGTCCCGTTATTTAAATTACGCACTGTTAACGGAATCGCCTATAAGCAACTATCCTGGAGTATGCCCGCAAAAGGCCAACTGAGACCCACACTCTCTGCACGAAAGTACATGCACAGGCCACCAAACCAAACACGGTGGAACTCTGTGCCATATGCTATTCATATGAAAATTACAGAGCGACCTATCAAAGTAAAGTCCCACGATCAGATCAGGCCGACAAACAACATCCAATCACTATCCTAACGATTGTTTTCTCAAACAATTCATAATTAGATGTTCACAATTGTGAAGTTGCAATTTCTATTCAATATTTTGTTGCGGAACTAAGCACTTTAACAACGGTCTAAATAAAGCTGGCTCCGCATTGAGTCACTAAGTTTATTTGTGTAACATTGAAGAATCCACCGCCAGTCCTCAAAAACTCAGGTGACAAGGTTATCCTTGGTTACCAGGCATGCACAAGGGCCATTATTCAGCTCGTATTTTTTGTACCATCATATTGATGCTTGATTCTGGACTGTTAGTTTGGCCACTTTAACCAAAGAAATTCCAAGTACCTTAGTACAAACTTTGTTTTTTTTCACCTTGTGTTGTGCCCAATGGCGGCCGGTCAATAGGGCACTTTGGGCAATGCCCCCCAAAAATAAAGCACAATGTAAAAAACTTCTGCCCATTTTCAAAATTGAAGCGAAAATACTCTAGAAATGAAAAACTCGCTTCAAGCTTGGCCAGGCCGTCGGCAACGCTGCATTTAAGACTCCGTCTGCACTGCAGCAACACAAAGTACCTTGGAGTTCAGACAGACAACAACCTTGAGTTAGAATCGATGTTAGACTAATTGGCCTGTGGTTTTCTTTTTCGTTTTTTGTTCCCTCTTTGTGAATGGGAGATACGTTTGCAAGTTTCCATAGTTCTGGAATGTTGCTGTTACTAAAACTCGATGAAATTTTAGAAGAATAGGATATGCAATTTCATTAGACAAGTCCTTTAGTATCCTGGGGCGTAAATCATCAGGTCCAGCTACCTTTGATGTCTTCAAACCGTTCAATAGGTTTCAAACTTTTTCTTCAGTCAACTGAATTTCAGTTAATGGTAACCCAAAGAATTGCCATTCTGCATTACTACCTGTCACTTCAGGTGTATCCGCCTTGCTAATTACAGACTTGAAGACATCGTTTAGCAAATTAACTTTTTCTTGTTCGCTTGCTGTTGTGTTGTGCTGGCCGGTTTCTTAGGTCAGGAATTTTTATCTTTGGTTTTTAGTTCTGAATTTACATAATCCCAAAGTACCTTGCAGTTGTTATGTTTGGCATTATTAGCTATGTATGCCTCAAAATTTTGAATCTGCTTTCGCATGGTGGTTTTTGTTGGATTATTTATTTTCTTGTACCATTCATAATCTTTGCCAGGTTTAGTAAGGAGCCATCTTTGTGTGCGTTGTTTCTTCTTTATACTCCTTAAAATTCTTTTATTCAGCCTTAATGGTCTATTATTTTTTTTTGGTTAAGATTTGGAGGTATTTATTTTGGTATGCATTCCTTGATTGCCTGAAATAGCTTTGTATGCAGGCATAGCAACACCTCTTCTGTATCTAGTCCATAGAATTCCCTGTCCAAGTTCACTCTATTGAGGATGCCTCTCAATTTTGCATAGTTGCCAATGTCATAGGAGTAACGGTTAGATTTGTCGTAATTGTTGTCCACGAGTTCAGAATTCAGGACGTAATTAAAGCGTATTATTATATGATCACTTGCCCCTAGTGGAACCTCATATCTGAGTTTTTCAAGTGAATTTTCATAATCAGTAAATATGAGGTCTAGGCAAGTAGATTTTTGATTATGTCTGCATCTTGTAGATTCTTGGATATGTTGTGACAAATAACAGTTGTTTACTCCCTCTAAGAAGAGAAATGCAGGATGAATGTCACTTGTGTTAGCGTGATGCGGTTCCCAGTTTATTTATGGTAGTTGAAGTCACCCCCTTAGAAGGATGTGCTAAAGTTGATTTTTTGACTTAATCTCTTTGAAGAAAATTTGCAGGGCAGAATGATTGTTTTCACTTGGGCTTCTGTATATTACTGCACAAAAAGAAACTTGACAACAACTGACTCCACCAATGAGTCTGTACAAATCTGCCACAGTTCTATTGCTTTGAATTTATCACTAAGATAGAGGGCAACTCCTACATGGTTCGTAGAATATATATTTGAGAAGAGGTTTTAACCACCGATTGACATATCTTTAGCTTTAATTTTGGTAGTTAAGGTCTGCTTAGTTAATGCTTCAGTTATTGCTCATGAATCAATGCTAATTGCAAAAAGTCTGCACTCTAGTTCTTGATTCTTGGTTAAAAGGCTGTATGCATTTGTAGAAAAGCATTGTAAGAGCATTTTACTTGATTTATCTTGGACCTCTATGTTGGGATAAGGTAGTTGTGGTTGTAAGTGAGGCTGAATTTTTTGCCCCTGCGTTAGGGCTATTAAGGCCTGTTGTTGCTATTGTTGCCATGGTGCGGGTGTCAAGAGTATGATAAGGAATGGTTGGCACCGTGTGGCATGCTGAAGCGTGTAATAGTGTGTCTGTGTTCCTGCTTAGACCTTGTAAAAAAGAGTTCAGATTCATCTCAGACCGTTGCTGTTGCTGCTACTGCTGCAGCTGGGACAGTATTTCCAGATCTCTTGGCCTTTGTGTTTTTTCATCATTGCCGGATGTGCCTTTAACTGGTCTTTGAGATCTAAATTGAGCATGCAGAAATTGGCAGTTCTTTCCTTTCCTACATCCTGATGTCCTATTATAAAACCTGCACACTCCTACTAGCTTGTGCCCATACTTGCAGTTCTGCCTGGAGCAAATGCCTTTATTGAAGTCCTCGCAAAATTTTATTCATTGGTTGGAATGTTGACTTGCTAAACTCTCAGATTTAGGACCTTTTGTGTTGTCAATAAACTTGTTTTGAGTTTGAGGGTCAAGTTTCCTCTCTTCATTTTATGCTGTTTTTTTATTCAAGTCACCATTAACTTGATGCATTTTATTCAATTTTGACTCAAACAGACTGATAACTTCTTCTTGCAGGAGTAGTTTCGCTGTTAGGTTGTCTACATGACATTGAAGATTATTTTTTATATCAAGCAACACATTGTTTTCTTGCTTTAAGTGCTTTATTTCAAGAAGCAAAGATTTTACATCTACAACTTGTTCCTTTTGGTTCCTCCCCACACTCCTTTCGTTATTCAGTGGTGTATCAGATGAGAGATTCATATTGGGGATATCCTCCTTGTCCTGGACTGAGGTGTCATCATTGAGATGCCATCGTCATCGCCGGAAGCACTTCCTTCAGAGATTAGGCTTTGACGATGTCCCCTGAGGCGTTGCGGAAGTGATATTTGAAATTGCGCTTTCTTTTGTTTCAACATTGATTGTAATGGGCTTTCCCTTATTTTTTGGTCCTATAATCAGCTTGCTTGTGAATGGCTATTCGTACGATTTATCGAAGATCTTTTTGTAAGATGCACCTTTTTCTTCATTTCAATGAGGTCATTGACAACTGGCAACTCAAAGTCCATCCAATCATGTTCAGCGTATCGTGAAATTTATCCTCGTTGTCGTTATTGCCTCCTTCCAAAAAAAACAACAGGAGTTTTGATATTGCCAGCCGAAACCAAAGCGAACAGAAGTCGACTGGGCGGTCATCAGAAGTTTGACGTATCAAAGGGATGATACTGATTTAGCAGCAGCACTTTCGCCTTACCGATGAGGAAGCTTAAAGAGAGGAAGGCAGTGGCTCGCAAAGTAAAACCTTTCTCTGCAGAATATTTAGGCCTATCCTTCTAGACGCGGCTTTGTTTTTTTGGCTAATTTCCAGCTGTTTTCAGTCGCTGCAAATCCACGTCGATAGTCATAACCAGAATGCAGGAAGAAGCGCTTTGTGCCTGTTTTGTTATATTTCTACGTACGAGGAAATTGTCATTGGTCCAAGAGTAGGGAGGATTACCCTCACCGTATGTAGATAGGTAGATAGATAGATAGATAGATATGGGAGTATTTCCTACATGGTCATTTTTTTTGGAAAGGTTATTTTGCAGAATTTGTATGCAAAAGATGTGAAAAACATTTACAAACGTGATACTTGGAAGCCTACGTGATTTGCATTTATTGCCATCAGCAAGATTTGAAACTACCTTGCAAGGCCTATTAGTGCTTCTTCTACGAAAGCAGCCTTTGGTTTTTCACTTAACTTTTCACGTCATGCTTCCGGTTTGGATGTTTTGATGTTTGCATACTTCCCTCCTAAGAAAATTGAGAGACCAACTTGCCAGTCTTCGAAATTTTTTCGTTTTTTTCCATCATTTTTACAGGTAAAAGTTTTGTGGTAAGTTACATTCCGTCCTTGTTTGTAGCTTGCTCGATATTGGGGAAGCATAACCATAGGGTTGTTGTTTATCTCCTTCTAAGAGAGCCATGACAAGCTAAAGAACTTCAATTAGTTTCATAGAAAGGTTTATGTGGTGGGTTTCTGTTGAGAACCATTGTAAAGCGCAGAGACAGCTGAAAGTTTTTCTAGAATAAGAAGTATTGGATTGTTTTAAGGTTATTTCCTTTTTAACATTTTCATTGTCGCTTCTTTTCAACCACCTTTCCAAATCAATCAAAACCATCACTTTACAATCACCACGCTCTGAAATCATCGTTCTTGGTGATTTCAACACCAACAACTCCGACTGGCTCTCCTATTCCTCCAATGTCACCAACCCTGCTGGTCGGGAAGCTGAGTCCTTTGCCATTGTCAATGACTTGACACAGGTAATTTCAGAGCCGGCAATCGTTCCTAATCGTGCAGCAGACAAAGCAAATACTCTCGATCTTTTCCTCACATCTAATCCTAGCATTTACTCTCCCCTAACCGTTAGCTCTCCTCTTGGTATCTCTGATCATTGTCTCATAACCTTACAGCATGACTTCCTCCCTCACCCAGTTAGACCATTTGCTCCGCAAAGAGTCTTCCACTACAGCAAGGCTGACTAGGACTCCCTTCGCACTTTTTACTCTTCTTACCCTTGGTCTTCAGGCTTTTCAAATGATCCTTCCTCTCTTGCTTCTTTCATCACCGACGCAATACTTCTTGGCATGGACCTTTTTTTCCCCTCTTCTGACAAGCCTGATAAAAAAAATTCCCCTAAGTGGTTCAATTCACAGTGCGCCAAAGCTGTGAATAACAAAAGCCACTACTTCAAGGAATGGAAGCGACTTCAAACCCAACACTCAAGAACTTCTTTCATCAAGTCACGCAATACTTGCTCCAAAACCATAACAAATGCCAAATCATCTTTTGTCCAACGCATCAGCAACAAAGTCGCTTCCTGCCAGGCTGGCTCTCGCTCCATTTGGTCTATGGCCAAAGTTGTTTCCCAAAACTTTTGCCAATCCTCTTTCCCTCCACTAAAAACAGCTCTGATTCTTCTTCTACCACTCCTTCATCCGAGGCCAATCTTTTTGCGTCAGTCTTTACTTTCAACTCCAACCTGAACGACCAACGGTTCCAACCTCATCACTTCTCCCCTTCAAAGTTCACAATGTAATCCATTAAGTTCTACACTCGAAAGGTCCGCCAAACCATTCTCCACCTCGACACCCTCAAATCTTAAGGCCCTGATGGTATTCTAGCAATAGTTCTCAAAACCTGTGCTCCTGAACTTGCCCCTATTCTTTGCAGACTATTTCAGTTTTCTTGCACTCTTGGCACATTTCCTACCTGGAAACTAGCCCATGTCTTTACTATCCCAAAAAAAGGTGACAAATCTAATCCAATCAACCATTTTCCCGTTGCAATCACTTCACTCATCTTTAAAACAATGGAGACCATTATCACTAAACAAATTCTTGCCTTTCTTGAAGCAAACTACCTTCTGTCTGATTACCAGTATGGCTTTCGAAAAGCCAGGTCTACTGGTGATCTTCTTGCTTATGCTGTCCATGTCTGGTCCTCTGCTCTAGAATCCTGTGGTGAGACCAGAGTGATCTTTTTCGATATCTCCAAGGCCTTTGATCGCGTTTGGCACAAGGGTCTTCTCGCTAAACTGCCGATGTTTGGCCTCATTCAGACTCTCATTAATTGGATTGGTAGTTTCCTCTCTGATACGTCAATTGCCGTCAGAGTGGATGGCTTTCTCTCCAATCTGCACTCCATCAATGCTGGTGTACCCCAGGGCCCTGTCATCTCCCCTGTACTCTTCATTCTCTTCATAAACGACCTACTAATCTCTACGTCTTCTAGCATTCACTCCTTTGCTGATTATACCTTCCCAAGTTCTTCATTTTCATTCAATCCAAATGACCATGCTTCCACCGATATCCAACTCCACAGAAAAATTTCAGCCTCGCTTCTCTCCAATGATCTGACAGTTATTGAGAAGTGGGGTAAAGACAACCTAGTTTAGTGGGGTAAGGACCACCAGAAGCTCAACTCATTCGCACCCTTTCCAAGTTTCTCTGCCTACTTCACAAACCCTGTCCCACATTCATCCCTAGCAGATGCAACTGATGGAACGTCTTACCTTCTTCTTGCTTTCCTGAGTCCTTCAACTTGCCATCTTTCAGCTCCAAGATCAATAAACTTGATCTGACCTCTCTCTCCTCTTAGTTTCTCACTTTCTTCTTTTGTTGGGGCATTGTATAGGCCAACGTGGCCTTTTCCAACATAATTCACAAAAAAAGAAGTGTCCATGCCATGATTAGAATCCAGAACACCTTTATTCAGGGTTGATACATCTACACCATTGCACAACAGCACCATTTGTTTGTATGAAAATGTGTTAATGAATATTGGTACAACTTAATACATTGTAAAACCAAAATATTCTCCAGTGAAGTAAATGTGAAGCAATGCCTCATATCTGAACCAAACTTTTCTGCCTTTTTGCTTTGGAGAGACTTGGCCAGACTCAATTCTATGAATCTCAAAAGTGTAACGTTCACAGCTTTATCCATTATTGTACATCAAAATGTTTCTATGACACTCAGGCTGTTCTATTTATGACAGCTATGGTTAGAAGCGAAAAATAAACAATTGGTTGTCAAAATGGTGTTTTTGGCAGCATGGATATCAATGCTGATTATTGTGATTGCCTTCACCATGCCAAAAAAGTAATTTGCCAACACTTGAATTTCTCACCACTATTTTCATGCATTCTGTTGTATTTGGTTCTGGTACCTGTTATACTATTTATTGGTTGAAAAATTATGTATGCGTTTTAAATAGCCGTTCTCAATTGTCATATATCAATTCAAGTCTAACACAATACTTAAAACAGTTTCTTGATTTTGAAGTAAGTGAGATATTGTCTTTTTAAGAGTCAAATGCAATGTAGAAAAGGGTTACTTCTCTGTGGTTTGCTCACAAATAGCAAATGTTGCATAATTTGATAATTTGATGAATTTGAACTAATATAAATTTCTTCAGATTTGTGTGAACTAGTAACTGTTTGCAACAATTGCAACTTTTACAACACAAGCTTATCACCATGGTTTTTGTAGAAGAATGCCATTGGATGGGGGACAAAGTTTCAATGATTCTTCGTTAGTATGAAATTTTTTGACTTGCAGCATTTTTGCATCTGGACAAAAGCCAGCTGTCTTGACAAATGATGACTGTAAAAATGAGCCAGGAGATCCTCAGTGTAGATGGTAAGAGTTTGAATATTCAGTCTGATTTCTATTCTTACCTAATTCAAGTGAAAAGGGTCTTTGAAAGGCGGTGATGGGCTGAAGTATGGGAGGAGACCATTTCTTGGCCTCATAATGATGGTTCTTCACTAGTCTTGTTTTAATACACTTAATGTAGATTCCAGTCTGCAGGATCATATTAACTCATTGATGATTAACCCAGTGATAATGTTTAAGATAGACGGTCAGGAGATTCAAGGTGGACAGAAAAGAAAGGAATATGCAAGCAACAATTATGAAGCTATTGTGGAAAATGTGGAGCTTGCTGAGGTTTTTTGAATGGAATAGAGGTGCACATTAACATGGAGGGGGAACCCAAGCTAATGACCTTAGGTCAGGGGTGGCCAACCTGTCAGAGACCAAGAGCCACAATGTTCCATGTGCTGCTGCAAAGAGGCATGTGAGACACGCAGGCACACGAGACACGCAGGCACACGAGACACGCAGGCACACATGCACCAAGATTATCGGTGTATTTTCAATGAAAGTATATATTTGCTGGGTTTTTAATTATTTAATTATTATGTTGTAAAGCAAATAGAAAGCCCCTGGTAAACTAGCATTCACTAAAGAGCCTCTACAGAATAGCTTATGACGACAAAATTCAGTACTTTTTGGAAATTCCTGGTCATTATTGCAACATGAAAATTTAGAAATGATTAGTGTTTAAATTTGTTTTGATAATGATAGTTTATGCCGGCCTTTAGAGCCACAAAAGACTTAGCAAAGAGTCTCATGCGGCTCGCAAGCTGCGGGTTGGCCACCCCTGCCTTAGGTGATGGATTGAATCCAGAAGAGGAAGACGATAATGATTTCCTTTTTGATCAAAGTGATGACTAATTTCATCGCTATTCACCGGTTACCCAACGCGGTACAAACTTTATTCAAGCTTTATTTTACATTTTATGATATATCAATGTGTTGTATTGTAAGCAAAATTTACAGTTTAGTAGCAGATGATGTTTTCTTGCCTGCTGTAATTTGTTCAAGTTAAGTATCATCTTTGTTAGTTCTTTGTTTTCATGAGTCATTGCAACCATATTAAACCCTTTTATAGGTACTACCTTGCTTATGCTCCACGCATTCTACGAGCTGGGGTGGTTGAGAAGGTTTTGGTTACTACCAGCAATGTTACTTTTGATGTTAAAGTGAAAGCTACTCTTACAGATGGAAGAGACGATAATAAGCATATTGCTGTGGAAAAGGCCATTGTAAAACCAGGTATTTGTGTATTTATAAATCAATTTTGTTTCAATAAGCAAGTGAGAGCCTGTCACCTACTATTCTTAACTTTTCTTGCTGTCTTCTAATGGTAAGGCTTGAAACTGCTGATACCAACAAGCTTTAATCTTCAGATGAATATATAATTCACTCAGGTTGTAGTCACACTAAATTTCCTTGCCAGTGCATGTTCATTTGGTATAGAAATATCTGTTGACTGACTCGTGTAAACAACTTTGACATCTTTCCGTTTCTCGTTATAATCTTAAGTACTACGTAACTGAACACTCTAGTTAAATGACTAATAAACAGTACCATTGAATTTGAGAGCATTCTTTTTACATCTATATAAACAATATGGATATCTTTTATTTCCTCAGTTAGTGAATAGCTTAGTGAAGCAAAGTGTATTATCTTAAAATGTCTCTGCGTGTTTGATCTGCTAAGAATATCTCTCACATTTCTAAAATCTTTCTTGTAAATGTTAGTCTGTTTGATTTCTTTCAGGTGTTTTGACTACAATCACTTTGAGGGTAATTATTGATGCTCAGGATTTATTTTTATCATTATAAGCAACTTAATTTAAGTGTCAAATATAAGGCAGTATAGTTCTAACAGATTGTATACTCAGTAATTGCTAGAGGCAACATAGTCTGCATTTGTAGAAGTGTCCTATCAGGTAATTATTTATTCAAGTTAGATGAATATGTCTGATTTGGCTTTTGAAGTTTATGAGTTAAATCAATCAAAAAATGTATTTATGCAAGTAAAATGGACTTGAAGAGGTCAATGATTTGGCGTGAATACCTGAAATGCCTTGCAAATTGAACTATTACGCATTTATTTTCACATTGATGATGATGGGAGCTCCGATCGAAACATTCTCTACTTTGTTTTGCCTTAACTGTCTGGGAATCAGTATATGGCCACAGTGAATTTACTTATACCTAGCTATTTAAGTCTTTCATTTCAACATGGATAGGTCTCAACTCATATGCCTTGATGCGTCTTCACGAATGGATTTGTTTTCTCCACAACCTATCTTCAATGATATGTATAAATAGATGTCATACATTATGGTATATATAAATACACACACACACACACACACACACACACACACACACACACACACACACACACATGTATATGTTTATTTTTAATATATACTGGGGAGCCATTTAGCTATCCGACACTGTCCCGATCCTTCTTCTCTATGTGACCACACCACATGATTCCCGCAACTGGAATTAAAGAGAACTGGCAACTCTCCTCATTCTGAGTGAAAGTTTAGCTGATGGTGGATGTGGAGCTCTGACCATAGTATTAATGTGCAAGAATCTTACCACTGAGCTTGCCTGATGCTTATTTATTCTCTAATTAGGTTCCCGATGATGCCCCTTCAACTGGTAAATTAGAGATAAAAGGCGAAGCTAATGTTCCAAAGAAAATAAGTGGACTTGACTTTGATACAGTTTGGCAGTTTGTAAATTCCACTGACAAAGTAGCAATTGAAAAAACCAGCAGAACAATGTTTATTCAAACAGACCGTCCTATTTACAAGCCTGGAGAGACAAGTTAGTTTTTATGAGACTCAAGCTTCATTCCATCCTCATAACCTTTTTAGTTAGTCCATTATTGCAGCAAATGTTATCGGCGTGTTTCTATTCTTGAAAGGGGCAAGGCTGATGTTGCACCCCACTTGGTTCTTCACACAGTCCATACACAGCCCATACATAGCCTCTAACTCGCATTTTCCTGACCAGATGTTGTATATCCTTTCATTGTGTATGATCATACCATACAGCTCACTTTCCTCCTGCTTCATTTTGAGTTATTCACCTCACACGTGTTGAGGACCATAGATAGCAGACTTATTCTTGAGCTTCAATAACACTGTTTCTGCTTAAGGTGCTCCATCTTTTGCTGCATGAATGGAAATGGTATACCGCTGTACTTAGCCATCATGTTAAGCAGTTCTGTGTTAATCTTGGCCTCCTCATTCCTAGCTTCTCAAACAATTTTCTGCTGAATCATTTTAGTGCGGATGAGAGTTGTTGCAGTTGACTCAAGTCTCAAAGCTGTAAATGGAGAGGTACTTCTTCCTAACTGGTTCATTTTTTTATAGATCTGTTGATATCGCATCGAGTGTAGCATCATCGCTGGAGCAATTTTTGTAATTTTTGTGAGAAATTGGATTGAAGCTAATTTTTTAATTTCTGACTTCATGTTGCCTAGTTGTCTTTGGATTGCTTTTGAAATATTAATACATGTTGCATTTATGTCAATAGATCTCAAGAATTACTGTTTTGGTGAGTTGTTCTACTTCATTATTAAATTTTTCTCTCTATATAATGGTAGGGAATGGTAGCTATGCAATATTTCTTAAGAGGATTTTTTTAAGCTTGATTATTTGATTTCAGTAGGTCTTTTACATAGATCTATCAGAATCCTTCTTAATTTGAAAAAAATGGTGCTGTAATTGTATAGATCATACCTTGAGATGTTTATCTAAAGGAAGTATGATGTAAAGGAGGTAGCTGACTTTAAGAACTGCCTGATTCAAATTAGATAGCTCGATTTCCTATCCTATAACTCAGTGGCAAAATGTGGTACCTCTCTAGCAAGGTCTCCTCAAAGTTTGCATTGAGTATGGGCCTCAATATTTCTCTTCTTATAACATGTTTATATTGTAGTATACATTTTTCATGCTCAGCTGGTATATTCTCAAATAGATTACAGTTCATTTTATTATTTTTAATAAGAATCCAACCAAAACCCTGATGAGGCAATGGAGAGACGTAAAAATGAGAAATGGTATGTTTCTTAAATCAATGAATTGTATGTAGAACTTATCTAGAAGTCTAGATAATGTTTGTTACTTCCTCTTTTACTCTATAAAAACTTTTATATTTTACTTTTACAAGATCTATATATTTAGATGTTTGCTTACCATTTGGAAATAATATTGTCTATTTTTCATAGGAGTTGCAAATTTGAAGATGAAATTTTCAAAAAAGCCAGTTCTTGGCACATGGAAGATTCAAGCCCACATTAGTGTGAGTACTGTCACAAAAATTGGTTGACACTTACTGTTACTTTACATGGGTTTTCATCTAGAAGCGGATTTTTACTCAGCTTTGCCTGTTGAAGATGGCTGTAAAAATAACAATGGGGCATTGTCTTGGCTCATTTGGCTGCAAATTTCCTCAAGTGGCTCAATTCATAGTGCCCCAAAGCTGTGAATAACAAAAACCACTACTTCAAGGAATGGAAGCGACTTCAAACCCAACACTCAAGAACTTCTTTCATCCAGTCACGCAATACTTGCTCCAAAACCATAACAAATGCCAAATCATCTTTTGTCCAACGCATCAGCAACAAAGTCGCTTCCTGTCAGGCTGGCTCTCGCTCCATTTGGTCTATGGCCAAAGTTGTTTCCCAAAACTTTTGCCAATCCTCTTTCCCTCCACTAAAAACAGCTCTGATTCTTCTTCTACCACTCCTTCATCCGAGGCCAATCTTTTTGCGTCAGTCTTTACTTTCAACTCCAACCTGAACGACCAACGGTTCCAACCTCATCACTTCCCCCCTTCAAAGTTCACTATGTCACCCATTAAGTTCTCCACCCGTAAAGTTCGCCAAACCCTTCTCCAGCTTGACACCTCCAAATCCAAAGGCCCTCATGGTATTCCAGCAATAGTTCTCAAAACCTGTGCTCCTGAACTTGCCCCTATTCTTAACAAACTATTCCAGCTTTCCTACACTCTTGGCACATTTCCCACCTCGTGGAAACAAGCCCACGTCTTTCCTATCCCAAAAAAAGGCGACAAGTCTAATCCACTCAACTATCGTCCCATTGCAATCACTTCACTCATCTCTAAAACTATGGAGACCATCATCACTAAGCAACTTCTTACCTTCCTTGAAACAAACAATCTTCTCTCTGATCACCAGTATGGCTTCCGAAAAGCCATGTCTACTGGTGATCTTCTTGCTTATGCTGTCCATGTCTGGTCCTCTGCTCTAGAGTCATGTGGTGAGAGCAGAGTGATCTCTCTCGATATCTCCAAGGCCTTTGATCGCGTTTGGCACAAGGGTCTCCTCGCTAAACTGCCGATGATTGGTCTCCATCACACTCTCATTAATTGGATTGGTAGTTTCCTCTCTGATAGGTCAATTGCCGTCAGAGTGGACGGCTTCCTCTCCAATCTGCAGTCTATCAATGCTGGTGTACCCCAGGGCTCTGTCATCTCCCCTGTACTCTTCATCCTCTTCATCAATGACCTGCTCACCTCCACGTCTTCTAGCATTCACTCCTTTGCTGATTATACCTTCCTAAGTTCCTCATTTTCATTCAATCCAAATGACCATGCTTCCACCGATATCCAACTCCACAGAAACATTTCAGCCTCGCTTCTCTCCGATGATCTGACAGTTATTGAGAAGTGGGGTAAGGACAACCTAGTTTCGTTCAACCAAAGCAAGACGAAACAGGCTGTCATTTCACGCAAACGTAATCAAAACTCTCCAGCTGTCTTCATGAATGGTGACAAACTGGACACTTCAGCTTCTTTCGCACAACTTGGTCTTTCTCTTTCATCTAATCTCACTTGGAAAACTCACATCCATTCCCTTGCTAAACATGCATCTCAAAAGCTCGGTTTCCTCGCCAGAGCCCGTGGGTTTTTCTCATCTTCTCACCTTCTATCTATTTACAAGTCCCAAATCCGTCCTTCTTTAGAGTACTTCTCCCACGTCTGGGGTGGTGCTCCAAAATCTACTCTCTGTCTTCTTGACAAAGTCCAGTCCAAAGCCATTCGTCTCATCAACAATCCTAAACTCACCAAATCTCTCCAACCTCTTTCCCATCGTCGTTCAGTTGGAGATCTTTCCATCTTTTACAGATACTTTAACGGACATTGTTCTCAGGAGGTCAGGGATATTATTCCAGTTCCTCTGAGGCGTGTCAGGACCACCAGAAGCTCAACTCATTCACACCCTTTCCAAGTTTCACTGCCTAATCCACGAACTCTATCTCACAAATCATCATTCATCCCAAGAACATGCAACTTATGGAACGTCTTGCCTTCTTCTTGCTTTCCTGAGTCCAACAACTTGCCATCTTTCAAATCTATTGTAAATAAACTGGATCTTATCTCTCTATCCTTAATTGCTTAGCTGTTCGCTTTCTTCTTTCCTCCTTTGTTGGGGCTCTGTATAGGTCACCATGGCCCTTCCTCAACATAACCCACTAAGAAAAAAAAAAAATGTAAGAACCATAATAAATGAAATGAGTCTACAAGAGTCTGTCATTTGAAAATATTTGTGCATGCTGCTAAGTCAGTATTGCGTTACAAAGAATTATTTCCATTAGAATCAACTCGCCACAGAAGCCTCTTAGAATTTCTGGAATTAAAATGGTTGTACTTTTACAGGGGCTTTCCAAGAATGTTGACGTGAAAGTGGAGAAATATGGTATATTGGATTTTATCCTCTATAGAATAAGACCTTTCAAGAATTCTGCCATTTGGAAAAAATTTTAACCAACATTCTTTACTAAAGTAGTTGAATTTGAGTGCCAGAGCCAAGTGGCATATTCAGTAACTTTATCGGAGAATATTTTGGCACTCAAACATATTAATTGAATGTACATTGATTGGTTGATTCACATGATGCTTGATTGGGTGATTGAATTATTGAATGATTGCTTAAACAATTAGGTGAATGAATTGAACAAGTAAATGAATTGCTAATGAAAGGAATTAACAAATGAAATGAGTAGATTTATGTTCCATTGATTGCTTTTTGAGGCAGAATGAAGTTAATTTTGTTGTTTGATTTTGTAATTCTTTCAATCTCAGGTTTCATGTTTGCATTTTCTCTAGTTTTGCCAAAATTCCAAGTGACAATAAAGCCACCTCCATACATTGCCCTTGGTACATCAAAAGCATTCGGTGAAGTTTGTGCCATGTAAGTTCAATAGGCAGCCATTTCTATTACGCTCTATTCTGTTTCTGTTTGCGATGGATACTCGCACAATAAATGTGAAGGATTATTAGTCAGATTTTTGAACGTCTTATTCAAGCTAGATCCATTTCCCGTGATGTGTATAGCATGTTGAGTAGGTAGCCCACCAGTTGCAGATGATTAAAGCATCAGTTTACTATTCATGTGTCCAGAAAGGCATAAAAACCAATGTGGAGTTATGCGAGACATGGAAAATACATGTCATGAGGCAAATCATGTAGAATGTAACTCTTTAATCAATAACGGTAGTCTTTAAGTGCTCCATATCAATAAATCACCTGCAGGAAAACTTTGACTCTCTCGAAATAATTGCCGAGAGATTTAAAGTTGATTTGTCGAATGTAAATTTAATTATTGGAGCTCTCTTTTCAGTGAGTTATCTTAGGGAAGGCCGTGGTGGCCTATACAAAGCCCGAACAAGGGAAGAAAATGAAGTGCTAAGAGGAGAGGGAATTGAGATCAAGTTTATTGATTTTAGATTGAAAGAGGGCAATTTTTAGGCCAAGAAAGGAAGAGGGTAAGGCATTCCATAAATTGCACCTTCTTTGAATGAATTATGATATTTGGGATGAAGCTGTTGGATTAGGAAGGGAAAGGGGGAAAAGGCGTGAATGAGTCGAGTTTCTGATGGTCCTCACATGCTTCGAAGGAACATGAATAATATGGCTGATTTCCTGAGATCAATCTCCGTAGAAGTATCTATGAAAGAATCTACAATTCTGGTTCTGGCGTGTCATTAAACATCACTCTTCCACATCGTCACACATTCTTTTGCTGCTGTTGGGGTATACACAAGTAAAGTCATCCATTGTTCATAGCTGCTTCAACCGTGGACGACTTTGCAGTAGATGATCCATTGACAAGTTATTCGATAGTGATGAATTAACGAGTCAGAGGGTAAGTATGACTTAGCAGCATCCATTGAGAAGAGAGAAGAAAAACATTAGTCATCAGTTTGTCCCCAAGGTTACTAATGTAGCACCACATCTGGCTTGAATAAGAACCAAAATGTTTGGTTGGAGAAGCCTACGACTGTTGAAAATTTTTTTCTTTTTCTTTAGTGGGTTATGTTGAGGAAAGGCTATGGTGGCCTATACAAAGCCCCAACATAGGAGGAAAGAAGAAAGCGAGCAGCTAAGAGGATAGAAAGATAAGATCAAGTTTATTGATCTTAGATTTGAAAGATGGCAAGTGGTAGGACTCATGAAAGCAAGAAGAAGGCAAGACGTTCCATAAGTTGCATGTTCTTGGGATGAATGATGATTTGTGAGATAGAGTTCGTGAAGTAGGCAGTAAAAACTTGGAAAGGGTGCGAATGAGTTGAGCTTCTGGTGGTCCTGACACGCCTCAGAAGAACTGGAATAATATCCCTGATCTCCTGAGAACAATGTCCGTTAAAGTATCTGTAAAAGATGGAAAGATCTCCAACTGAACGACGATGGGAAAGAGGTTGGGGCGATTTGGTGAGTTTAGGATTGTTGATGAGACGAATGGCTTTGGACTGGACTTTGTCAAGAAGACAGAGAGTAGAGTTTGGAGCACCACCCCAGACGTGGGAGAAGTACTCTAAAGAAGGACGGATTTGGGACTTGTAAATAGATAGGTGAGAAGATGAGAAAAACCCACGGGCTCTGGCGAGGAAACCGAGCTCTTGAGATGCATGTTTAGCAAGGGAATGGATGTGAGTTTTCCAAGTGAGATTAGATGAAAGAGAAAGACCAAGTTGTGTGAAAGAGGCTGAAGGGTGCAGTTCATCACCATTCATGAAGACAGCTGGAAAGTTTTGATTACGTTTGCGTGAAATGACAGCCTGTCTCGTCTTGCTTTGGTCGAACGAAACTAGGTTGTCTTTACCCCACTTCTCAATAACTGTCAGATCATCGGAGAGAAGCGAGGCTGAAATGTTTCTGTGGAGTTGGATATCGGTGGAAGGATGGTCATTTGGATTGAATGAAAGTGAAGAACTTAGGAAGGTATAATCAGCAAAGGAGTGAATGCTAGAAGACGTAGAGATTAGTAGGTCGTTTATGAAGAGAATGAATAGTACAGGGGAGATAACAGGGCCCTGGGGTACACCAGCATTGATGGAGTGCAGATTGGAGAGGAAGACATCCACTCTGACGGAAATTGACGTATCAGAGAGGAAACTACCAATTCAATTAATGAGAGTCTGAATGAGGCCAAATATCGGCAGTTTAGCGAGATGACCCTTGTGCCAAATGCGATCAAAGGCCTTGGAGATATCAAGAGCTCTCACCACTGGATTCTAGAGCAGAGGAAGACACACCTAGCACATATATTTTGTTCTTTGCTCAAAGCTGACGAGATTCCAGAATGCTGGAAATGGAAACCTATTGTTCACGTCTACGACGTTGCTGGATCAGAAATGTACTGGGGGTAATTAGTTTTTTGGAGATCTCAGTCGACTGGAACAGCTATTGTAGATGCCTCTTGTTACATTACTGAAAAGAGTCACTATTACCCTGGAACCATCTTTCTAGACCAGGCCAGAGCCTGTGATTGTGTTGACTATGGCACCCTTCTGCATGAAATGTGCTGCTAAGGAATTTTGTGGGACTCAAAACTGATGGTTTGGGTCAATTTTCAATAAATGAAGACAGTGCACCATGTTCAATGGTACGAAATCAGACATATCTAATAAAGAGCCGTATTGTGTACCTCAAGGATCGGTTTTGGACCCTCTAATGTTTATGCGACTTAAAAATTATCAGTCTGATGCCATAAATTGTAAAATCCATCTATATACAAATGGCACAGTCATAATTATAGCTGAAAGGAGTACTAAAAAACTTGAAAGCAAGCTCAATTTAGAACTTAGTAAAGCATAACTTTGTTTTTCCAACTGGAAGCTTATCCGTAAAATCAGGAAGACAATATACATGATTTCTTGAAGAAACGGAAAAGATGTAGAGAACAAAAAGCTATAGGTATATAAAGCCATTTTTGCCAGTAAACTGACCTGGAGCAAGTTAAAAGATAGATTTTTCTTTTTTAGTGGGTTATGTTGAGGAAAGGCTATGGTGGCCTATAAAAAGCCCCAACATAGAAGGAAAGAAGAAAGCGAGCAGCTAAGAGGATAGAAAGATAAGATCAAGATTATTGATCTAGATTTGAAAGATGGCAAGTTGTTGGACTCAGGAAAGCAAGAAGAAGGCAAGACGTTCCGTAAGTTGCATGTTTTTGGGATGAATGATGATTTGTGAGATAGAGTTCGTGAAGTAGGCAGTGAAAACTTGGAAAGGGTGCGAATGAGTTGAGCTTCTGGTGGTCCTGAAGCGCCTCAGAGGAACTGGAATAATATCCCTGATCTCCTGAGAGCAATGTCCGTTAAAGTATCTGTAAAAGATGGAAAGATCTCAGACTAAACGACGATGGGAAAGAGGTTGGAGAGATTTGGTGAGTTTAGGATTGTTGATGAGACGAATGGCTTTGGACTGGACTTTGTCAAGAAGACAGAGAGTAGATTTTGGAGCACCACCCCAGACGTGGGAGAAGTACTCTAAAGAAGGACGGATTTGGGACTTGTAAATAGATAGAAGGTGAGAAGATGAGAAAAACCCACGGGCTCTGGCGAGGAAACCGAGCTTTTGAGATGCATGTTTAGCAAGGGAATGGATGTGAGTTTTCCAAGTGAGATTAGATGAAAGAGAAAGACCAAGTTGTGCGAAAGAAGCTGAAGTGTCCAGTTTGTCACCATTCATGAAGACAGCTGGAGAGTTTTGATTACGTTTGCGTGAAATGACAGCCTGTTTCGTCTTGCTTTGGTTGAACGAAACTAGGTTGTCCTTACCCCACTTCTCAATAACTGTCAGATCATCGGAGAGAAGCGAGGCTGAAATGTTTCTGTGGAGTTGGATATCGGTGGAAGCATGGTCATTTGGATTGAATGAAAATGAGGAACTTAGGAAGGTATAATCAGCAAAGGAGTGAATGCTAGAAGACGTGGAGGTGAGCAGGTCATTGATGAAGAGGATGAAGAGTACAGGGGAGATGACAGAGCCCTGGGGTACACCAGCATTGATAGACTGCAGATTGGAGAGGAAGCCGTCCACTCTGACGGCAATTAACCTATCAGAGAGGAAACTACCAATCCAATTAATGAGAGTGTGAGGGAGACCAATCATCGGCAGTATAGCGAGGAGACCCTTGTGCCAAACGCGATCAAAGGCCTTGGAGATATCGAGAGAGATCACTCTGCTCTCACCACTGGATTCTAGAGCAGAGGACCAGACATGGACATTATAGGCAAGAAGATCACCAGTAGACCTGGCTTTTCGGAAGCCATACTGGTGATCAGAGAGAAGATTGTTTGTTTCAAGGAAGGTAAGAAGTTGCTTAGTGATGATGGTCTCCATAGTTTTAGAGATGAGTGAAGTGATTGCAATGGGACGATAGTTGAGTGGATTAGACTTGTCGCCTTTTTTTGGGATAGGAAAGACGTGGGCTTGTTTCCACGAGGTGGGAAATGTGCCAAGAGTGTAGGAAAGCTGGAATAGTTTGTTAAGAATAGGGGCAAGTTCAGGAGCACAGGTTTTGAGAACTATTGCTGGAATACCATGAGGGCCTTTGGATTTGGAGGTGTCAAGCTGGAGAAGGGTTTGGCGAACTTTACGGGTGGAGAACTTAATGGGTGACATAGTGAACTTTGAAGGGGGGAAGTGATGAGGTTGGAACCGTTGGTCGTTAAGGTTGGAGTTGAAAGTAAAGACTGACGCAAAAAGATTGGCCTCGGATGAAGGAGTGGTAGAAGAAGAATCAGAGCTGTTTTTAGTGGAGGGAAAGAGGATTGGCAAAAGTTTTGGGAAACAACTTTGGCCATAGACCAAATGGAGCGAGAGCCAGCCTGACAGGAAGCGACTTTGTTGCTGATGCGTTGGACAAAAGATGATTTGGCATTTGTTATGGTTTTGGAGCAAGTATTGCGTGACTGGATGAAAGAAGTTCTTGAGTGTTGGGTTTGAAGTCGCTTCCATTCCTTGAAGTAGTGGCTTTTGTTATTCACAGCTTTGGCGCACTGTGAATTGAACCACTTAGGGGAATTTTTTTTACCAGGCTTGTAAGAAGAAGGAATAAAAAGATCCATGCCAAGAAGTATTGCGTCGGTGATGGAAGAAGCAAGGGAGGAAGGATCATTAGAAAAGCCTGAAGACCAAGGGTAAGAAGAGTAAAAAGTGCGAAGGGAGTCCCAGTCAGCCTTCCTGTAGTGGAAGACTCTTTGCGGAGCAAATGGTCTAGCCAGGTGAGGGAGGAAGTCATGCCGTAAGGTTATGAGACAATAATCAGAGATACCAGGAGGAGAGCTAACGGTTAGGGGAGAGTAAATGCTAGGATTAGATGTGAGGAAAAGATCGACAGTATTTGCTTTGTCTCCTGCACGATCAGGAGCGCGTGTCGGCTCTGAAATTACCTGTGTCAAGTCATTGACAATGGCAAAGGCCCCAGTTTCCCGACCAGCAGGGTTGGTGACATTGGAGGAATAGGAGAGCCAGTCGGAGTTGTTGGTGTTGAAATCACCAAGAACAATAATTTCAGAGCGTGGAGATTGTAAAGTGATGGTTACGATTGATTTTGAAAGGTGGTCGAAGAGAAGTTCATGATTGTTTGATTTAGGAGAGCGGTATTGAGTGCAAATGTACTTTGTGGCATGAGGAAGGGAAATTTTCAACCAGAAGACTTGAAAGCCAGGATCAGAAAGATCGAATTGTTTGAGGTGTAAGGTCTGCACATCAGAGCGAATAAATGCACAAACCCCACCATTAGGGAAGAAGGAGGAAAATAACTCATAACCTGGGCATTTGAGATGAGTAGAGAGAACGGTGCTGTTACTGGGATCAAAAGGTTTGATTTTGGTTTCAGTGAGGAAGAGTGCATAGGGGTTTATGGATTGGAGATGATGATGTACTGGATTGATGTTGGAAGAAAGTCCACGGATGTTGCAGAAGGAGATGGAAAAGAGTTTAGGTGCCACGTTAGTTGCTGCAGTTGAGTTGTTTAAATTGTTTTGAATCATTTTGAAGGAATGGTGAGTGGTGGTTGGGACACTCAAATTGACAGTGGTAGCGGTAAACTGAAATCCCTTGAGAGTTCCCTTAGCTATCCTGTGGCCTCAGAAGGGACCCCCGGAGCTGCGAGCTAAGATTGGCTCCAGTTGCAAACTGGCATAACAGGCAGCCCGGGATTATACACCAGCTGATGAGGCAGCCTCCCAAAGCGCTACCAATGGGTTTGGGCCTCTGTACTATCTGGCGGCGGGCCTGCAGTGCACCCTTTCCAACGGTACCCTCAGGTATAGCCAGGGAACAGACTGGCAAATCAGTCTCCAGCAGACCCTGTTCATGATGACAAACCAACCACAAGCGCCGGCATCTCTACCCTAGAGCTGAAAATGACATAGTCACTGAAGGCACTACAAGGTAGAGTGGTGGTACTGCCCCGGACGATGAGTAAACCCATCTACCACCTATAGTAGATAGACAGAGCGCTACCATATCCATCATTGTATACAAAGAAGCTCCTAATCAACATTCTCGTAAAGCCATATTTTAGCTACTACAGTGAAGTTTGATCTTCTGTTATCAAGAACAGCTTGAAAAACTCTACAAGGCAATTTAAGAAATATCAAGACGGCATTCAAAGAGAGAATAGCTTACTTGAAAAAATACAGGAAATATAGCAACTATGAGATGAGAGCTTGAACGATCTCACTCTAGTGTACCTGAAGAAGTGGTTCCAGTAGTCAACAAATGTTCATGGATAAAATACAAAATAACAAAATATGGAAAAGTTAGATGTCATACTGAAAAGAAACACCTGGCAAGTTAGAAAATTTAAAGGAAGGGTTATTGAAATATGTAACGGTTTACCAGCAGCAAGAACAAAACTGAACAGTCTCCTCATTTTCAAAACAGCCATTTAAGAAAACTTTCTCTATGACTTTTAACCTGTATTTATTGTAAATAGTGGTTTTTGTTGTTCTTTTTATTGTTATACAAGTGTTTTTAACTACTGGCGATTTGTTTTATAGTGGGCCCTGTCGTAAAAAATACAAGATTAGCTCGATTAGTACAGGCTAACCACTCAGCATGAGCTATGATTATTACAACTACTTAGTAGCCCATGCACTCTTCATGTAAATTCCCTCTGGAATGTGATAGCATTTCTGGGATGGTTTTTCCAAAATTTGACCTGCAATATTGTCAGATAATTTATGGTCAGCACAAGTGTATGGGATGCTGAGAGTGATCAGTAGCTCTGGAAACTAGAAGAGTAGAGGGTGCAGCCACCAGTTAGTGCCCCGCGGACTCTTGGGGAAGACCGCCACATCCTTCAAAGTATTTGCCAATATGTCCGCCGCTTTCGGAAGATTTCCATGTCTTGAATGCAGCAGTGCACGATGTCCTCAAAATCATTCATTTCATAGCAAAAGAACAAGATTAAAACGCCGTGAAAGCCATCTAGCCATGCTCTAGATTGCCATGTATGCTCATCCCTGATTCAGTGTATGTAACGCGAAAGAGAGTTTGACTCCCAAGGTTGCTAGATTGATGATTAAAACTTGTGATGTAGCTCCAAGTGTGAAGCCTATGTTGTCAGAAGCTGGTTAAGTCCATCCAATTACGCTCAACGTGCGTGGTATGAAATTCCCTGCTCCTAGTGTACAGGAGATCAAATTATGGAGAATAGGTTGCAGCCAAGATCCATCAAGACGTTAGATAATTTATCACTTCATTGATTGACTCCTATTCGTTTCATTCTTTAGATATTCTTATGGGAAGGAGGTGAATGGTTTTTTGAGTGCAGATATTTGTGCAGTGGTGCCTGGTTACTGGCAGAGAAAATGGCATCAATCCAAAACTATTTGCCAAGCTATTTTGAAACCGGTATGTGTTATTTGTGTCACGCAAAAAGTACCTTGGTAGATGTTATTTGCGGCCATTTTATCAAAACTTATACCCCTATGAGCTTTAAGAAAAGATGAAAAACAGACTGTCAGAAGAGTTCGTTGAAGCTTTAGATTTACCGGATATTTGCGTACGCATCGGTGGGAAAATTTTTTTGGTGCTTAGCAGCAAAATTACTATGAAAAAGTTTGGTTCGCCTAATGTGATATGTTGATAAGTTTTTGCGAAGAGGTATCGGGAAGGTATCCTGTAAAACTTGACCGAATCAAGGATTGCTGCTAGCAATTTTTGAATTGACGCATTCTATGATTCATGTTACTAATTCCTTTGTAATAGCTTATGTTTCTTGCCATAGATCTACGGTTGTGCGCCTATTGAAATCGATCTTCGTTACTTCAAAGTTTACGATTACGCCGGCTATGGCAGTATCCAGTTTAAATTGAAAGCAACTGTAAAGGAGAGAGCCACGGGGATAAGTCTAAATTCTACTGAAGTAAAGAAAAGTGTGGAAAGGACAGATGTAAAACTCAGCTTCTCTGGCACTCCGGATGTTTTTAAGCCAGGCCTACCGTTTGAGGCCGTGGTGGGTTGATAATTCTTATTCTATTGTTTCCCGCAATCATTCCATACACAGATGTATGAATATAGGACTAATGTGTATTTGGGATATTATTTAGCACTAATTGATTAGTGATTATGCCAATCAGTTTTAGGTTGGTTCAGTATTTTACAGGATGCTTTTTAGCCACCATTTATAGTTTTCTTCAGATATTTGCCAACTTCAAAGAGTATATCTTTGTAGTTGGTGGTGACCCGTCCAGATGGTAGTCGTGCAGACAACGTGAACATTTTAGTGGAAGTCTATGCTGGATGGTCCGAGAAACTGTTGGATAAAGAGATGATCGTCAGAAATGGTAGAGGCAAGATTGATTTACCCAATATTCCATTCAATGCCAAAGAATTGAGATTTACAGTGAGTTTTCAGTATGCTTTTCTGTTTTGTTATGGTGTTATCGGTAATACCGCAAAATAGGAGTTCATTGGTTTTTATGTAAGCCATGTGATATGTGAGCTATGATCTGTTGAATCTTATCTCTTTTTGTCTGATCTATTATTTTGATCGGTCATCAATGAACCGTGATATCATGTGTGATCGATGATACAATATATGTAATGCCAATCGTATACTTGGTCATGTGGTTTGATCTTTTCTCTATAGACATGCGATTCTCTGTCCGTTGCTTTCTAATCAATTGTCATCGTATCATATCCTGTACTCTCTTTTTCTTTATCTCTGTCGTTTTAAGATATGAAGTGACGGTGCTTATTCGATTACTCCTAGGCAGCGTACATAAGACCTCCCATCGAAGGAAGTTCAATTCCTGCATGGAAAAGACGCACATCGGTTTACCACAACGTTAAAGCTTGGTATTCGCCATCCCATAGCTATCTTGGAATCCAAGTTCCGAACAAAGTACTCAAGGTAATAATTCCCTGTTCCATGCTAATTGTAATATTAACTTTCCCATGTAGACATTTGTTTGAAGACTTTGCAAGCTTACTGTAAGTTGTTTTCATGGTTACAATTGTCATCATCATCACACTCATTAATAATCCTAACCATAATAATCCCCATCTTTAATCATTACCACCACCACCCCAATTAATCATAATTACTATCACATTAATCATCATCCCCATCTTTAGTCATCATTGCCATCTCCAATATTCTTCACAATGATTAATTATCACCTTCATCACCCTCATTAATGACCGCCACCATCATCAGTGTAATGAACGTTGGAATTGCGGAGGAGATCCGGGGGATTGGGAGAGAGGAGTAGCACGAGGGAAGGAAAGAGAGTAGCTTTGACGGAAGGATTTATGAAATAAATGAAAACGTTGATTTAATCGCACGAAGCTGAGTTTTTATGGTGAAAATCTCTATAGAACGGAGCTTCGAGGAGGTTTTTGCTGTTAGTCATCCATAACTTTTTGACTTACATGTTGCAGGTCGGAAAGAAAGCAAGCATAAGCGTAAAGTATACATCAGTTGATGTTGTGCCTGTCAAGCGCACCGTTTATTACACTGTGAGTTTCTGCCAATCTTTCTTTATTATTTGCTAAAATACACCCTAGTATAATGAATAAAGTTTTTGCTTGCACAAAGATTGCGTAGGGATGCTCGGTTGCAGCACCATACCCAATGAGCCTTTAGCAAAGTCAGAAATTTCAGTCGGAGGAAAAAAGGAAAGTTCATTACTTGAAATTGATGAGTTTACTTACTTTTCTTTTTCTTGCGTCATATCATTTAAGGGGGATCGCCTTTCGGGAAAATGGCCCTTCATCAATATTTACAATAATAGGAAAATAACTAATTAATGATAGTAAGGGCAAAGGGCAAATATGCCATTTTCGAAGCAAAATATTGGCAGCTAATAAGAACATATGTTTCTTTACCGCACCTAAATTGCAGTACTCAAGCAGGCTTATAAAATAAACCAAGAACCTATTTCGCCCTTAACTCCATGCCTGAACTACAACCAAATATACCTAAAACGGGCATTGAAGCTTATCTCGTATCACTATGCCCACCCAGAAGATGCTAGGCCAAAGGTCAGACAGACCCCCAAATCAACCGAGAAAGTATCCTGCCTATCATGAAATATTTTTTTGAAGGTATTCAAGGAAAGGGCCAATTTGCCAAGGCTGTTTCATATCATAATCCCTCCGAAGGGAAAGCCTTTTTGTCCTTCAACTATGTTTTCCTTACGCAATCTGACATCATTTTTCTTCGCGGGTATTCCGAGGATCGCAGTTTCATTGAAAGGGCCCCATGCGTACTTTAGGGCAAGCTCAGAGACTAAGAAGTTCAGTCAATCGGTCGAATCAATCAATTGATCTAGGCTTCTCCACCCCAAGGTTTTAACCAAAGACTAGAAAGCGGCATGAAAAGGACTCCCTTTAACAATGCGAGCTGTTCTGTTCTGGAGCTTCTGCAGACGATGGTTTCCTGCAGCATTGCACCAGCGCCAAACAGAGCAACCATATTGAAAATTGAGAAGAGGTAGTATCTGCCGTGTGTCAAGTGCTGACTGGATGAATTTCTTAATTTGTCTACTTTAGTTGATGTGCAAAGGATATGCAGCGCTTTATGGTAGCAAAGATATTGAGTTCAGTGCAGCAGCAACGAGGTCAAAAAGATCTCTTGGTGACGAAGATCCGACCAACCTGGATGTCCCAACCACAGTACCACGAAACAGCGGCGAGCTTGATAGCTTCGAATTTTTGACGGGAAAAACCATGGCAAAGCCGAAAGATGAAGGGCCGGAGGAGCCAGAAATCATAGTAGACCCAAAGAAGGAGTCGCAAGCAACATTATCTCCATCCACTGAGCCGCCTACAACTACAACCACCACTGCACCACCGCCAACAACTTTACCAGATGATTTATTCTGGCGTAGGAGGCCAGCTACTCGTCCACCTCTACCGGATCTTTTTTCCACCAGTGCATTTGATATCGATTTCAAGATAACCCAGGATATGTCGCCGTCCTGTCGCCTTCTTGTTTATTACATCAGAGAGCGGGAAACAGTAGCAGACAGTAAAGTCATTGATATTGAGGACTCGTTTGCTAATAAGGTAAGCTGCCCTGCAGTAATGCCAATTGGTTAAGCAAGATTGGAGACTTGAGTTTGATAGTTAAAAGCAGTTTACTGTTAGCAGAGTTAATTCATTTAAAGACTTTGAAGACTATCATGTGACATTTCAACTCAAATCAAATCATTTTGTGTCGTTGAGAGCTTCATTGCTTTCCTCTGGCACTGCTTACCACATGAACCAGTAACTTCTTTAACCATTTTACCACTTATCATTGTCGTACAGGTTTCCATGAAGTTTAACAAGGAAGAAGTTTTCCCAGGAAGCAAGGTTAAGCTGTCACTGAAAGCGTCGCCTGGATCAATATTTGCTATCTCAGCTGTTGATAAGAGTGTGCATTTTCTTGCAAATGCAAACGATGTAAGCAGAGATCAGGTAAGAACCATTAATATGTATATGCATGCTGTTAAGATTCGTAGATGTTTTTCTTTGCTTTTTCCACTTTCTAACTTAAATCAACTGGTAACTATGTCAAGTGAGAATTGTGATAGATTGACTTCGACTGTCACCGGAAGGAAATTGGCGTGATCATTTTTCTCTTATTTTAGGTCAAAGACATCTTAAATGCTTTAGATGTAGGACCTGGATACATAAACGAAAACAAGAGATGCAAAGGGGACCACTATTACTGGTGGTACTACTCATCATCTGATTTTGTTGATTCTCAAAAGGCATTCAATGTAAGCCAATTTTTTCATTTTCCTACCTTTTTTCCTCTAAAGAATGTTTTGTATTGGAAGTATTTTACATTCCAGTGAATGAAGCCAGTACATCCAGTTCATTGTCTAATGTTTGGATTTTCAGCAGAAGTCAATTCATTATCTATTAATCTATATTAACTGTTATTGCATATAAGCTCGCACATAAACTTTACATCCTAGATTTTGTAATTTGTAACTATTTGATTGTTTTACTCCTTAATTCATACAACATGTTACTGACAGAGAAGTTGATTACAAGCCACAAGCTCATACTTTCTCAATTTGATTTTTAAATGCTTCTGTTCATTCGTCCATTACTTCGCACATTCAGTCACTCATTCGTTCATTCATTCATTCATTTATTCATCCATTCATTCGTTCAAGCGCATAAGCACATACTAATTGCTTCTCTTACAAGTTCATTCACTTAATTCTTCTGTAATAGCTCGATGCCAATGGCACCTGATGTCAGTGTTATTTTCTCCTCCTAGACTCATTTGCCCCTGAAAATTTCGTCTTTGCTCTGATATTTCTATCTACTTCTCAATGCAAGTCTTTCAGGTAAAAAGCAAAGGAAACATTTTTTAGGGAATATATTGCTCTGCATGTTCAACCCAGCCTCTCCGCACCAATTGTGAGGCTTTGAGAGGAATGTAGAGATTTCTTAGTCATTTCTGTCCCCAGGTCCTTCTTTGTTCAGAATGGTAGCGCCTGTACGGATCAATCTATGGGCAAATAGATCCCAAGCTCTCAAAGGCAGATGATACGGAAACAGTCACCAGTGTTTTGAATGGCTATGAAGGCGATGGAAAGCTGCATTAAACTCGACTTATTTTGGTCCTCTAGACATCAGTCTCAGGTTGGCAAACTGTACAGACTGTCTGCAGTTACTTGCACAATTTCATGAACACGTTAAACAATGGCACGCGAAAGCGTCTTTTTGATGTATCAGTACCACAAGAATTTCAGTCGCGATGCCGAAGGAATACCACGACGACAACTTAGCTACTTTAGTGGAGATCAGAAAAAACTCTTGAATTTTCTCTCCTTTTTCTCTCCATCTTCCTCTGTGGCACTTTGCATTGGTGCGATGTGATCGAGAATTCGGGATTTTTGTAATGGTGTGGATTCTTTATATGCACACACACGCACGCACGCATATACACGCACACACACGCACGCACACATACACACGCACACACACGCACACGCACACGCACACGCACGCATTGTGCATATCCACTTGCATGCTGTTCGTGAAATATGAGTGTTGTGCAGCTCTTGTAAATGGCACCGTGCATTTTGTTGCTGAAAGATTGCCGTGAAGACCGCCGTATATGGTCGTATATTGCCCTGGTTTGTGTAGAATTCGGTACATGTTCGTCAATTGCCTTTTATGAACATTGATTTGCGGAGGTCGTCCGAGACATTGTTTCATTGCTCAGATGTAAAACGTTCTGGGAAGATCGATCTCCTCCCTATGCTAGTTTTCGTTTAAGCGAAATTAGTCTAAGGTGGACAAGAGCCGGTTAATGACTTATCTGATGCATTTTTCATTGGTTTATAGTCTCAATGTTGACGAAAAATTGTCTTTATGTCTTGATTGATGCTGAGGGTTTTGATGGAAGAATTCAGCTGATTCACTTCTTGATTCATGCTCGCGAGTTTGATCTAATGACTTGTCAATCATCGCCATCTTGAAGCTAACTAACAGCAAGATATCTTTCTCAGTTGTTTGGGATCACCCTGTGGTACTGTTCTTCTGAAACGGTCCCTTTTGAGAAATGTACCTACTTCGATGTTAAAGAATGAAAGTTAAAACATTTTTCGTTTCTAAGGATGGTGGACTGGTATTCATTTCAAATGTGCACGTAGACACTCGGCCTTGCAAAGGGATTGATTCTGTTTACGAACAATTCACATCAGTGCCCATCCTCGCAGCCACTGAGGCTTTCGTGCTTCCCACGCGAATCGCTGATTCAAGAGGTGAGGAAAAGTTTCGTTCGAAGCTTTATAAGTGATTGGAGACCAGATTGGTCGCGCTTTCATGTACAGTAAAAACATGAAGGTTATCCTGATTTGTTTACTAGTTCTGATGTCCGTGCTGGCAAGGTTATGTTTAAGCCTGCATCAGTTAATAGTGTTTTTGTCAATGGAAGGAGTATTTGAGTTATGATGGTCAGATTGAACGGCACCATCAAAAAGAACATTTCAAATTTTCCCTCTCAAAGGAAAGCTGATCAGCTGTATTTCCGAACGGGACCTTAGTCCTGGTTGACCCGAGTTTCCCATTTCTTCAATGGGCTCTTTTTTCCTCGTGAAGCCATTTCTTTTAATTTAATCATCACGGCATCTTTATCAAGGTCAAGTCAGTTTTTATCAACCTGAAGTCATTTCATCTCTTATTTCACATTCGTGCTGCTTCATTTGAATGGACTTTCCTGTTTCGCTTCCTTTCAGAAGAGCCTTTCTAATTCTCCACCCTGTCGCCATGGCGTCTTTTGATCCATGGACCAAATTTTGATCCGATATATCTGTTGGAATACCCTATGCACACCCGGAGATGTGAGCCGTGAACATCCACACTTAGATAGATGCAAAAAAGCATCTGCTCTTGTCGTAAAAAGCATACAGCATTGATACTCACGTATAGACATAGTACCGCACAGCCACTGCCCATACCTAATACGAATACTCGCAAACAAACAGTTTTTCCAACTGAAATCTCAGCACCTGGTACCTATGGTAATTGCATTGCACACTATCATGTATAAGCACCGCACCATATGATCCAAAGATAGAATTAACATTTTGTTTGATGAAATCCCTTTTGGTCAGGGATCAGTGAGCATTTGTCAGTATTACTTGGTATTCAAAGGCAGCAGTTGATGCCAAATGGTGTTAATTGAAAGGAGACTGATTGATGTATGGGTGCAGGAAGTTAGAGTCTATTGGATATAGATGGCTTCTGTTTACGTCAGATCATATCTGTTGGCACCAGTTGATATTAGATGGTATCGGTTTAAACCAGATGCCATCAGCATGAGTTGAAATATGATGATATATGATATATCTGCTGGTATCAACTGACGTCAGTTGGTAGTCGATGGTATTGGACGGAAATGCTCTAGATTTTCGAGTGTCTTGACTTAAAATCCAATATTCAAGTGAGTTTGAATTGGTGCTTTAATAGGTTAGCAATCTCTGCAGTCTTTGAAAAGCGTATAAGTCAATTTGTTGGGTTCTTCAATTTATATGGCTTTCACAGTTATCACGGTGGTGTTCAAATGAATTGGCAAGTAACTTGCACACATACCAAAGTTTTAGGGCTGCATAAAATTCACCCAGATTCATATGTATTTGATCAGTTTTCAAGCGTAATATCCTACAGCAAGTAGAGAACCGTTAGCAACTCCGGAAATATCATGGTGTTACTTGCCGTAATCTCGTTACAACTTGTGAACAGGACAATGGGATGTTGTTCATGTCAAATCTGTTGGTGGACATTCGCCCTTGTGCAACAGATGGACCGCAAGCCGCGCCCTTTAGCGCCGGAGGACCCGATCGCCCTGTAGCAGTTCTAGCCGAGAGAGGTATTTGCGTCTTTGATTTCGTTATGCTTTAATGTGAATAGTGCGCGATCCGTTCTGAATGCTCAAGGGAATAGTCGCCCGGCCTAGGATAATTTTCGTTACAACTAATATAGAGAATCCTAGCTACTGATGGTGCTAAAAAGCCAAGTTATGCAAACCCAATAGCCTGTTTTGGTGACCCATCAAGCCTGGTAAAAAAGTCGCGAATGAAACGATTGATAAAAGGCTTCACATCAGAATATCGATAAGCATTCGATTTTATTAATTTCTCTGTTGAGCGCGAATTGTCGCAACCATGCACCGTAGTCACATTAAAGAAGTTGCACTGCATTTGCTAGGGAACGTACTAAAACCACCAGAGAGGTTTCCTTTTTCTGTCTGTGTAATACTCCTTTAGCACTTACAAGGAAGGCACGTGTAATTAAAGGTTGGGTGCACTACTTGAGTCGTCTTTGGGCCTAAGTTAACGCCCTCTTATTTGAACTGTGAATGGAAGACAAGGGAATCCTTGTTTCTGAAAGGAACTTTTAGGGCGTTCTACTTGATTCCTAGAATTCGGTTGCTCATGTTTAAAATTGGAAGAAGGCTGAGCCGTTTTGTAGAGGTCGACTGCTTGTTCCTAACTGTATTGAAGACGCGAGATCATTCGCAGATGCTGTTTCCAATGTGCATCTTTGCACCCCTGGAGAAAGTACATGACCCAATTTAAAGAATGGTAGCAGCTGTATTTCTCGGAAAGCCAAAGTGGTCGCTTCTCTTGTGCCATTAACGCAACATATGGTTTTCGATGTTTGTTTCGTCCGCAGCTAACCTTGGATTTTCCTGCCCACTTGAGTGAACTCTTCTGTGTGAATTTCCCTTTTTGCTACGTCGTTTCTCTTCTATCCTCTTTTCCCAGCCATTATTCAGATCATTTCACACAAGATGTCTGTCTGCATCGTTATTCCGTTTAGCGTGGTGTTTTACGCCCAGATGTATTTTGGTCGCCAGTTCTTCCCATTTATTCAGGCTTCAGGGATGTCTTGTGATGCCCCCCCCCCCCATTTATGTTAAGGGCTATCCTTCAAGTACGTCCATGCCATTTGACTTCATCTGGTTACTTAGCAGCTACTTTCAATGGAGATTGCCTTGTGGCCAATATGTTTTTCAAAGTTCCAATCTAATTGTGGTTTTTTGTTCAGCCAACAGCCATTTAGTTAGAAGGCTGCTGATCTGTTTACATCTGCATCCAGCAAGCCAACATTTCGAGGTTTTTATTATATCATCGAGTTTTGGAATGAAGTACAGCAAAACATAACTTTACAGCCTAAAATGGTACCACCTGATGCTTTGCCATTCTCAACGAGCTGTGGGGAGAGTTGCATATCCTCTTGAAGACAAAGCATGGTCGAGCCAAGGTTGCAATTGCTGCAAAGCGATTTGTTTATGTACCACTTATGTGACTGTGGGAATGAACAGAAGTAGCAACATTTGCCCAGCTGCGGTAAACTACCAATCACGTGTACATTTGCAGTGACAGCTAGAGAAGCTGATACTGCGATTATAGCTTGATTTGCCCAAACAACTGATGAAAACCCCAGGAATCTTGAATATTAACAATTTAACGAAGACTAACAGCGTTAATCGAACACCGATCAACCATCAAGTAGACATCCACCTTACGTCATACTTGAATGCACATCTGATTTCAACCATGAATCAATCTTGATCATGCGTTGTAACGAAGGGTGAATGCGAAGACAGAGACGAACATAAAGGAGAACATAAAAGCGAACATAAAGCCAGTCATTTTCCTATGCAAGTCCAAGTAGAAGAATTGTTGTTCTGTTATAGGATGGTGGCTTGATGTTTTCTTCGAACCTTATTGTTGACAGCAAGCCTTGTGAAAATTTTCCACCATTTTACCAAAGGAGAGTTGAACCATTTGCACTACGCTTTGGTTCCAAAGGCGAACCTGGACCCAACGTATATCGGGGTAAGATTACCTCCACCGATAATTCAATTTTTGTATTAACCAGTGGAAAGAGAGTTTTTTCTCTGCGTAGTCCACAAAGAGAAGAGGGAAAATCGTAAAATCTTGACGCTCTTTGCCTTGCCTCCGACTTCTGGTCTTGGTATCCACGCTATTGTTTAGCTGTGAGGCAAATGTTTTGCTTGCTGGTTAATGCCGCGTCATGTGTGACGTTCTGCTCTTGGATTATCAATGCGGCCGTAGGATTGGTGACTTCATATCTGCTGCAATCACAGTACCTGTTTTAAGCAGTTCAATGTGATTAAGTCTCGCCTGCTTATTTATTATTTCACGATTTGAAAGCCGCAAATATCCTTTCAAAAGTTTTATATAAACTAGGTTTCAAAAGTAAGCGGTTGGCAAGGTAGAGGCCGCTAAGGTAAAGGCGGGTAGGGTAGAGGCCGGTAAGGTAGAGGCCGGTAAGGTAGAGGCCGGTAAGAGAGTTTGTTTCAAGAAATATTTGCAACACATAATGCGGATATTCCGGGCATTTATACGTGTAAAAGTTGGCAGGCGTGTATCTTTCGCACCGTAGTGCAGTTTCTGTTGAAATGTTTTCTCCTGCTTGCAAGCATGGGTTAGATTTTATGCAGGCATGTTTTTAAAACATCAATGCGAACACGTAGTCATACTTTCATCAGAAAGTTTTCTCAAACAGCAAAACATTATCCAATGTTCAAGCAAACCTATTGTGATACGCTCTTGCCAAAGCTGTTAGAAATACGCCAGCCTTTTATTTGAACATTAAAGCTACCATTCACTTGAATGCAGCAAACATTCATGCAACATCGAACCATCAGAAATGTCTACAATGTACCAAAGAACCTGTGCACAACATCGGGGATTATGTTGTTAGCCAAGCTTTTACCAAACTGCCAACTGAATAATGTCACCATGCTTACCCTTTCAATGATCACGCTGTTAGAATGGACAGTACCATTTGTGTTTCGTCTTAGGATGCCGGCGCTACTTTTCTTACCAACTTAGTCACGGATAGTAGGCCCTGCCGTTCATTTGGCAACCGCAGAAGGCCATATTATGTTAGGACTGGATCGCGTCTATCAAGTCGGCGAAGAAGGCGCTTTACGGCACGGCAAAAGTCGATAGTACGGCCAGTGTTAGCAACACAAAAAAGTGAGTTCGCTCTATTTTTCTTCAGCTTCTTTGTCGATCCCTTCTGCTGCGTGTTGTGTGCATCTTCTTTCCTTGTACCTTCTTCGTCTGTGTCTTTCTCGTCTTCTGCTCTTTATGTCAATTTTATTTATCTATTTACTCTCTTCTGCTTTTTGTATGAAAATTGTTGATATGCTTATTCTTCAGATTCATCTTATCCTTTTGCCTCTAATCCATCTTACTCTGCTGCTCGTTGCCGCAATCACCTTGTTTTCTAACCCCTTCGGCCGTTTTTCTTAAACTTTCTGTCTTCTTTAGATATTATACTTATCTCATTTTGCTACTCCTTCAGCCCTCAACACCTGCCTACTCTTTTCTTGGGTTTTTACTGTTCCGAGTGCTTAATCGTTGCGTTTCAACATCGATTTACTTGCCTAATGGTTTTTTTAGGAAACTGTCTTTCTACTTAAAAATTTATAAGTGCTGAGATGAATTTGCAGATCGTTTCATGCCGACAAACTTGTATCATCCACCAGCGTTTCTAATTTTCAGATCTCTGTTCTTTTTTTGAATGCTTGATACCGGGAACAGTGACAGCAACCCAATTTTTTTTCTTTGACCAGGTGTTACACAGAACACTGGGTGATTTTAATAGTTGACTTTGAAGGAGTCCTTGACCTGAACCTTTGCAAAGTAATTGCAGGATCACAATTAACTTCAATGCTGCAAAAACCTGCTGCAAGAAATGAACTGCTTATATCAATACTGCAATGTTCTGTCATTTTCAGCCATTTCCTGTCGTATTCTGCTTTAGCATTCGTGTCCTCTCGTGTCCTCTCGTGCTCTTCTGAATTCTTTCATTTCCTGTTTGCTATTTCTTTTTATTTCCATTCCTGCTCTTTTCATACTCTGATTTGTAATCTATGTCGCGTTCCATTCTGTCAAATGCCATTCCTCCACCCTCTCATTCCCAACCGTAGTACCGTTTGATCGAGCAACCTCCAATCTTTGACAAACTGTTACAAACTCATGAGAAAGTCATACTGATTGCCGTCCTTTTTTTCTGCAGCTTCTTTGCCAATGATATATCTTTTTGACAATCATTGACAAATTTAATCGTTGGTCACTCATCTACTGCACAACCGTAAGCTCTTTAATGCATCCAGCAGCTGAACTGTGTTCCACTGATCTTGCCAATCAGACATTACTTACCACGTCATCATTCATTCTCAAGAATTTCATAAAACTATCAGGCATATAAAGCCATGGAGCACAGTTCTCTTTAGCCAGTTCTATTTTAGGATGCTGGTATCCTGTTTCTCTCTAACATAGTCATGGATAGTCGTCCATGTGGAGGAGGAGGGCAAGTGTTAAGTGTGAGTAGTTTTGAGCTTGATGGCGATGGATCGGACAATGCCAGTGGTTCTGGGGCGAGTGAGTACCACATTCATATTTCATAATTTCTGTAGTGCGTTTGAAGGCTGTTTTTTGACATTTTGAAACTTTCGATTTGTCTGTTGCTCTTCCATCTCCGCGTCAAGACACTTCGTTTATTTCCCAATTTGCAAGACTTCATTTACCAGATTTGCTTCGATTCTCCCTGATCCTTTCTTTTGACATGATCTCTTGTCGAAGGCCATTCTAATCGCAGATATCGGGTGTGTTTCTTCACCTTAAAGGCCTGAGTGCATGGCAAATTTCAGTCCCGGGGATGAGTCCATCCCACTTGACCGAGTTGATCCCACCTCTCGACGCAATCTTGATTTCAGTTTTCATTTACATTATAAAATTTCGACCCCGGGGATAAAGTAACACCCGGGGTGGCAGTTTCATTCCACCTTGAGCAAACCGAGAGGACATTTTCAAGGTGATAATTGCCATTGTTCCTGAAAGGCGAATTCTCATATAAACTGCTGGCTAACTGACTTCAACTCCGGTGTGGAAACGCTCACACGCACGCGCAATGCGTCGTAGTACCAATTTGCCACAAAAACAAATGGCCGCAAACGAAGATCAACATGATGTATCCTGAAAGTGTTAGCAGTCATCCGTAGAGCGCATGTATCGTTGGGATAATATGTGACTGCAAGTTTTTCTCAGTTATTAGAGCTCGATGGTTCGGGCGGCTATTTCTAGGCCCAAAGAAGAGTCTCAATTCGTCCGCCAAAGCCATAAAAGATAATCTTGACATACGAAATCACTTCTTCCATCAATATTCTGGTAAATTTTCCCCCAACATATTTCGCCACCACTGGTCTGTACGGCCACTGGCAACCTAAGTCGACCGTAGTCTACGAAGGACTCGACGTGCTTGCATATGATTCATTTTTCTTCTTAGTTTGCTTTTCTTTGCACTGAATAAAGCACACGTCATCAGATTTATTTTCATATCCAACATTTTGACTGTAATGGCAAGGCCATACAGCTGAAGAATTAGGCCTAAACGCGTTAAAATCTGGAAACTTATTTGCAAAAGAAACTTTCGATGCTTTTTAAGGGCTGCAATCTTTCTTATTGCCATGAGAACTTGAGCCATGAGAACATGGAAATGAGCAAGTCAAATCTTTAAGGGCTTATTCAGTGCAAGAAAGAGAGAGTCTAGACAGTCGATTATTCATTCTGCGGAGCTGATTGGTGAACATTTTGTCAAAAAAGTCTCATTTTATTCTGCAATTATTTTGCAGCTTTTTGATTTTATCCTATTTGTGGAAATGGATGATGATCCCCCGATTGATTCAAATTGTTGTCAAATTCAGTCAATAAGGGGCAGGGTGTTTATGAATATTTGTTGTGTCAGACCACCGCTTACTTGTGAAATCTTGCTACCTTTGATATTTGCCAGTGAAATGCTTTACATCATCACAAACTAAACATATCCGCTGATATGGGTAATGTGATGGAGCTTTTCTTCAGAGTCTAGTCTACATTGTCCAAGGAAAACAACGTTTTTTTCTATCTTGCAGCATCTGACTTTGTGTTGGCCATTCTTTTTGAATAACCTTAAAAAATCAAGGCCAAATTATCTTATCTTTCCTAACGCTACTAAGAATTCTGTCCTATATCAACCACGCTGATTCCACCGTAGTTCATTTGATTCTCGTGTCATCAGTATCTGTTGAGCATCGCAAAAACCAACGGGAGGAAAAAATATTCGAGCAATTTGCTCCATGTTCAGTTAAATTTTTAGGATGCTGGAATCCTGTTCCTCTCCAACATAGTCATCGATAGTCGTCCATGTGGAGAAGAGGGGCCCGTTCCTGTTGCTATGGAATTGAGGGAGCCAGGTAGGATTGCACTGAATTTCTAGGCAACCAGAAAGACAAGTCTGTGTTAACAAACTTAATTATCGTTACTATTTTCGGATATCTTGATATGATAAATATATATATATATATCTATATATATATATATAGCTGTCTTCATCACCATGTGGTGCTCTATGTACAAAGTACAGAGCGTTGATAGCAGAAATACAGAAAAGGAAAATACCGATTCTCTGTTACTCTGAGTTTCGTGGAAAGGCACTCGTCAGACAGACTATAACTGAATCACATTCCGAATTTTATTGGTTGCAAAATAAGTACATGGGATAAAAATAGAAAAAAAAATGAAATAAAATTAGAATAAAAGAAGCCGTTGGTAAGTTACTATCTATTATCTGGGTGATGCTATTGTTCATTAAATAATGCTTGTTTTCGTGTCTGCATTTAGATATTAGTTCAGAGCGTTTGTTCAGGGGTTATTGCTGTGGCCGTTGATTATGCATAGTTTTTCCGGTGTACAGAGGTCGCACATTTAGGAGATGTTGTTATATGGTTGAGCTGCGGTGATGATAGTCCATTGTATTCGATAGTCTGTTTTATTGTCCTTAAGTTGCCAGATGTATTTGGAAATTTCGGTACTGTTAGAGTACTTGTTGTTCTTAAATGACAGCTTGTGTTGAGTAGATCGTTGTTTGAATGTTCCTTCAGTCACGCCTATGTAGTTTTTCCCGGTTGTGTCTTCGTTTGTCGTCACTTTATCGTTGTAGACAATGTTAGTGGTGAGGCAGTTATTGTTCAGGGGGCAGTCTTCTTTTATGCGGCAGTAGCATAATTTTGGTGCTGGGGTGGATAGTGTTGAGGATTTTCTTGTTGTGTTTGTTGATGATGGAGGCCACGTGTTTCTGTGCAGCTGTAACTAATTTATATATATATATATAATATATATATTTATATATATATATATATTAATTGAACATTTGGTTATGGCCATGCCTCAGATAAAATGTGAATATAAAACAATCAGAATTCTTTTTAAGGCAAATTTATTGATTTGTTACATCAGACGTTTCGCCGGAAAAAGTATTATGATTGTTTTATATTCATATACACATACACTTGGCTATCTATAAGTATAGATGTATATAAATATATATATGTAAATGTATATATTTGTATTTATAGATAGCAAAGCGTCTGTTCATATAAAATTTATATTTATATTTAGGTCTTCAAAATTAGGAGATAACCTAAAAACTACTTTTTCTAAAGCTGGGTCAATGTTTTGAAGCTCCTTAATTTCTGGATAAGTACTGGATCCTTCAGTTGATGAGTAACTTCTGCACTGCATTATGCTATACAGTACTGATTGTAACCTAAGAGAAGATAGAAGTAATTCTGCCAATCGTAGGTTTATTTACATTGGATTTTTATGTTGTGATGCTGATTATCGATGAACTTCCAGTGGATAATGCTTCTCGCTGCATTAACTCAGGGGCGTAGCGTGGCATTTTGCCCAGGGTATTCAGAGATAAAGAAAGGAGATAACAAATTTTGAACCACACCGTTATCGCCCTTCCAAAATGAGGGGTGAAGCCTATTAAGAGGACAATAGGTAGGATCTAAAGTGATACTCGTATCATATCATACCACCACTCTACCTTTTAGTGCCTTCAGTGACTATGTCACTTTCAGCTCCAGGGTAGAGGTGCCGGTGCTTGTGGTTGGTTTGTCATCATGAACAGGGTCTGCTGGTGACTGACTTGCCAGTCTGTTCCCTGGCTATACCTGAGGGTACCGTTGGAAAGGGTGCACAGCAGGCCCTGCTGCCAGATTGTACAGAGGTCCAACCCCATTGGTAGCGCTTTGGGAGGCTGCCTCATCAGCTGGTGTGTAATCCCGAGCTGCCTGTTATGCCAGTTCTCAGCTGGAGCCACTCTTAGCTCTCAGCTCCGGGGGTCCTTCTGAGGCCACAGGATAGCTAAGGGAACTCTCAAAGGCCTTCAGATTACCGCTGTCACCGTCACCGTCATTTTGACTGTCCCAACCACACCTTACTATCAACTTCTTCCATGAATCAAGACAATACTAACAGTACTTCCACTGCAGCAACTAACGTGGCACCTAAACTCTTTTCTATCTCATTCTGCAACATCCGTGGACTATCTTCAAACATCGATCCAGTACACCATCATCTCCAATCCATAAACCCCTATGCACTCTTCCTCACTGAAACCAAAATCAAACCTCTTGATCACCAGTAACAGCACCGTTCTCTCTCCTCATCTCAAATGCCCAGGTTATGAGTTATTTTCCTCCTTCTTCCCTAATGGTGGGGTTTGTGCATTTATTCGCTCCGATGTGCAGACCTTACACCTCAAACAATTCGATCTTTCTAATCCTGCCTTTCAACTCTTCTGGTTGAAAATTTCCCTTCCTCATGCCACAGAGTACATTTGCATTCTATACCGCTCTCCTAACTCAAACAATCATGAACTTCTTTTCGACCACCTTTCCAAATCAATCGTAACCATCACTTTACAATCTCCACGCTCTGAAATTATTGTTCTTGGTGATTTCAACACCAACAACTCCGACTGGCTCTCCTATTCCTCCAATGTCACCAACCCTGCTGGTCGGGAAACTGGGGCCTTTGCCATTGTCAATGACTTGACACAGGTAATTTCAGAGCCGACACGCGCTCCTGATCGTGCAGGAGACAAAGCAAATACTCTCGATCTTTTCCTCACATCAAGCCCTAACATTTACTTTCCTTCTACTGTTAGTTCTCATCTTGGTAACTCTGTTCACCGTCTCATAACCTTACGGCATGACTTCCTCCCTCACCTGGATAGGCCCTTTGCTCCGCAAAGAGTCTTCCATTACAGCAAGGCTGACTGGGACTCCCTTCGCACTTTTTACTCTTCTTACCCTTGGTCTTCAGGCTTTTCAAATGATCCTTCCCTCTCTTGCTTCTTTCATCACCGACGCAATACTTCTTGGCATGGATCTTTTTATTCCTTCTTCTTACAAGCCTGGTAAAAAATTCACCTAAGTGGTTCAATTCACAATGCGCCAAGGCTGTGAATGACAGAAACCACTACTTCCAGGAACGGAAGCGACTTCAAACCCAACACCCAAGAATTTCTTTCACCAACTCACGCAACACTTGCTCCAAAACCATAAAAAATGCCAAATCATCTTTTGTCCAACGCATCAACAACAAAATCGCTTCCTGGCTGGCTGGCTCTCGCTCCTTTTGGTCTATGGCCAAAGTTGTCTCCCAAAACTTTTGCCAATCATCTTTCCATCCACCAAAAAGCAACTCTGATTCTTCTTCTGCCACTCCTTCATCCGAGGCCAATCTTTTGCGTCAGTCTTTGCCTCCAACTCCAACCTGGACGACCAAGGGGTCCTACCTCATCACTTCCCCCCTTTAAAATTCACTATGTCACCCGTTCAGTTCTCCACGCGAAATGTCCGCCAAACCATTCTCCACCTCGACATCTTCAAATATTAAAGCTCTGATGGTATTCCAGCAATAGTTCTCAAAACCTGTGCTCCTGAACTTGCCCCTATTCTTAACAAACTATTCCAGCTTTCCTACACTTGGCACATTTCCCACCGTATGGAAAGAAGCCCACGTCTTTCCTAACCCAAAAAATGGCGACAAGTATAATCCACTCAACTATCGTCCCATTGCAATCACTTCACTCATCTCTAAAACTATGGAAACCATTATCACTAAACAAATTCTTACCTTCCTTGAAGCAAACTACCTTCTATCTGATTACCAGTATGGTTTTCGAAAAGCCAGGTCTACTGGTGATCTTCTTGCTTATGCTGTCCATGTCTGGTCCTCTGCTCTAGAATCCTGTTGTGAGAGCTCAATATCTCCAAGGCCTTTGATCGCGTTTGGCACAAAGGTCTTCTCGCTAAACTACCGATGTTTGGTCTCCATCAGAATCTCATTAAATGGATTGGTAGTTTCCTCTCTGATAGGTCAATTGCCGTCCGAGTGGACGGCTTCCTCTCCAATCTGCACTCTATCAATGCTGGTGTACCCCAGGGCCCTGTTATCTCTCCTGTACTCTTCCAAATGACCATGCTTCCACCGATATCCAACTCTGCAGAAACATTTCAGCCTCACTTCTCTCTAATGATCTGACAGTTATTGAGAAGTGGGGTAAAGACAACCTAGTTTCATTCAACCAAAGCAAGACGAGACAGGCTGTCATTTCACGCAAACGTAATCAAAACGTTCCACCTGTCTTCATGAATGGTGATGAACTGGACACTTCAGCTTCTTTCACACAACTTGGTCTTTCTCTTTCATCTAATCTCACTTGGAAAACTCACATCCATTCCCTTGCTAAACATGCATCTCAAAAGCTCGGTTTCCTCACCAGAGCCCGTGGGTTTTTCTCATCTTCTCACCTATCTATTTACAAGTCCCAAATCCGTCCTTCTTTAGAGTACTTCTCCCACGTCTGGGGTGGTGCTCCAAACTCTACTCTCTGTCTTCTTGACAAAGTCCAGTCCAAAGCCATTCGTCTCATCAACAATCCTAAACTCACCAAATCGCTCCAACCTCTTTCCCATCGTCGTTCAGTTGGAGATCTTTCCATCTTTTACAGATACTTTAACGGACATTGTTCTCAGGAGATCAGGGATATTATTCCAGTTCTTCTGAGGCGTGTCAGGACCACCAGAAGCTCAACTCATTCGCACCCTTTCCAAGTTTTCACTGCCTACTTCACGAACTCTATCTCACAAATCATCATTCATCCCAAAAACATGCAACTTACGGAACGTCTTGCCTTCTTCTTGCTTTCCTGAGTCCAACAACTTGCCATCTTTCAAATCTAAGATCAATAAACTTGATCTTATCTTTCTATCCTCTTAGCTGCTCGCTTTCTTCTTTCCTTCTATGTTGGGGCTTTGTATAGGCCACCATAGCCTTTCCTCAACATAACCCACTAAAGAAAAAGAAAAAAATTTTCAACAGTCGTAGGCTTCTCCAACCAAACAGGTTAAAACAAATACCCAACTGTGAGTTGTGTTGAACAGACAAAAAACCGAACTGAATGTACTCACCAATGGGTACATTGCAGTGAATTGATGAGAGTTGAGTTGGCAGCTACTGCTGGGCTTCGTTGTTGATTTTTGTTTCGAAATGGAAAAAGAAGCACGGCAGAGGGTTGAGCAGTGAAATCACAATCAGGGGAAAACCTGACAGGAGGTTGCCCTCAAGTTTGATATGAGGCTCTACGCAGAAATTTTTCTGCGTATTTTGCCATTGTTATTCGAAGATTAGTGAGAAAAATATTCATGACATTCTGATTGCTGATTGGCTAAAATGGGGCTCAGGGTACCACTGCGTACCATCGTCAAGGTGATAAAAGTTCAAGCAAGGTGGCTGTGTTCTCCACAAAGCCGTAAATGTCTTTGCATCTCGAGGCTGCAAAGAGGCTTGAAAGTTGTTTGTGGACACAATTCAATTCAATGACGATGAACCTCATGATTTTCCTATTAATTCAGCCGGTCTTTGCGTACGACGTGTACTTTGCAAAATGTAATTTCTCTGGCTATTATGAAGGTTAGAATTGGGTAGATATTACTATATTCGGGGCACGGACAGCAAATTCTTAATTTTCATTTTTTCTTCAAAAGTCCTAGGGTATGCACTGAATACCTTGAATACCCTGACGCTACGCCACTGCATTAACTGCTATCTGATTTGTTTTCTTCTTTAGCAAGTTCTTCACACCTGTGTTGTAAATAATTTATTTCTTGCTTGTAAATTTCCTCTTTTTCCTGAATTCTAACTTTGAACTTTGGTCCAGAATCATACTTGCTTTGTAATGTTTAGAGAATATCTTTCGAATATATTCAGATAAATATTTGCAGATTTCCAATTGACTTCTCTCTGTTCATTGCGTTGCTATCCAGCAAAGTATCAACTGCCTTTTCTATCAGTTGTTTCTATAAAGGAATTAATATCTTGGCAGATTGGATTGTGTTTATTTCGCCGTCCTTTGTAAATTAACCTTGCAATCTTAAAAATGAATTGACAGAAATTCGCTTAGAGATATTTTGTAGAGTGCGTTGGGAAGTTCATTTGGTTATCGTTGAAGTTTGGTGTACAAACGATAAGAATCACAGCCAGGATGAAAGAGTTTTTTGGTTACTGTTACGTTTACTGTAAGGGAGGGTAGAGATAACGGTTTTTGTCTTGTTAGGGCTAAGAGTTAGGCTCATCGTTAGGAATTTGCTATGTTTATGTTAAGGTTTTGAGTAGGTGTCAGAGTTATTGTCAGGTCGAACGTTTAGGATATGTTAGGCCACCATGGCCTTTGCCTTAAATAGCTGACTAAAAAGGCCTCGGATGTACTCAAAAGAACAGGCTATTGTTATGGTCATGCATAGTAAATCGTTTGGGTATTCTATCATAGGGTTAAGGTCAAGGTCATTATGGCTATGTGAAGTAAAAGTGTATTTTTTGGGAAAGGGTATGTTAATGATTAGTTTTTGGACTTGTATACGGATTTAAGTCTTTTTAATCATACCTTCTTCGTCATGGCACTTTTTGTTCATTTCTAGCACCAGTTGGACAAACGGGCAGCCCTAATACAGGTAAACCTGTAAAAAAGAAAGAGAATGTCCGAAAACCTCCCAAGAAACAAATTAGAAGTGATTTTCCCGAAACGTGGCTTTGGACCGAAGAGCAAATGGAGTGAGTTTTGTATTCATTGTTTCATATTGTGGTTTCATTTTAATATACCTGCATAGTCTTCAAAATCGCATTCAAAACTTAGTGGCAGAATGCTCGCTTTGCATACATTTGACTTTGAGTTCGATTTCCCAGTTGGGTGGCTCCAACACTTTTAAAATGCTGATGCATTCTCCTCACGAGCTTAGTATTCATCGTTTTAGGAAGGCATGTAGGACGGACGCACGTTTTTACCTGTCATCTAGTCCCAAAATGTTTCATTAACTGTACTTGCACATACATGTAAAATTGGACTATCCTCTCTTAACTTTTGCAGTTTGAAGACTGGTGAAAAGACGATTGACGTTCAAGTACCCGACACTATCACAACATGGCACGCAAGTGGATTCGCTATTTGTGCAAAAGACGGTCTTGGCGTCGCGAATTCAGCTGAAATCAAAGGTTTTAAAGCCCTATTCGTGTCAGTCAATTTACCTTACGCCGTAACACGTGGGGAACTTGTCACAATACCCGTTGTCGCTTTCAATTACCTCAGTGAATGTCTTAACGTGAGTGCATTCTGTTTCACCAGTTGTTGGTTTCATCAGTTTTTTCTACTTAACTAGCGTAACGACTTAAATGTGAATCCACAAAGCTTGCATCAGAAATAAGGTAATAGGAAAATAAATCCACTTGCGGGAAAATCTTGCAGCACCATGTATTGCTTCTACTACGACTGAAATTCGGGTGGAAAATGGCAAAGCAGAGAGTTTCAAAAACAGCAAAAGAGTTCGCCAGGGGTGCATCCTTTCGCCATACCTCTTCAAAACCCACGCAGAATTCGTGATGCTCGAGGCCATTGAAGATACTGACAGCATGTCTATACAAGTCTCTCTGATGTCAAACCTGCGATACGCTGATGACACTGCACTCATGTCCAAGGCTGGAGATGAACTGCAACAGATGGTAAGCAGAGTTGCTGAAGCATCAAACAGACATGGACTGCATCTAACTGTTAGAAAAAACAAAGATCTGGGCAGCAGGAGGAACTAGAACAAGACTGGCTGTCCAACTTGCAGCAGAATATCTTGAACAGGTAGAAACTTACAAATATCTTTGAGCCAACAGCACGGACAACGGTCCGTACAAGGCGGAAATCAGAATCAGATTAGCAAGTGCAAGATCAAGCGCGTGACGAAACTCGCGAACATCTGAAGTAATAGAGACATCTCCCACTGAAGACCAGATTAGTGAAGGCACTGACCTGGCCCATCGGAACTTACGGCTGAGAAAGCTGGACTCTAAACCAAAAAGAAGAAAAGAACATCAAGACCTTCCTTCGAGATGTAGACGTACAGGCGGATGCTCCGAGTGTCGTACCAAGAGGACAGAACGAGCGAATGGGTTCTATACACAGTCCAGCAAGAATGCGGCGGTGGCGCCTGAAATCGAGGAAGCCTGGTTCTAGTTCATGCAAGCTAGCGTTGAAGAAAATCAACACCACAAGTAGCAGCAATTGAATGGTTTTTGGGTGCCATTAAGATAGAATTATTGCCGTTTTTGCTTTACGACTTTTCTGAATGATCTCCCAACCCAGGCATAGGATTTATATAGACACTATTTGCTAATTTAGATCAGAAATCATGGTATCTTGATTAGCAAATTTCTGGATCAGCTTTTTCATATTTGAGCCCATTACGAATTACCATTTTGTTGTCATTATTACTATTTTTAGCATTTAAGTTATTATTGCTATTTTTATTATATTTCTATTACATTTATTGTTTAGAATACTTAAGAAGGATAGCCCTTCAACCGTAGCTGATTTTCAAGGAATCCTCCATTCGATTGCAACAAACTGTAAATGCGATTAAAATAGATATATAATTTACTTAAACAAGTTAATTCACAAAGACCTAGAATCCCTAAGAAATTTCAACTACTAATTACAGTAACAGTGAAACGTCCACGTAGTTTTCACATGTGCCTTTGATGGAGCTGAGACTAATGGTTGATCTGGTCGACTATTCGAGATCCATGTGCCTCTATTTTCTGGCCAGTTAAGGAAGGTCTTTCCAGGAGTTAAATGAATGAATTGATGATAGGTAGGGTAATTTTATAAATTAACCAGAAATATTGTCCTTTCCAAACCGTTTGATGCTTTTAGCTTCAAATTTGCATCCCGAATACGTTCATTATTCCTACCTTTGAATTGGAAGCAAGCATTGCTTTCATTTGCCGTGTAACTTCCTGCCAATGGAAGGTTCGGAATGCATCGATTTTTTCAGCAAACTCTTCTATCACAGAGCAAGAGTAACTATTCTTAGTACTGGAGATTTCCTTTTTCACTCAGATGTCTATTTTCTCATGTTCAATAAAAGAGATATTAGTAGATTTACTGCGATTATCTAAAAAGGTTGTTTTTTTAAATTTGTAGGTTCGTATTTCGATGAAAGATTCCCAGCACATCAAAGCTATTACTCGTGGGTACATGAATGCCTGCATCTGTGGTGGCAAGACAGCTACTGTCATGTTCAAAGCTTATGTGAAAACCCTCGGTCGCATCAAAATTGAAGCGAAAGCCGAAAGCAGCCCGAAAAACAACTGTCCTAGTTTTGTTACCTTTGATGGCAGCACCTACATCGATATCGTTAGAAGGAAGCTTTTGGTTGAGGTCAGTGATGGTTTGAAAATGTCAAAAGATCTTTGCGTTAACGCGCGCTTATTTCAGTGCTACTGTGCATTTTGGATTGTCTTAAAAATGGGTCGGCTTATCAAGATGGCTTAACCATGAAAAAGCATCCCTAATTTGTATATTACCAATGTTCAGCACATTTAAGCCTAAAAAACAGAAGCTTGTGCATTATTATCCCTGTTGCACAAGCACTTCCCCATTTTTGTGCTAAACTTTGTTTCTTCTATGAAGGAGTGGAAGCATAACTTCGTGACGATCTTCGATTTTTACCAGAAAATGGAACGTTTGATAGTGGCAAAAATAAGATTAAGATGATTTCTTTCATTTAGAAGTTTTGGAGTCTGTTAGACTCTTTCGAAAAGACGCTACCAATGTAGAGTTTTGGGTCTTCAAAAGCAACCAATCGGTTCTGTCAGCTGCTCGCTGTCAAACGTTATTTGAACGGTATTTGCGTTGAATTCTCTCGCTTGAGTAGTGCACTAAGTTCATTCTTAGTGCCGGGCCCGAGCCAAGGTAAATGGAGAGGGTTTTTATTTATGGATTATGTTTGGGAAAGGCCATCGTGGCTCATGCAAAGTCCCAACTAATGAAGAAAGCAAAAATTAAAAGGCTACGAGGAGAGGGGAATAAGGTCACGTTTATTGATCTGGGATTTGAAAGAGGGTAAGTTTTAGGAAGGATACCAGGAGTTAGCGTTAGGGAGGATGTCACGCTGTACAGCAGAAGCCACTATGCCAGTGTATTCAAGATCTGAGAATGGATGCCGCCAAAATTATGACCTCATTTAAGGTGGATTAAAGCCATAGACAGAAAAAGATGATGATTTGGGGCTACATTTAATAGTCTTTTAGGTCATTGCGACAGCGTTTCATACGTTGATTAGTGTTAGGTAAAATGGTCTTCAATTTGACTAAATCGTTTTGCCGCTTTTCCGTGCAACGCTAGTCCTCTTCAATGAGTGTTATGGATTTAGAGGTATTTTCCAGTTTGTTGACATTGCAATTTGTGATCTTCATTGAGTCTTTCCTTCAAATGTGCTTTGAGGGAAAGTGGTTGCAGAATCGGTTACGAGCCGACGAAAAATGAGTTGAGATCCTTTCGGCGGACGATATCCAGGGACACCAACGCTTGTAGGTTTCTGCATTGTCCCCGGCAGTTTGTAATAGTATGCAGCCACAGAAGCTGTTTAAATTTTCTCTTCCACCTCAATTTGAAGTAGAGGCTAATAGATTTCAAATTTTTACACACTGCAGCCTCGTCAGTCTTTTTAATTGCAATCGTCAGAGCGTTGTTTGGGCTAAGATTTCAGATGATGTGAAAAATTTGATTTGTTTGAGGGATCCCAACTTTTGTCAAAATACATGTGCTTAAGGAACTGATTTGGAAGTCATTAATTGCCATTCTTTTTCAGACCTAATTTCTCCCCTCAGTTTTCGAACTAGCTTCCATGCCTTCTTCCTAAACTCGCTAGCATTTTGCTCTCTTTTTGCTCTATTATCTCTGTACGTTCCTCTATGCTACATCCACGTGTTGTGTTCCACATTCCCTCACCAGCTATTTTCAATTCTGCTCTTTGCCGTTGCCTTTGTTATTTTCAGATCAATCCTCGCCTCTTCTTGCCCCTTCCCTGTTGAATCTTCCAATTTTCTGGCCTCGTCATTGCTATTCATAGCTACGTGTCAGGTAATCCACTGAATATATATTGATGCTTTCTTTTTCCTCTGCCTCTTCCGATTCTTGGCCTATCGTTCCTTCCTATAGCCTCCTTACACTCAAGTAACTATCCGTAATCACGGAAGCTCTCTCGTTTGCTACTTTCATTTCTTGATGTATTGTTGTCATCTCGTTCTTGAAATTGCAACTGAAGAAGTCGGACGCGACCTTTTATATCTAATTCTTCTATTTCCACGAGCACCACTACTTCCTCGGCATCTTTAATCTTCCTGCACTGATCGATCCTTTCTAAACACGATATATATATATAGATATATATATATAGGTATATATATATATATATATGTATATATATATATATATATATATATATAAATATATATATACCTATATATATATATATATATATATATATATATATATGTAGGTATATATATAGGTATATATATAGGGCAGAAATACAGAAAAGGAAAAGACCAATTCTCTGTTACTCTGAGTTTCGTCCGAAGGCAATCGTCAGACAAACTATAACTGAATCACATTCCGAGTTACATTGATTTTAAAATAAATGAATGGGTTGAAAATACAATAAGAATAAAATAAAATAAAATTGGAATAAAAGAAGCCGTTCGCAAGTTACTGTCTATTGTCTAGGTGATGCTATTGTTCATTAAATAATGCTTGTTTTCGTGTCTGCATTTAGAGATTAGTTCAGAGCGTTTGTTCAGGGGTTATTGCTGTGGCCGTTGATTATGCATAGTTTTTCCGGTGTACAGAGGTCGCACCTTTAGGAGATGTTGTTATATGGTTGAGCTGCAGTTATAATAGTCCATTGTATTCGGTAGTCTGTTTTGTTGTTCTTAAGTTTTGCCAGATGTATTTGGAACCTTCGGTGCTGTAGGAGTACTTTTTGTTCTTAAATGACAGTTTGTGTTGAGTAAATCGTTGTTTGAATGTTCCTTCAGTCACGCCTATGTAGTTTTTCCCGGTTGTGTCTTCGTTTGTCGTCACTTTATCGTTGTAGACAATGTTAGTGGTGAGGCAGTTATTGTTCAGGGGGCAGTCTTCTTTTATGCGGCAGTTCTCTCCACTAAAAAACACCTCTGACTCTTCTTCTACCACTCCTTCATCCGAGGCTAATCTTTTTGCGTCAATCTTTGCCTCCAACTCCAACCTTGACGACCAAGGGGTCCAACCTCATCACTTCCCCCCTTCAAAGTTCACTGTGTCACCCATTAAGTTCTCCACACGTAAAGTTCGCCAAACCCTTCTCCAGCTTGACACCTCCAAATCCAAAGGCCCTCATGGTATTCCAGCAATAGTTCTCAAAACCTGTGCTCCTGAACTTGCCCCTATTCTTAACAAACTATTCCAGCTTTCCTACACTCTTGGCACATTTCCCACCTCGTGGAAACAAGCCCACGTCTTTCCTATCCCAAAAAAAGGCGACAAGTCTAATCCACTCAACTATCGTCCCATTGCAATCACTTCACTCATCTCTAAAACAATGGAGACCATCATCACTAAGCAACTTCTTACCTTCCTTGAAACAAACAATCTTCTCTCTGATCACCAGTATGGCTTCCGAAAAGCCAGGTCTACTGGTGATCTTCTTGCCTATAATGTCCATGTCTGGTCCTCTGCTCTAGAATCCAGTGGTGAGAGCAGAGTGATCTCTCTCGATATCTCCAAGGCCTTTGATCGCGTTTGGCACAAAGGTCTCCTCGCTAAACTGCCAATGATTGGTCTCCATCACACTCTCATTAATTGGATTGGTAGTTTCCTTTCGGATAGGTCAATTGCCGTCAGAGTGGACGGCTTCCTCTCCAATCTGCACTCTATCAATGCTGGTGTACCCCAGGGCTCTGTCATCTCCCCTGTACTCTTCATCCTCTTTGTCAATGACCTGCTCACCTCCACGTCTTCTAGCATTCACTCCTTTGCTGATGATACCTTCCTAAGTTCCTCATTTTCATTCAATCCAAATGACCATGCTTCCACCGATATCCAACTCCACAGAAACATTTCAGCCTCGCTTCTCTTCAATGATCTGACAGTTATTGAGAAGTGGGGCAAGGACAACCTAGTTTCGTTCAACCAAAGCAAGACGAAACAGGCTGTCATTTCACGCAAACGTAATCAAAACTTTCCAGCTGTCTTCATGAATGGTGATGAACTGGACACTTCAGCTTCTTTCACACAACTTGGTCTTTCTCTTTCATCTAATCTCACTTGGAAAACTCACATCCATTCCCTTGCTAAACATGCATCTCAAAAGCTCGGTTTCCTCGCCAGAGCCCGTGGGTTTTTCTCATCTTCTCACCTTCTATCTATATACAAGTCCCAAATCCGTCCTTCTTTAGAGTACTGCTCCCACGTCTGGGGTGGTGCTCCAAAATCTACTCTCTGTCTTCTCGACAAAGTCCAGTCCAAAGCCATTCGTCTCATCAATAATCCTAACCACACTAATTTGCTCCAACCTCTTTCCCATCGTCGTTTAGTTGGAGATCTTTTCATCTATTACGGATACAAGTAACAAATCCTTCCTTTACCTTCCCTTTATAATTTAGATTTGGTACAGGGTAGCTTCTCTTGTTGAATTTGCGTTTAGAAGCAGAGCCTTCTGTGTGGCCTGGAAGAACGTCCGGCTGTGAAACAGGCCTAGGCCTAAACTGACCTTCCTTTATCTGTCTCTTCTGCTTGCGTTTTCGCCCTCTACTTTTATTCTTATCACCCATGGTTTGAGATTTTCCAACAGCAAATAACTTGGGCTTGATTTTTATAAACGATGATTTGAGACTTGGAAGAAGAACAATTCCAGCATCAATACGAATGAGCGATCCAACGGACAAAAACGATTTGAAGTATACGACCTCGTTTTGATCTGTTTTTAAGGTGAGCACACTTCCTAAGGTGGTAGATCATCAGGGTAAAAAAATTGTGATGGGTGGGGGGCGGATTGCAACTTCTGTTATATATATCCAAGGGAGATTCTCGTTGCTATGGGCGAGAAAAACAAAGCAGAGTTCGAAAGCTGCAAATTTCACCCTGTTAGAATTTTTTTTTGCAGTTTCCAATCCAGAATTCAAAAACTACATTAAATTTCACTTCATATAAAGACAAAAAAAAGTTTTCCTTGAAAATCCAAAAAATCAACTTTTTGATAGGACCCATCTACCTTAACGGACATTGTTCTCAGGAGATCAGGGATATTATTCCAGTTCCTCTGAGGCGTGTCAGGACCACCAGAAGCTCAACTCATTCACACCCTTTCCAAGTTTCACTGCCTAATCCACGAACTCTATCTCACAAATCATCATTCATCCCAAGAACATGCAACTTATGGAACGTCTTGCCTTCTTCTTGCTTTCCTGAGTCCAACAACTTGCCATCTTTCAAATCTAATGTAAATAACCTTGATCTTATCTCTCTATCCTCTTAGCTGCTCGCTTTCTTCTTTCTTCCTTTGTTGGGGCTTTGTATAGGTCACCATAGCCTTTCCTCAACATAACCCACTTAAAAAAAAAAAAAAAAAAAAGATAATCCAAATCTTGCAAAGTTCTTTAAAAAATCTAGAAGATTAACTGTTTAGAAATGATATGGTTGTCAACCCTAGCCATATCCTATCGCCTATCGCGATAGATATATATATATAGATATATATATATATATATATATATCTATATATATATCTATATATATATATATATAGATGGATATATATAGCCTATCGCACCATAGCCTTTCCTCAACATAACCCACTAAAAAAAAAAAAAAAAGTTGCATGATTTTGGTGCTGGGGTGGATGTTTTAGTGTTGAGGATTTTCTTGTTGTTTTTGTTGATGATGGAGACCATGTGTTTCTGTGCAGCTGTAACTAATTTTTAGGTTGTTCTTATTGAAGATGCTGTGAAACCTGTGGGTTTTTGGAAAATGCTTGCTTATTAGCATGCGGGATGTGTAGCCGATGTTAGTGCGGATGTTTTAGTTATATGGAGGGTTATACCAAATGATGTTTCGTTGTCTGTTTTTCCTTGTACGTGTGGGTGGGCCGTGGCTGTTGTAGATGAGGGGGTGCGTGAGTCCGCAGGATTTTAGGGCGATTTGTTACATGGGTTTCGTTTTATTGAATTCTGTTTCGTTGCAGGATAGGTTGGAGATTCGGCGGCTAATGTTGTCTGGCAGTTGTTTAATGATTCTAGGAGGATGGTTAGACATAGTTTTGATGTATAGTGGCTGGTCGTTGGGTTTTCTGTAAGGTTAGTATGTTCCGCTGTTGAGGTTGAATGTCACGTTTAGGTTCATGTTTGTCTGTATTGTAATGTTTAGTCTGTGGTTTTTGAAGTGTCTTGTTATGTGATTTTTTATTTGTTCTGCTGTTGGTCCTGAAATGTTCTTAAATACAGCTAATCCGTTATCTCTGTATAGTCCGATACTGTGTTTTCCGTACTTCGCGCATAAACCGTGGAAGATGTAGAGGCCAACTAGTTTGCAGATTTCTGCTCCATCAAAGCTTCCCATGGTGACATCAAATGTGTTGTGGCCTTTCTTGATGCATCATTCGCTGTTGTTGAAAAGGAGATATTTTCTGGCGTGCATAATGATGTTTATGTCTCTTTCGGTGGTGTTGCAGTGGCTTTTAGCGAAGGCAATGCTATTTTTCAGGAGACTCCTTTATGGATGGGTAGAAATTGTCAATGTCGAATATGATGAATTTGTTTTTTTGTTTGTCTGGGATGATGGAAAACCAGTCTGTGACCGAGAGAGAGTTTTTCCATATGTTGAGTGAAGTTTTGGTTCGAATGGTGGTGTTAATGTTGGTAAGGATCTTGTTGCTAATGCGAGCTATCTCATTTTTTGCTGGGTTGATGAGTCTGCAGGTGGGTTTATTCTCGAAGTTGTCTTTGTGGTCTTTTATGGTTGTGAAGGCCTGTTGTTCTGCCATGCGTTCTACTCTGTCTTGTATGTTGAGGTCGGTTGCAATGATACGGGCTTCGTTGTTAATGATGCTGATGGTGTTGCCGTCGGCTTTCTCGTAGGTGGATGTTATGCAGTTCATCAGGAGCCTGTCGCGCGTCTTTGTATGAAGCTCGTAGTAGTTGGTGGTTTTATCAGCTGGTATGAATGCTTTGGTGGAGTTGTTGATTTTAATTGTATCGTTCCGGAGTTCGTTTTGAAAAGTGTTGTATTTTTTCTTGAATTCGATCTTTTTTATCATTTCGAGTAGGTCAGTTTCGAAGCATTCTAGGTCTTCAATTCGTGGCGGGAATTTTCTTGACTTGAATCCAAACGAATTTTTGTCATCGGGTGTGCTGGTGTAGTCCTCTTTTCTTTCGTAGAAAAATGCTTTCCATCTCAAGCGTTTGATCACACTTTCGGTTTTTTCTATGAGCTTCTTTAAGTAGGTATTTCTTGGTGGTATTTGGTATTGGAATGTTTTTCATGGAAAAGTTGAATCTAATCTGTTCCATCTTGATATGTTGGTGTCTGACAAACAGAGCTCAACAATGCAGGAGCGTATATATCACATCGGGGGTGCTGTCTTCGCCACCGTATGGTGCTCTATGTACAAAGTACAGAGCGTTGATAGCAGAAATGCAGAAAAGGAAAAGACCGATTCTCTGTTACTCTGAGTTTCGTGCGACGGCACTCGTCAGACAAACTGACTGAATCACATTCCGAATTACATTGATTTTAAAGTAAGTAAATGGGATAAAAATGGAATAAAAATAAAATAAAATGAAATAAAATATATCTATATATCTATTTCTATTGCAATTAAAAGACTCAAAGGTCCTTAATGACTGAATATTGACCATAATAGGCTGAATATCACCCTTCCATCTAATCTCAATTTCTATCTCGCAGCCGGAAGGAATTGAGAAAGAATACACGTACAACTCATTGACGTGTCCAAAGGGCGATGGTAAGTTATTTATTTAATTTTTGGCTTTATGTTATGAGCTCCGTTTCTTATCTCCAATATCATGATACAGAAAGACGATGCAGGATTGATGGAGAGGCATTTCATGAGGAAGAGCGTAATTTCTTTGTAATTTCACCGAATAAGTTCATAATCAGTTAAAATTTCTTTGAGCTAAGGTACCTCCACTATAGCTCTCTCACGTCTTCATCCTCAGACTTAAGTCCTTGCATTATGATGACCAGTAATTATTTCAGAATGCTTAAAGGGTTAATTTTCTTTACAGAGAAAGACGTTGCAAATATTGTTAAACTGGCTATACCAAATAAAGTCGTTGCTGGTTCAGTTTATTCGGAGCTGAGGGTGATTGGTAAGTTTCAATGATAAATTTCCTTTCTATTTCAGAAGATGGATCAGGGAAAATTTTCTCATGAAACCGTGTTCGTAAGTGTGGTGTTGTTTAATCCGCAAATATTCCTCGATGTTTCATTTGACTCCGTTAGGTGACTTAATGGGGCCAAGTCTAGCTAACATTGACAGCTTATTGAAGATGCCATATGGTTGTGGTGAGCAGAACATGTTGAACTTTGCGCCAAATATATTCATCATGCAGTACCTTACAGCAATAGACAGACTTAAGGATGATATCAAGGAAAAGGCCACAGAGTACACCCTGCAAGGTATACAGCTTGTCTTATGTCATTTTGGCATTTCTGACAGTTTGATGCTATTTATGTTACTTTCAAGGAATTTTGTCCATGACAGGAGATGCTATCCTTTCAGACGAAATAAACTGATAACCTTATGAGTTTTAGTGTAACGACATTCTTTGTCGTGAACGGGTATAAATTTGAAAATACGTTACCTAGTAGATTGGCATGTTATTATTTTTACTGTCGAGTCACACTATGATGCAAAACGGTCAATGATTATCACACTAGAAATCGTACCTTATCAGAATTAATTTGATTTCTTAGGATATCAGCGAGAGTTGTCTTACAAGCACCCTGATGGATCATATAGTGCTTTTGGGGAAAAGGACAAAGAAGGAAGCATGTGGTAACTCAAATATGGCATTCATTTCTAATGTTTTTTTTTCACTTCAGTCCTTGCAGGTTTTTTTCAACGGTATCAATCCAAGAGCTTTTACTCGTGAGCCTTGAGTTGTGAGTGACCTACGAACTTATGACTTATGAGTTTTGCTCCTGAGTGTTGAATGATGTTTCGAGCAGAATGACTCTTCATCCGACTTTTTGAACAGCGCTCATAATATGGGTAATACAGGCTCTGGGTATTTGCTGAATCAGTTAATTTTAGCGTGAATTTACTCATTATTACCTCCTTTCTTTTTCAATAGGCTAACAGCCTTCGTGTTGAAATCATTTGCGCAAGCCCGCGACTTTATTGAAGTAGACAGGAAGGTGATTGGTCAGGCCAAGCAATGGATTTTAGGTAAACAAGATAAGAATGGTTGTTTCCCGACAGTTGGCTCGCTGCATAATAAAGCCATGAAGGTTCGTATGTACGTTACTACTCTGTTCATCCAATAAACATTTTTCCTCCCGTCAGCAACTTAGCTTACTTTTGATAAGATTTATTTGCGTTTTGATATCCGTTATGATGATTCTTCCTCTTACAATTTTAGGGTGGGGTCAAGACCCCTGTCACCTTGACTGGCTATGTTGTTGTTGCTCTTATTGAAGCAGATACTGACCCCGAGGTTTGCTATACCTAATTTTGATTGGTTCTTCTTAGTTCTTTTGAGCATCTTTCCCCCACCCATTCACCTGATTGACTCGCCGATCTATAATTTGATCGTCTTTCTTTCTTTCATTTCTAAGATTTTCATTCCATAAGTCATTTAATCTGAAATATGGAATCAGCGTGAAATCGAGACTCCTTTAAGCGTCATCTCCATATTTCCTACTCTCCAAGAATGCCGAATGGTCCACTGAGTGAACGCTCGCTCATTAATAATACCATGGACATCAAGAAATATGCCTGAAACAATTTGTTCAGCGATTCTGCCTATCTTAGCAGTTTGAAGTCAGAAGTATTATATGCTCCGAGGGATATCGAGAAACGGAATGTATTTTTTGCCAACGAAGATATTTCATTTGGAACTAATTTTCGCATCACATAAAACGAATCTTTCTTCCACTAAATATGGGTTTTCTCTTACCATCTTTGTTTTTGGAGGTGCCAGATTTATTTTAGAGCTAGCAAAACTGGAATAGATAACTTACTTTTTGAACAATACATCATCCAAATCGAGATCTTCTAAACATTCACAGGCTGCAAGCATAAGAAACGCCATTGACAACTGCATCAAGCCAGAGCTTGGTAATGTAGATGACACCTATTCTCTAAACATTTTGGCATATACAATGAAAACGGCTGGATACGCAAAAGAGTTGGCCCAACTGTTGACAAAACTGGATCGTGTAGCTAGGAAAGAAAGTAGGCTGAGTTTGACTTGTATATTGCGCTGTTTTGACAGCACTTTCATTATCGGAAAAAATTGTGGTCATTGAATTACCAAGATGGTTTCTCATTCTTGTTTTCAACCTTACTAATTGTGATGATGAAATAATCGCATGTAAAATTTGTATCTGTGGCACATTTGAATGCTGGTCGTGATTTAAAATTACAACGATCTATCTGTGTGAGCTCTTTAAGCCACTTCGGCTCCACCAATGTCTGCTTTCTATAGATTAATCCCATTAGTCACCGGATAACATTGCATCCGACATATGGGTCACAACCTGGTCCTAGCGGGACATAACAACCACTGTCTGCAAGTTATTTTTTATATACAGTTGCTTTAAAAATTCGTCGTAGCTTGCAAATTATGTTGACATTTTCAGAAAATATTGAATTAATCCTTATTTTCATGTTCAAACAGTTTCTTAAAGGCCATTACAAGAGATATTTTACTCGCTTCCTCCGAAATGATACAGGCCCAACAGACACTTCGTAAATTGCCTATTTGAATGCCTACATAGATTCATAGAATCCAAATGCGAAGAGGATTGAGATGCATTGAGAAAATTGAGCTTGTAAATAATCTCGACCTTTATGTGGAAAATAAAAAGACATGGAGAGAAAAGATGGTAATGATGATCCTGGAGTAACGTATACCCAGACATCGTCACCTACCTTTTATTCGCAAAGAGCGCTTACACCAATGCGGAGATCAAGAATTATAAAAGTTTAAAAAGTGAATAATAAGTTTGTCTGTGAATTGTTGCGAGATATAGCTATAAAGGAGTCTTTTAGTGAACATGTTTTGGTGCATCCACGCGTAATTTTATATTTGTTTCATAATTTCTTAGACTCACACTAAAAAGGTCTTTACCCCAAATTAAAATCGTGTTTAAGGATGCGCGAGCCGTTGTTTCCATAAACGTATCCGATCTATGGAGCTGTTCGTTGTATACTGGTGCCTGCACTATAGATCTTTCTGCCTTTTGAGAGTGTTCTCTTTCTAAAAGAGTATACGTATGTCTCAGTGATTGGCCCTCTAAAGATATCAGTGGATCCATCCTTATGTCCTTCATATTCTGCCTATGCTCATAACGCGCTTTGGAGACTTAATTCTTCCCTTTTCGTGAACATTTTTTGCTTTTGTTGCTTTCACTAGATGGCCTAAGACATTGGGGTGAGCCTAAGCGTGAAGAAAAGCCACGTGATGGTTGGTTTTACTCGCCTTATTACCAAGCAAGATCTACAGACATTGAACAAACCGCTTACGGCCTGCTTGCATCCTTACCAAAGACAGACGTTTCTAAGGCGCTCAAGAACATAGATATTGTGAGGTGGTTGTCACAACAAAGAAATAGCCTCGGAGGGTGGTCGTCAACACAGGTTTATCGCATTACTGTTATTCCTTAACCTATCCGTCAAAGTTTATATAACCTAATATCCAGATTATATCAGTGTGTTGTCTGTATTTCCTACAACTAAGAATCTCAGTTTTTTGCTTCTCCTTGGGACATTCAACATGCAATGCCGTAAGATAGCCAGTTTTTCTCTGAAACTTGCTTGTGCAGCCAGGTTCAAAAATGTGTGAAAATATGAATATGCATGCCGTCTTTTACATCAATCCAGCTTTGGGATAATTTTTTATCTGGTCAAGATGCCATTGAAAGATTTCACATACGCTTAGGGAAAGCAATAGGGATTGAAGTCGTTCATTCTCTACTCTAGGATACAGTTTTAGCCATGCAGGCGTTGGCAGAATTTGCTGCACTGGTCCATGGAGGCAATCTGAACATGTCAGTCGATGTTTCTGTCTCTGGGCTGACCCACCGATTTCTCATTGGCAGCCATAACAGTCTGGTTCTCCAACGAATAGAAGTGAGCATTAATAACGTTCAAGAGAATTTATTGACTTTTTTCATAGCGATTGATAATCCAAGCCTACTTTTGCATACAGTGTGTGCCCTCCTCTACAGCCAATTTTTCAGATGACAGCGTTCAATCTCTTTCATTAGCCTTTCTCTCGTAATTTTTTTCAGCTTTCGTTAACATTGTAATATCTGCATAAGCACTTTGTATGTCAGCAGTCCATCGTAGAATTATTGTACAAATGGATTCAAGATAGAAAGTAAATGATTAAGGAAAGCGTCGCAACGTTAAGCGTTCCTAAGGAAAACCACACTGAAACTACAGGAATAATTTTTTGATGTTGCGTCTGTGTTCCTTCTCTGAGCGTATGGTTGATGTTCTCCCATTAACGTTATTTCATTTGAGAATAGAAATTGAATGAATACGCAACCGGCAACAGGGAATCAAGTTTTCCCAAATTCACTTCATTACTACTTGAGTCCATGCTTTGTCTACTTCATACGGTCGACCACAGATCTACACCAATCCTCTGTATCCTTCCCGTGGATTATCTTTTTTACTCCTCATTGAAATATGTTTTATATTAAAAGTCCTTATTCACCGCTAGATTCCTCCAAAGTTTCCAACACAGTTGAAGACACACGCTCGTGGACAAGGCTGTGCTTTGCTCTCCGTAAGATTTTACGAATTTTACCTCATCGCTATTATTTCCGATTTGCAATAGCAATTCGTCAGTATGAACTTTTCAATGAGGAAGTTCTAAATCCTGGTGCCTCAAAGTGACAATGGCACAAAGTAGAAATATTCTATCTTTCAGATTCGATTGATCATTGGTATTATTCAATGACTTAAGGGAGCAGTGAGAATTAAATTCATAGAAGTCTGCCTACTGCGATGAATCTCCCATTTTTTATACACATGATTCTACCTAAATGTCAAAGGTAGAAATTTGGACACTGAGAAGCTTTTTGCTTATCGAGCAGTGTCCAGGTCCTCTCGATGTGACCACACCTCGTGATTCCTACGCCTGGAATTACAGAGAGCTGGCGACCCTCCTCACTCTAACTGAAGTTTAGCTGAGGTGGGACTCGAACCACTGACCGTAGGATCAATCTGCAAGTGTCTTACCATTGAGCTATCCTGACACCTCAAGCTCCCATGGTCGAAGGGAGCTCGTTTGCATTCCTTTTCGCCTTCTATCCGTCCACCCAGCAGTAGTTTCATACTTGGTGTGAAGGGTCAGGTAAATTTTTATGAAGAAAGGAACAAGCCGCCTTTCCTCACAGTGTCTTGGCTCAGGTTTTTGCGCATCCAGCAAGATCCTATCTTGCGCTTGTTTTGAGTTTGGGACTCACCGTAACTTTTGTTATATGGATATACAAATGTTTACATCTTTGACTTGTCTTGAATTTATGATTTGTATGTCTTACAATACTCAACGTAGCAGCACTCTTTGATGACAGTGATTTTTTGTTACAAATCAAAGATAAGTTTGAATTCCTTTGCTACCCATTGTGGATCATCCCTAATTTTTGCAAAAAAGCTTAGCCTTCATCAAGACTACAGTATTGCAAATTGATAAGTTGATTTATTATGATGACTATTCTAAGCATCAATCTGTCCAGAGACCAATTTCACAGAAAGCATTTGAAATAATGATGGTTATATGTATGTACTACGCTTTTCTACCTGATTAGGCATCTGTAAAGTATAATGTCAAAGACGTCAAAGAAAATCCGTCCTTTTTACTGGATGTGAAATTGTCGTCACTGCTTGATGGGAAAAGCAAGCTCCGCTTTGGAAGATGTCTTTCTCAAGAAATTAACATCTGTGCCAAGTAAGGGTATCCATATCCTTCCATGCGTTATGAAAGTATCCTTTTGCACTATTGTCAATACTAGTCTTGTATACTTTATGCCTCGTGGAACCAGTTATTTGCAATTATAATTGTATTGCCTATGAAAATGTCATCATATCACATCGTCTCGTATTATATCGTTTCATGCCCCGTATTGTATCATTTCGTCATATATCCAATGACATATTATAGTCATTATTGTCATAATGGTGAATATTTTCAAGGTTATCAATGGACGGTAGCAGTTCAAATGCATTTTAGTACCATGCTGATCTCTGTTGGTATTTTGATAGGAAATAAAAGAGTATGCGCAATATGCCGTGAAGTGCGAGACGTCTAGAGAAAGTTGTCATTTGAGAGATGAGGTGTTTTAGTTGGCCTACCATGCACTTTTAAGGATTTCTGGCCAACTCTGCTTCAACCTTGTCGTTAATTTTCTATTTTGTCATTTTTTATTTAGATGGTTGGAAAAGGGTGTCTCAAACATGGCCATAATTGCTGTAAAGATGTTATCTGGATTTGACCCGACGACTGAAAGCCTCGCCAAGGTATTTTTTTGCCACAGTCATGATTTGATCTCAACTTTGATGGGGAACAAGCTCTCTTTGATCTCAATTGTTTGCAAGCATCATTTCCCTCCCGTTTTCATTTGAATCGGATAACGGGAACTGGGGCGGGGAGGGAGTGAGCTGAGGTGGGCGTTCCCTGCTAAGCTTAGAAAAATTTATGCAAAAAAACTTGGTCTTGGGTCACTTGATCGATGTAAAGCTTAGGCTCATGAATTCATCTCCTTGATTTATGAAATTGTGAATTACGCAAGACCACTGTTAGCATTAGCCCGTCATACCTGTCATATTGCACTCAACTGTAGTATGCATTGCTATGCAGCCAAGGTAGATATATTGACCAAATCCCCTTGCACCAAAACTGCTAATCCATTAACCAAAATTGCAGTTAGTTGTATTTTGTAAGGTTAAATAGGTGTGTTGGGCTAATAAACCCTTTTGAGGATGGAAATTGTAGATGTTAGAGGGCATAGATAGTCTGATAAAGCGTTTTATTCAAGACTAAATTATTCCACCTAGTCAGTGCTTAAGGCTCCGCTTTTCTCATTACAGGCTGTATCCCGTGACAAGCTTCTAAAGGAATATGAAAAAAGGGGCAAGGAATATGTCTTCTATTACAGTCGTGTGAGTATCTTGCTTCGAAGTTTTGATGCTCACCAAGAAAATTTGTAGCTTCCTATGGTATAGGGACACATCTCTTCAATTGATGTCCTGCCTCTATATATCTCACTTTGTGTCTCTGCCTTCTTTCTCCCACCTTTTCCTTCATTCGGCTTGTATATTTTAAGGCTTTTTAATTGGTCTGCCAAGACGTGTACCCTATCATTCAGTCTTGTCGCCACTCTGCGTGTCGTACAGTGTAATGCATGGGTTATGTTTGTTTCTTTATCGGTAAAAAATTTCTCGTTTTTTAGATTTCAAATAAAGGAGTTTGTCTACGCTTCAAAATGAAACAGGAACAGATCGTGGAAAACATCCAGCCCGCATCTGTGAATGTATACGATTATTACGACACAGGTGATTATTCAACTTACTGCTTTTGAAAACTTTTTGTAGCTGCAGTTTTACTTTACTGTCGTTGCCTGTCCTGTCAATCTTTGATTTTGAAACAAAGATCAATCACTGGTTTGTATTTTTACAATGAAGCTATGTTAAGTAAACCTATGCGTTTACTATGACTTGTTTGTTGCGTTTTATTCGTTTAAGTGACAAATAGCTGTAAGCTGAGGATCTCCCAATTTGGACAGAGGAAACCAGTGCCTCTTTGTTTTACCATGTCTACTTTTCTGATTTCAAACCTATAGATTGGTGTTATATTTCTGTACATACATTTAAAGGTAATTTATTTAAATGTCTACTTGTGTACATAGATGCCTACAAGGATAATGATAATGAGAAGTTCTAAAGAGTGACCTTCTATACTAAATTTTTCTTTTTTGTAGATAAGTCAGCAACAGCAGTATATCAGGTGACTCCTGCTCAGTGCGTGGGAATCCCAACAGCACCATAACGACAGTAATTGTGCTGAAATTTTGAGGGATTTTTATACTACAACGGCTTTGCTGCTGTTATTTTTCGTGATCTTTATGCTTTTAATTAATGATGTTTGACTTTTGTATCTTTCTAAGTGTAAGTCTTAATGATTTGTGAAATTTTTTTAATTTTAGAACATTCATTAAAGAACATTACTATTCTCATTTTCTCGCTACCAAAACCTCAAATTTCCCTTGATAACGAGGTGACAGTTCTTAGCGACTCTATTGGAACTTCCATTCATTTTTTACTTCAACTCTCAAGCCCTTACATATCTTCACAAAACTTCGCAATTACCCACGGTTCTGCACCAGCTTGTGCAGCTTCGCCATGTTGATGTTGGCAATTTCTCTGATACTCATCAGCCCTATCCACACTACACAAACTAACCCAGGTTCGCCCCAGGTAAGTTCTAACCCAGGCTAGATATATAAATATATATATATACTTTTTGTCTAATCAATATCCTGACTATCCTTTTCTCTTCATAATGCTTTCATTTTCTTTCGACGGCCTAAGATTGAATTTATGGCATATCAAATAAAACTGCGTCACATTCTCGATTTTGAGCGTAGAAGAAACCAGAGATAGGGCTCTGAGTTTTTTCTAGGGAAATGGATTTGATGAGCTGGTTTCCCGTTGCCATCCCCATCAATTGTGTTTTTAATGTGACACGTGCGGGACTTCAACTCTCAAGCCCTGTGTTATGAGTCCGCACACTTAACCACTACACCACGGCAGCACTCAATGGCATAGGGGCGAGTGGGGCTAGTTAGGACGTGGGAATAGATAAAGCATGGATATTTTTATACAAAGTAATAATTAGAGAGTTGAAGTTCTTGCATCTTGAAAATAGCATCAACAAAATCTGTCCACCATACTGTTTTATGTCAAAGAAAGCAAACCTGAGGACAGAGAGAGGATTTGTTTGATTTCTAACATGTACTGAAGAATTTGTCCCAAGAGGAAGTTAACAAAATACAATAATGTCGCAAGTGCCAATCATTTTTGTTAAATTTATGCGTTATAACTTAGTTAGATTTTTCGACTGGGTAGGGCTATCTACCAAGAAAGCTTTTTACATGGTACTTCTTCCAACAAATCATAGTTTATTGGGGCTTATTAAAGCATCTGTGATGGGGATTATTGGAGTATCTAGGATAGGGCTTATTGGAGCATGTGATGGGGTTTGTTGGAGCATCTGTGATGAGGATTATTGGAGCATCTGTGATGGGGCTTATTGGAGCATATGTGATGGGGTTTGTTGGAGCATATGTGATGGGGTTTGTTGGAGCATCTGGGATGAGGATTATTGGAGCATCTGTGATGGGGCTTACTGGAGCATATGTGATGGGGTTTGTTGGAGCATCTGGGATGAGGATTATTGGAGCATCTGTGATGGGGCTTACTGGAGCATATGTGATGGGGTTTGTTGGAGCATCTGGGATGAGGATTATTGGAGCATCTGTGATGAGAATTATTGGAGCATCTGTGATGGGGCTTACTGGAGCATATGTGATGGGGTTTGTTGGAGCATCTGTGATGAGGATTATTGGAGCATCTGTGATGGGGCTTACTGGAGCATATGTGATGGGGTTTGTTGGAGCATCTGGGATGAGGATTATTGGAGCATCTGTGATGGGGCTTACTGGAGCATATGTGATGGGGTTTGTTGGAGCATCTGGGATGAGGATTATTGGAGCATCTGTGATGAGAATTATTGGAGCATCTGTGATTGGGCTTACTGGAGCATATGTGATGGGGTTTGTTGGAGCATCTGTGATGAGGATTATTGGAGCATCTGTGATGGGGCTTACTGGAGCATATGTGATGGGGTTTGTTGGAGCATCTGGGATGAGGATTATTGGAGCATCTGTGATGAGAATTATTGGAGCATCTGTGATGGGGCTTACTGGAGCATATGTGATGGGGTTTGTTGGAGCATCTGTGATGAGGATTATTGGAGCATCTGTGATGGGGCTTATTGGAGCATCTGTGATGGGGCTTATTGGAGCATATGTGATGGGGTTTGTTGGAGCATCTGGGATGAGGATTATTGGAGCATCTGTGATGGGGCTTACTGGAGCATATGTGATGGGGTTTGTTGGAGCATCTGGGATGAGGATTATTGGAGCATCTGTGATGAGAATTATTGGAGCATCTGTGATGGGGCTTACTGGAGCATATGTGATGGGGTTTGTTGGAGCATCTGGGATGAGGATTATTGGAGCATCTGTGATGGGGCTTACTGGAGCATATGTGATGGGGTTTGTTGGAGCATCTGTGATGAGGATTATTGGAGCATCTGTGATGGGGCTTACTGGAGCATATGTGATGGGGTTTGTTGGAGCATCTGGGATGAGGATTATTGGAGCATCTGTGATGAGAATTATTGGAGCATCTGTGATGGGGCTTACTGGAGCATATGTGATGGGGTTTGTTGGAGCATCTGGGATGAGGATTATTGGAGCATCTGTGATGAGAATTATTGGAGCATCTGTGATGGGGCTTACTGGAGCATATGTGATGGGGTTTGTTGGAGCATCTGTGATGAGGATTATTGGAGCATCTGTGATGGGGCTTACTGGAGCATATGTGATGGGGTTTGTTGGAGCATCTGTGATGAGGATTATTGGAGCATCTGTGATGGGGTTGTTGGAGCATCTGTGATGGGGTTGTTGGAGCATATGTGATGGGGTTTGTTGGAGCATCTGTGATGAGGATTATTGGAGCATCTGTGATGGGGTTGTTGGAGCATCTGTGATGGGGTTTCTTGGAACGCCATCATTTTACGATCAGAAATTTTTAATATTAATAACTCAAGCTTGAATGAGGAAGAGTCACGCTGGTAGCGAATCAAGGATGACCAAAATTCCCATAGATCTGCTGCTGCATTGCATACTAGATTTTGAGCTGAGCAGGAACAAGAGACAGGGCTCTGCTTTTTCTAGGGAAGTGGAATTTATGAGATGGTTTCCCGTTGCCTACCTCACCAATGGCGTTTTAAAAGTGACACATGGAGGAATGGGTTTGATAATCCCTGTGTTGTAAGTCCGTATGCTTAACCACTACGCCACGGCACCGCTCTACGCCACGGCGCCACTGATCATCATCATTATGTGCCATGTCCAGAGACTTGGCGATCATGGACTTCCACTCCTCTCTGTCCAAAGAAGCTTTTAACATGGTGCTATTGCTGTCATACCTTCTTCCTGATCTTTCTCTCAGACTCTCAAGAAACGTTTTTCTTTGTCTACCTCTTGCTCGCTTTCCTCCAATCTTACCAGTTAAAACAATGCTTTCTAGATGGCCTTTTCTGTATATGTGTCCAAGGAATGAAAGTTGCCTTTTGCATATAACCGTTAATAATTCTCTTTTCCCTCCTACTCTTTTTAAGACTTCTTCGTTACTGGTTTCATTACTTCGTCGCGCCACTGATACCCCTGAAAAATTGGAGATTGAGTAAGCTACTGCAAAAAAGAGAAGAAAGAGTCAGACAAGCATTAAACCTCACTTGGCTAAGAAAATGCTTATGCGGCTACAGTATTTATGTAAAGTTTTGTTAGGATGAGTGTGTGAAATGTTTTGTGAGCTCTGTGTCTTTTATTATCCTAGAACTAACTAGTATCAACAGTTTCAACTTACCCCATACCGTGTTCCGACTAGCCTCATTGACTATCATAACAGTGATTATTCTTGGAAAAAATATCATGCTGATGAGCAATGGACAACTCTTGAAATATTTTCCCCTTAGCTTCAGTATCCCTTATAATTAACACTAGATACTGCATTCTGGTAAATATTTTATACCGCAACAAAATGAGCAACTGTTTAACAGCCAAATGAGCCTCCTTAGATGTCATCCATGACTAATTCTTAACCTTATTTTCCAAAATTTGTATTTAACTGTTTGAACACAATTTCTCATGTGACTATAATGTGTTCCAGTGGACACTACTTGAATCTGACATATTTAAACCTTGGTTCGTCTTTATAAATGAAGCACCATTGAAATACATGGCAGCAGATGAAGCGAATTTCCTTCAGGAATGTCATTACTTGGAGATCTAGAAGAAAGTCTAATGGTTTAGGCTAACACACTGATAAAAGTTGACTTTCCTCCAAGAAGAAATAAACTCTTCAGTTATATTACACCGATTTTTGATCAGATGAATGCAATACATGGGAAGATAAATTATATCAATACATCTGCAAAAGGCCTCATTAAATATTTCTTGCCTGTGAACTGAGCTGTTCCTTGTGACTAGGCCCTCTCCAATAGATGCTTTCACCTTAACAAATAAATAAAATTTTCTCAGGAGCTTTATGACCCGTCTGCAGATATCTCAAATAAATCTTCCTGTTGAGGCCTTTTTGGGGTTGATGTGACAGGACTCTTTATTTTTATTGATAACAGCAGCTATAGTCCTGAAAAGGTCGTCTACTAGGCACAAAAATTTATCATTGAAATAAAGGAAGAAAACTTCACCGTTCGAGCATCTGTAATTTTTAAACGAGGGCTTGGTTTTAATAGTCCTTGTTTCCTTACCAAAGGTAAAAAAAGCATTACAAAGATGATATAAGGTCTTATTGGAAGATGAATTAGGTCAACCTTCTCTCGCTAAATTTAATCATAGTCATAAGAAAGAGATAGTCTGGAAGCGAACAATAGCCTATTGTTTTAACTGATAATAATTTTGCTAGTGCCCGGACCTCCGAAGGTGCACCAGCTCTGCGCGTCAGTGCACTTTCACCTGTGAAATTCAGTGTAATCTCGCTTACATTCGTTTGCTGTTTACAATATATTCTGTTTCTCGCGATGCCTGGAGCAAATTGCTCGATCTATGGTTGTTCAAAATCAAGAAGACAGAAATAAGTATTTTTAAGATTCCTTCACCAAACAGCGAGTCAAACAAGAAATGGAGAAGGGAATTACTGAACATCGTCACTAAAGATCGTGTTGTCGATGAGAACCTCAAGCGTCAAATCGATGCAGATAAAATTTACATTTGTGAAAAACACTTCTGTGAAGATCAATTTTGGACTTGCAAGTAAAGATAATTTTGTTATGCATAATTGCCAGAAATAGCTGATTTAGGCGTCCCAACCTAAATAAACTATTTTGGACACGAATTTTTTTACTCAAGTTGAGCGATTCTTCTAGAGACTTATTGACACTTGAATATGTTCTCTTTCATTCCATAGATTCAACTCGAAAAGCTCTCAAAGATGGAGTGCTACCCTCTTTGAATATTCCAAAGAAAATCCTCTCTGTTCCTCCCCGTCCCCAACGTGCAACTTCCTCTATAAAAAAAAGAGAAGAAAGCACATCTTCCCAAGTTGATCCATCCGAAATGGTTATCACTGAAATATATAAAAGTTTTTTGGAATTCCAGCAGCGTGTTTCAAAGCTGAAGCTTTGAAATTCTTGGAGTATTGATTTCTCTGATTTATTTACTACCATATCTTCTTCCGCTAACGATTACTTGCTTCCTGAATTTGAATTCTTTGTGGACCTTTCTCTTCGGTTTTCCTTACGTGTTTCTGGTTGGCTACTAACGGACGAACATGATTTGTACAGAAACCATGGAAGATCTTTTGCTAATGTCACTTTATCAAATCTTATTCAAGAAATTGAGCAATCTTTGTTTTGTAAAGGAATTGATGTACCAGGTGTTGAAGCTGCTGCACTTGTCCAAAGGTACATTATACCTAAAAAGTTTTCCTTCGTCAAGTTTCAGCAAAGCTCTTCCAGGGTAAGATTCCTTCAAGATGAATTTCTTCGTTCTGGAAATTGTCTTCTTCTTTTATCCGGCAAAAGTCAATGTTCCTCTTGTCTTTCTCTTGGGGCAAATTTCATTTATGAGAGCAAACGCAAAGCAGTTAGATTGAAAGAACCTGCTAAGCTGACAGCTCCAGTTTCATTCGCATCCCCGGTGAGACTAAAAGCTAACTTTGCAGCAAAATCGTCTTAAATGTAAGCAGCTTGAGCAACAGATTGAAGAAATGAAACAGTCTGTGGAAAACAACAGCAAAGACGTAGATCCTCAACTTCACCAAGATTCTCTTTCTTTATTCAGTGGTTGTGAAGAAAAAAATGTCCCACCCTTTATGAAATTGTTTTAGGAAGAACAACAAAAGTATAACATAGAGTCTAAATCAACCAGCATCCGATATCATCCCATGGTCATAAAATTCTGCCTCTCTCTTGCTACAAAATCTTCTTCAACTTATTCTGATCTACGTTATGATAATAAAACTGGCTCTGGAATTTTAATCTTACCAAGTTTGAGAACTCTCAGAGATAATAAGAACTATATTCGTCCAAAAAGAGGATTTAATCCTGATGTTCTAAATAATGCGACTATATATGATGCGAACATGTAATGTGACTGTATGCTCTAAGAGATCCATGCTGACTTCTTTGTCTAACTTAAGGTTGGAATTTAAACATATATCCTCATAACTGGAAAGGACAGATGGTTCTTTTAGAATTTCCCTAAATCTTGACAGTAAAGGATTGTGGTCAAGGCAGCGGTTCTTGCACGAAATATAAGTTCTGCTTGTAAGAAGACTTTTTCAACTTCTTTATGAACTCTCCATAGACTACCTCGGTCACGTGCATTTATGAGTTTGGGTATCATCATGTTCTATGTTGCGGGCTTGAAGAATGGAATAAATTGTTGATGTGTGCTTCTATTCATTGAATAACGAAACTTTGAATAAAGCTTGTGTAAAATAAAACCAGAAAGATACTGCAAGCTTTTCTCCTCCTTCTCAGAAAAAGACTTGGTAGGCTCTTTAGTGCCAAAGTTTACAGCATCAACACCAGACAGGTGGTTTAGCAACATGTTAGCTAATTCAGACATAACTGTAATTGTTACGACGGGGTCCTCAAACTTCAATGGAAGAACATTGACAACCAATAAAGAAAAAAATTAGAATAAAACTTCTCAGCATCACCACTATGACCATTCACAACGTTTCTTAACTGTGACAATAATGCCACAGCATCTTCATTTGTAAAAATAAAGGACCCCTTAAAAATATTTTCTCGTAAACGTAACGGAAAACATTCATCCTTAGAGATCTTTTCGGCGCATTTTAAAACGATTGCTTTAGTTGAAGGGGATGAAGCTTCTGATGAATAAAGTTACCAGTTGAAGAAGATGAAGAGGAAGAAGACGACGAATTCTTTGAAGTAGTTAAAGGAGACACTGTTAGACCTGAGGAAGAAATGTCGCCGTGTTTCGATCTCGAGTGCCTTGTGAGTCCGCGGCGTGACTTGTACATCTTTCCACTGTCGCTGCATTTGAAACCAGCATGATTAGTTTCGTCCAAATCAACTTCTCTCACAATTTCTTAAATCTGTTCATTCAGTTGATCGTCGTCTTCCAATAATCCCTCTTTAGTCAAACACGCAATGTCTTCCAATTCATCTACTGGCAAGGATTCCTGTGCGTTGGCAGCCATCCTTAGTTGCAACTGTGCACCTTCGGGTTGTTGATGTTGCGCGTTCAACCTAAAAGCGCTCACAATCGACAAAAACAATAGGCTATTGTTCGCTTCCAGACTATCTCTTTCTTATGACTATGATTTAATAAATAGGCAGGGCATCTGAATCAGCTTTTGTTGAAAATCTAAAAAGCAATTTAACTTACCCTGACAACTTCTCTTTCTCTGTGTCTTTCTTGAACTAACTTGCGACGCAGAGGCAGAGCACGTTACTGTTGCATCGCTACTCTCATGTCTATTAGGCATAATGGTGGAATCCAATTCGGTGGACGGATGAATTTTAGGGACAGCACCTTTTGTTAGAACCAGCCATTTAAAAATGCCCACTTCAACCTAAAACTAGTTGGATAAGGTTTCCTTGGAAAATTTTTGCTGCAGATGTGACTTGCGTGTGGCATTTGCTCTCCCACTTTCTTGTCTTTTGAGCGAACCGGACCCATTGTTGGCATTTGTTAGCTTCTTTTGGAAACTCATGTAATTCCATCCCTTTTCCTGGCGAGTTTTCCCACCCATAAACACCACGCTATTCAACCATTGTCACAGTTACAACTTAAAGGACTAAATATCAGGCGGAACTTCAGATTTGCTTTCGATCAGTATAGCTATCCCATCCCAACTAGTTCGGTTGCTGATAAAAACAATATTGTTGCTACCCCGTATGATGTCACATCGGACGTATAAATTCTCAGGAAGCAATTCGGCGGGGTCACACTTTGAATGGCTGTTTTGCACAGTTTACTTCAAATTTGAAAGAAATACATGAACGACCTATTGTTGTGATAAGACAAGACAGTCGTCATCAGCTCTTTAATTGGCTGTTACCTTGTTACATTAAAAACACAATGGATTCTGGGAGATGAAGAAGAGCTGTATTCAGAACTTTAATAAGGCTAAGTCGCGCAGACTTCTCTTCAAAAACCAGCTTTTTAATGGTAACAAGACTTGTCAAATCGCTCAGATGAAGCCACAATGCGTAGAATTCATTTGACGTTAATAAAAGTGTATCTAGCAGCATTCTAAGATTAACTGGCGGTGGAATTACGTTGCTGTGTCATGAATACAAGATGTTCGTTAATAAAAACTCCAAAGAGTATGGCTCAAACATTACGTCTATTTAAGTGTGTAAAACTATCCCCAGCTATTGGATCGATCGTCATTCGTTGTTACAAATTTGGCCAGGAATGATGTATTTATTTGCATTTCTTGGAAAAATTTTCATAGCTATTGTAAATGTTGTTGCTATTGCTTTTTAACTCTGTTTATCTTGCTGTCGGAAATTTTTTAACTCCAACTCCCCCCCCCCCCCCCCCCCACAAACGTTAGACTGACATCAGCCCTGTCAGCGGACTTTCGTTTGTACAGTGTACGTGCGATGGTGGATTGGATGGATTGGAACTGGTAATAAAATAAAATAAAAAAAGATTCCCTTAAGTAATTCAATTCATAGTGCGACAAAGCTGTGAATAACAAAAACCACTACTTCAAGGAATGGAAGCGACCTCAAACCCAAAATTCAAGAGCTTCATTCATCAACTCACGCAACGTTTGCTCCAAAACCATAAAAAATGCCAAATCATCTTTTGTCCAACGCATCAACAACAAAATCTCTTCCTGCCAGGCTGGCTGTCGCTCTTTTTGGTCTATGGCCAAAGTTGTCCTTTCCCTCCACTAAAAATCAACTCTGATTCGCCTTCTACTACTCCTTCATCCAAGGTCAATCTTTTTGCGTCAGTCTTTGCCTCAAACTCCAACACGAACGACATAGGGTTCCAACCTCATCACTTCCCCCCTTCAAAGTTCACAATGTAATCCATTAAGTTCTACACTCGAAAGGTCCGCCAAACCATTCTCCACCTCGACACCTTCAAATCTTAAGGCCCTAATGGTATTCTAGCAATAGTTCTCAAAATCTGAGCTCCTGAACTTGCCCCTATTCTTAACAGACTATTTCAGCTTTCTTGCACTCTTGGCACATTTCCTGCCTGGAAACTAGCCCATGTCTTTCCTATCCCAAAAAAGGTGACAAATCTAATCCACTCACTCAATCAATTCACTCATATCTAAAACAATGGATACCATTATCACTAAACAATTTCTTACCTTCCTTGAAACAAATTATCTTCTCTCTGATCACCAGTATTCCGAAAAGCCAGGTCTACTGGTGATCTTCTTGCTTATAATGTCCATGTCTGGTCCTCTGCTCTAGAATCCAGTGGTGAGAGCAGAGTAATCTCTCTCGATATCTCCAAGGCCTTTGATCGCGTTTGGCACAAGGGTCTCCTCGCTAAACTACTGATGTTTGATGTTTCGTCTCCACCAGACTCTCATTAATTGGATTGGTAGTTTCCTCTCTGATAGGTAAATTGCTGTCATAGTGGACGGCTTCCTCTCCAATCTGCATTCCATCACCGCTGGTGTACCCCAGGGCTCTGTCATGTCCCCTGTACTCTTCATTCTCTTCATAAGCGACCTACTTACCTCAAAACTTTCCACCTGTCCTCATGAATGGTGATGAACTGGACACTTCAGCTTCTTTCACACAACTTGGTCTTTCTCTTTCATCTAATCTCACTTGGAAAACTCACATCCATTCCCTTGCTAAACATGCATCTCAAAAGCTCGGTTTCCTCGCCAGAGCCCGCGGGTTTCTCTTATCTTCTCACCTTCTATCTATATAAAAGTCCCAACTCCGTCCTTCCTTAGAGTACTGCTCCCATGTCTGGGGTGGCACTCCAAAATCTACTCTCTGTCTTCTTGACAAAGGCCAGTCCAAAGTTTCGTCTCATCAATAATCCTAACCTCACCAAATCTCTCCAACCTCTTTCCCATCGTCGTTTAGTTGGAGATCTTTCCATCTTTTACAAATACTTTCACGGCATTGTTCTCAGGAGATCAGGAACATTATTCGGCGTCCTCTGAGGCGTGTCAGGACCACCAGAAGCTCAACTCATTCACACCCTTTCCAAGTTTCACTGCCTAATCCACGAACTCTATCTCACAAATCATCATTCATCCCAAGAACATGCAACTTATGGAACGTCTTGCCTTCTTCTTGCTTTCCTGAGTCCTAGAACTTGCCATGTTTCAAATCTAAGATAAATAAACTTGATCTGACATCTCTCTCCTCTTAGTTTTTCGCTTTCTTATTTCTTCCTTTGTTGGGGCTTTGTATAGGCCATCATGGCCTCTCCTCAATATGGCCCACTAAAAAAAATCTACAGGGATTCCCATTTTGTCCTGTTAAAATGACAAATGTTTTAATTTTGGAACAATTCTAGAATGTTCAGCATTTTTGTGCATACTACTGAGACGGATAATCATCAAGCTATCTTGGTATGGTAATTGAGGCCTTTGATTTTACAATTCCTTATTTCTAGCTATGATCAATTTCTGTTCTACGCTTTGCTGCTAAAATTCTGTCTTAATTTCGATTTTCATCTGAATTGTTCCCTTTGGAGTGGTAATTACTGTTTATCCCTTTACATCCATTCATCCAATATATCGCTATCTGTTTAACCTATTTATACTTCCTTAGCTATTTCTATGTACTCCAATTCTTTACAGGTTTATCATGCAGGAATTTAGGTGGATATTATAAAAGGGATTTTGTAAGTCAAGAAAAGCTATTTGTATATCAAATCTCACCAAGTTATAATCAATTATAGCCTGGTATACAAATAAATTGTCGATTGTTGACTTAATTTTGCCTCCACCTGCCTAAGAAAATCCCGTTTCAATAATATTGTTGCATTAAAGATTAATTTTTCAATCTGCGATCCGTAGAGTGATTCGACGCAAATTTTTCAGTTCTTTCCTCTTACTTTTCATAAAAAGTTTCTGAACCATCTTTTCGTTCAAATCATTTGGAGAGGCTCTTAAAAATACTGAATATTTTTACTAGGAAAACGTTAACATACATTTCCATTTATTTAAAATTTCTTCATTAGGCACCTTATCAAGTTCTGGTGCCCTTTTCGCTTTCATTTTTTGTTTGTCCTTATGATTTCTTGAAAGCCTATTTTTTGTTTATATGAAAATTCTCTCTCTGATCTTTCTTATCCCTGAGACTGATCTATATCTAAGAGTCTTTTATGAATCTTCTCCGATTCTTTATTCGCTACCGATCTTTTCAAATAGTTTTTATATTCTTTATGATTTCTTCAATTGTTGCTAACTCTTGATCATTTTATCTCATATTGAAGTTTGATGTGCATTTTTCCTACCAAGAAGTCTTTCTCGATTGCAAAGTTTTTCCTATTTACAGTGAATTTTCTTATTTTGTGCTTATTACCTGACAGTTTTCTTCTTTCTATACCATTCTTAAATTTAAAATTTTTCCCATTCATTAGTTCCATTCTTCTTTGTAATTTCAATTTCAGTTATTTTTTCTGAACTTGTGGACATTCTGTAAAAAGTATATTTTCATTTTTGAATTACTTATTTCCCTAGTTGAGTCTTGTTTGACTAGTTTCCTTCTATCTTTAATGAGACAGTCTTGTTATATGGTTGAAATTTCCCCATCTTATGTATCTTTTCATTTCATATATAACTTGTCTATATCTTCATCATCTACTCTGCTAGTTTTACTCGACTTTTTCCAGAGAGATTTTTGGAAGCATCCCGCTATTTGGTGTGTTGATATTCACAGCTATGAAGTAGGTCTAAAATTACTCGTAATTGACTTAAAGCTATCCCGTCGCGATCATATTGCCGTGTTCTATCTTGACCGTAGTTAACATGACAACATGCATTCTATTGCCGTCTTCATTGAAATGATATGTACCAACTTAAGCCAAAAGAAGTATCCTGTCAAAAATAGAAACAATGACAGCCTCTAAAGAAATGTTGCATCGCGAAACGAAGATGGGGCTATGAGATCATAATCTTGTACGCACAAAACGTGTTCGATGAAAACTAGCCATCATGCGTCATTCATAGAACAGATTACTCTAAATTGAATATGTATGAATCATGACTTGAAAGAATTTCAAGTGAACAGTTCTAGTCGTGTTCACGCCAAAAGAAAAAATATTCAATATAAAAGAAAAACAAATCATTTTAAATTAACACCCGATTGAAATTATCTACACAACCAGCATGATTACCACAAAATAGCAATTATAATGCTGTCACTCAACAGAGCTAATTTACTCTAGGAATGAACACAATATCTATAGCAAAGCAGTTGCTTTAGAATTACTCTCCTTGCAAAAACTTAAGTTGAAGGCAGGGGGAAGTCAACTGTTCAAGGTTGAGCGCTAGTCATTAGATAGTCTTAACAATCGATGTAATCATTTCCTATCCACAAACATTGCTCTGGTTGCATTTGAAACATAAAACAAGGCCCACACGAGCCTCACGTCTATCATTCAGCTACTTTTCGTACGAAAAGAGCCAAACATTAGTTTTCATAATGTGACACTGCGTGTTGCCAGTATTAAAGCGATCTGATTCCCTTAAAAAAGACCTAATGGCAGCAGACCACGTTAGAGCAATATTTTGGCATTGTGAATTGCAACGTTTTACTCAGAAGCCATTTCAGCATTTGATTGAAGTTAGTTCTTGAAATTAACACTCCCTCTTCCGACTACAGTCAACGGTGCAATTCACCACTTCGCCAGTTTCCACCTAAAGTAGGGGCTGCCCAATTTTTTGTCATCTCAATTAGATTAATACAATTGTACTCAATCAAATTTCGTCTATTCTGTTGCACAGAGCAATGGAAATATAGAGTTAATGTTGCTAAAGCATTATTGGCTTATCCCTAGTAACATCTTGCACGAATCCACTGAATTTTCTTAGGAATTTTGGATATTCTCGCTTTGAAACAGCTCGCACAGCAGAAGGAGGTGCCCATCCTCCTGGATTGACTGCAACGAAAGAAATGGCTAACAATCAATCAATTCTAAGATAGAATGAAATAAGCAATCAATCAATTCTAAAATATAATGAAATAAATAATCAATCAATTCTAAAATATGATGAAATAAACAATTAATCAATTCTAAAATAGAATGAAGAAAATAAATTAGGATTGAAATTAGCAACTTCAAGTCATGTGCACATAGGTGCCTCCAGAGTCCTATAGTTGGAAGATTTAATAATAATGACAATACAAATAATAATAGCTATAATAATAATTAATGATTCTTTGTTTAAGGTTGGCGTATCTAATAGCTTGAGGCTAATTAATAGCAACCATTTTCATACAATATTATTAACGAACAAAACAGAATAACGAAGTATCAAAAACATCAACAAACAAAACGGAATAAAACGAAGAGCATAAATCTATCTGGATAAACCTAAATTTGCAATAAAACTCTTTCATAATTTACAGGTACATGTGCAACTCCAAGCCTTAATGTCCTTTTTAAAACGTTCTAAAGATGGGACTTCTTTGTGCGCAATGGTAAGTTTCGCCACAGATTTTTCCCTAGGAAACTAACAGTTTCTAATCCACAGGCTTTGGTCCTAGACTTGGGTGCATTGTTGCTGTTTGTAAGTCGTAGGTTGCAATTTGATGCTCTTGCTACGAAAACATATTCCATAAAAGAGGGATTTAGATTCATCCTTGTTCGATAAATTTCCGTTGCAATCAACTGTAGATTTCGTTTATAAATAGATACTGAATCACTTGCAATTAATAGTTCTTCAAAACTAGAGGTCTTATCTTGACACGCCAAAGCTAGTCCTCTTTCACGAGGGTGGTTCATTGCAGTTATACCCTATCGTGAAACATAAAGGTGGTTCACGGCCACATACAAAACAACAAAGTTGTTCTAATCTTGTGTGCAAAAGCGGATTTAAGTTCCTTTTTGCATAAAAATGAAAAAGTCTTAATTATAATTTTTTTTTTTTAAAACTTAATTTTGATATATAAGCTAAACATACAAATACAAATCTCTCTAGTAATAGGTAATTTGTATTCGGCTGACCTAATTACAGGTATTTCTAGTATAAAAAAAATGAATGAATAAATATAATAATAAGATGACGAATAGAAAAAATAAAGAAAAAAATTTAATGAGAAGAATTAAAGGTTGCAAGGAGACTGTTAGTAGGCAAGAAGGTCCGGGTTAGCCCAGGGTTTATTACGCATACAGAATATGTAGTAAGTTGTACGAATGATTATAGTTGATAATTTAGTAGTAATTATGTAGTTATGATGTGCTTTGTCAATGGTTAGATCGCTACACATCTGAATGACGAAATCGCAAGATTGTTCAAAGATTCCAAGGGAACCTATTGATAAGTTCACGAATTTAACGTGGCGTTATTTCGATGTTAGGTCATTCAGAAGGTAGCGATATTTGGACAATTTCCTATCAGCGTTATCATCAAGGTTTATCTCAAAGCCAACGCTCAATTCTAGAACATATAGAGTATTAGAAGGAGTGGAGATGAGCATGTCAGGACGCAGGTCGTCACCAGTGACGAGAGAAGGGGAAAGATATTGTGGGAGGTAAACATAGAAAGTACAGTGATTTAAATACTGAAGAATTGAGGCCAAGAAGTTTAGCGCAGAGTCATGTCTCCATGTGAAGCGGCCCTCGCTGAGATAAGATCTACAACCTGCAACAACGTGGAGAAGAGACTCTGGCTGGAAGCAAAAGGAACAGTCAGACGTTTGGGAGAGATTCCACAGCTTGAGATTTTTCCGAGTCGCAAGTATGTTATAAATAATAATTTTTTTTTAAAACTTCATTTTGATATATAAGCTAAACATACAAATACAAATCTCTCTAGTAATAGGTAATTTGTATTCGGCTGACCTAATTACAGGTATTTCTAGTATAAAAAAAATGAATGAATAATTATACTAATAAGATGACGAATAGAAAAAATAAAGAAAATAAATAGAAAAAAATAAAAAAAATAAAAAAAATTTAATGAGAAGAATTAATGGTTGCAAGGAGACTGTTAGTAGGAAAGAAGGTCCGGGTTAGTCCAGGGTTTATTACGCATACAGAATATGTAGTAATAATAATAATAGTAATAATAATAATAATACATTATTCATACAGGGTTATTCAATCAGCTACAATATCTTAGCTGCTATCAATAGAAGCCCTGTATTCTACTATGACATTGTGTGAAGTATAATAAAATATATTACTAGTCAGATAAAATGTATTACAAATATTACTAAAAAATTTAATCAATCCATAAAATGCTCTTTGAGTCCTTGCTTGAAAGGAAGGTGAAATCTTTCAGTCTTTAAATGCGTTGGTAATGCATCATAAATCTTTACACCGCTGAAATAAAAACCTCTTTTCGCGCTCTCAGTTTTCACTTTAGGAATTTTTAAGTTTCGTCCATTGACTCTTGTAGCTTTTTGGTGGTCAACCTTCTCAAAATGGTCATGAAATACATCAAGAGCAGTTTTATTCAAACATCTGAACACGAAATCAGCACACTGAATATTCTGCATATTGGCAAACGAGCGAAAGATACGATCTTTTTGTTGATAGCGTGCTCCAAATATGATCTTTGCTGCTCTTTTCTCTAACCGTTCAAATTTCTTTCTATTTGTCTCCGACAGAGATAAGAACGCTGTACTAAAGTATGTCGTGACAGGCTGTATCATTGCTTTATACAGGTCGAGGGCTGCATGAATAGTAAGTATGGGTCGAATACGTCTCAGTAGTCCTAGTCTACTCGATGCTTTTTTGCAAACTTTATGAACATGGTCGGTCAGTGACAGCGATGGATCCAGATGGATACCTAAGTATTTGTACTTATCAGTATTGCTTATGGGTTTAGTGTTAATTTCTTTGATCATTTCATTTTCTATCTTTTTCCTCCTTGCTGCTGTGCCAAACATCATGAATTCAGTTTTTCCCCGATTTGAGTTCAGAATGAGACCGTTATTGCAAAGCCAAGTATGCAAGAGATTGGTATTGTAATTGATTGCCTCATTTATCTCAGCCTCTGTCTTATCCGAAAACAAGAGAACAGTATCATCAGCATACATAATAGTTTTGCAGTTTTCGACATGTCAGTGGACGTCATTGATGTTAATTAGAAATAGCAAAGGACCTAGTATTGAGCCTTGAGGGACTCCATATGTAATCTTTTCTTCTTGCGATAGTTCTCCTTCGAAACAAGCAATTTGGGATCGTTGGGTAAAGTAATTTTGAATCCATCTTTGCTCTGCATGCTCGATACCATAAAGAGGAAGCTTTGAAATAAGAGTGGAGTGGTCCACTGTATCGAAAGCTTGACTTAGATCTATAAACAGGGCACCAGTAATGTAACCTCTGTCCATGTTTTTCTCACAATATCAGTTAAGTATACAACAGCCGAAGATGTTGAACGGTTTCTTCTGAATCCGAACTGTTGAGATGACAGAAACTTGTGATTTTCTTGGTATTCATAAAGCTGATTGTGAACAACCCTTTCCAGAATTTTTGAAAAGACGGGCAGTACTGAGATTGGTCTGTAGTTGTCGAATTCCTTCGCATTTCCACGCTTGAAGAGTGGAACGCATCGCGCTACCTTCCATTCCCGAGGGATGGTTGATGTTGTCAGAGAGATGTATGATGTGGAGGAGAGGATGAATAATTACTTTTGCTGCATCCGTCACAGTTCCTGGAGGAATGTTATCTATTCCAGGAGATTTTGATCTTTTCAAAGACATGAGCACTTTAAAACCTTCGCTTTTCGTAACTGGTTTGAAACGAAACCTCTTATTTTAGGGATTTACTTGATGTCTGATACCGTTAACATTTTGAGGGGCACAGGGTGGAAAAGCAGCTCGAAGTTTTGCAGCTACACTTGCAAAGAATTTTTGAAGCCACTTACGATTTCCTTTTTATCTTTTGTCACAATTGAATTTATATTGAATGAACTAGACCTTTGTTGGCATGGTTTGTTGTCAGGTAGGCATTTCTTTATTGCTTTCCAAAATCCCTTAGGGTTAGATTTGTTTTCTTGAATCAGTGTCTTGTGATGTTTGGCCTTTTTTCTCCTGATCATAGATGTGATGGCATTTCGTTTCCTTTTGTATGTTGACCAATGGTGTTCATTTCTAGTTTGTTTAGCTTTGCGATGATGGTATTCTCTTTCATGAATTGCCCTTTTGATTTCATTGTCCAGCCAAGGAAGATCTCGTCCCTTGACACTTCTCTCAACGAGAGGGGCATGCCGACTTAAAACTTTCAGAAAACAGTCTTTGAATAACTTCCAGCATCCATTGACGTCCTGTTGTGCTAATACACCATCCCATGAGACTGCTTTGAGGTCGTTCTGAAAGGTCTCATGACAGTATTTGCTAAAATTTCTGGATATAATTTTCCTTGGCTTTTTTCTTTGACAATTTATTTTCCTGACGATGGCAACTACGTCATGATCACTGAGAGATGAACCAAGGACAAAAGATGATTTCACATTCCCGGGATGGGTGGAGGCAATTATATCAATCAAGGTGCTAGTTTCAGGTGTTATTCGTGCGGGTTCTTTAATCTGCTGCTTAAAACCATAGCCAGCTACAATATTTTTTATGACTTTATGATCTGCATCTTTCATATAGTTACAATTTAGGTCACCCATTATGACTGCTTCTTTCTCCTCGGCGATGGTAGTACCCAACACATCATCAAATGATTGTTCAAAATCCTCATTTAGATAGCTAGACGTATCAGGAGGCCGTTAAAGAATTCCGACTAATAATGATTTCGAATTTCTCACATTTATTTCAAGCCAGCAACATTCGATACCTTCTACCTCTAGATCGTGCCTTCTGTCACTACTCATATTTTCCTTCACATAAACTGCTGCCCTCCAGGTCAATTTTTCCGATCGAGTCTGTGCAGCTCGTAACCAGGTATCCTTAATTCCGCATTTGACATCTCTGGATTTAAATGACTCTCGCTGATTCCAAACAAGTCAATACTCTGCATTTCATGTAGCAAAATCTTTAGTTGATCATGAACTCTAACTAGACCACAAACATTTTGGTGAAAAAGCTTTAGTCCTCTCGCTTTGGCATATGATTTTAACTCTGCAAAACATTCATTTTTAGTCCCTGAGTCGTCAGCTTCACGTACAGGCTGTTCACGACGTTCGTCCCTTGCAAGTACACATGTCTGACATTTTTGGCCCACCGTCGAAACATTGAGGTCTTCGACAAGGCATCTTAAATGCAAGGTCTCATCACAATTTATACAAATTGATCGCTTTTGATTCTTTCGGATGGTTTTATGACAGCCAAGACAAGTTGTTCTTGATACTGGCCCGGGACAGATTTCGATATCTCCAGCAACGAGGAGCAGCAATGTCACGAGTCCTCGGCGATGTGGCCTAAGCCAAAACAGATTTGTCTCCTTGTTTGTCCAAAGCGATGAGTATATGAATGTTTCTTCCAGTTTTCATTTGCTGTAATCATGTATCGACTCAGCTAATGCACAATAGCTAGTAAAACTGTGTTTTCTGCCTTTCTAGTAACAGGAACGCCATCTTGAGTGCGCTATTATCTGTTGATTGTTGATGCGCTATTACAACTTGTTGATTGCTGATGAAAAGTCACTTAGAGGTAACTGATGCCGGTCAAAGGTCTTTCATTTTAGGTGTTGCGCGTTGGTTTGGCACGACGTCTCGTCGAGAGCCCACATGAGGAGGTTGTAGGTCCTGGTCGTCGAATCATCTATCGATGGCCCAAACACAGGTGCGCTTGTAGCCCAGCATTTCCTTTGCATGGCCTTTTACAGATTTGTCAGGAGAAGCCGTTGGAGCTGCCTGAGCAGGCTCCTTTCTACGTATACGAGTTGCTTCTCTGCGTTCTGCTATTCGGACTTCCTTCCATACTTTGGGTCCTTCAAAAACACTCGTCCACCATTTGGAACGGTTAGTTGCAGCCGTCTCCTACTGAGGAGGGCCGCAACTGCTGATGTTGCTCTTGAGAGTGTCTTTGAACCTATCACGAGGCCTCTATTACGAGTGCCGTTGGTAAGTTGTCCGTAAAGAACCTGCTTTGGCAGTCTCCCTTCATCCATACGCACCACGTGGCCTGCCCAACACAGCTGTCTCCTGGTGAGGATGATTCGCATCTCTGAGGATCCAGCTCTGGCACATACCTCATCGTTCGTGATATAGTCGCTCCACTTGATGCCTATTATTGACCGTAGGCATCTTATATGGAAGGAGTTGATCTGTTTCACATGGCGAGCATACAGCGTCCACGCCTCGCAACCGTAAAGCAGTAGGGATAGAACGATAGCATTGTAGAGCGCAAGTTTTGCCTCTAGTCTGATATCGTGGCTACTCCATACCCGGCTTCTGAGTCTGCCAAAGGAGTGGTTCGCCTTGCCGATCCTGTGCTCTATATCCCTGTCACACTTGCCATCGATTGTGATTATGCTGCCGAGATATGTGAATGCCTGTGTGGCCACTAGCTCGTCGTTTCCAATCATGATTGAGGGTGAGGTGTAGTCGGCCCTCGGAAAGGGTTGATGGAGAACCTCCGTCTTCTTCATGCTGATGGTGCGTCCAAAATCCCTCGCGGCGGTGGCAAACGAATCTACAAGGCGCTGTATGGCTTCTTCCGTGTGTGCAAGCAGGCCACAGTCGTCCGCAAAGAGCAGGTCACGGATGAGTACCGATTTCACTTTAGTCTTCGCCTTTAGTCGTCGATTATTTTAGGTGAAGTGTACGAATTCAGGTCTAAAAGTTTCTAATTTTTTTTTCTGACCTTTTTATTGCATGTTTTTCCATATCCCAGTAACAATTATTCTAAATATAGTGAGCTTTCGTCCAATTCTTCCTTCTTCAAGCCTATTTTTCCAACTTTGATGCTAATTTTACTCCTATTTTCTATCAAAATATGAGCCAGAGTAAGAGTTTAACGGAACTCTTTTGACTTTTTGAAGCTTATGACGACACTGGCAAACTCTGTGTTCGCCTTGTCACCCAAAACTCTCCAATTAGCAAAGAAGCTCTTCAGCTGCTGCTCCAGTGCTAAACTTACAAGACGACGGCACTGGTTGCGAGTGCTAGATTTACTGCTGATAATGTATTGGCACTGTGGGAGAAAGCCCACCTTCCTACTAAACCACTAACGACCATCGCTGCTCTTTTAACCAAGCTAAATGCTGCGTTTCCTATTTTGAAGAAGAACCATAAGAGGGGAGCTGACGCTCAATAGTGTCGTGAAATTCTCTTCTGTCATCTTTAGCACATTTGTTTGACGTCAGCCATCACCAAATTGATTCCATGGTGAAGATTGAAGAAGACCTGCAATTATTGGGTGATCAAAGAGATAGAGTCGTGAAGATGAGAGAATTGAACAGAGAATTGGTGAAGAAGAAGAAGAGAGCAACAGAGAGAATCGAGGCTGAAGCGAAGAGAAAAAAGAGGGTGGAACGACGTACTGAAGCTGATGAAATAGCAGAAATAGTGGATGCGGTGGACGTGGAAGAGGAGACGGTGTCTGACAAAGAGGTTGCTGAAGAGCCCATAGCTTCTATGGACAATGACGAAGAAAGTTGGGTCACAGTGAATTTACCAAAGATGATCATGGAAAGTACAACCCTGTGCCAGACTGCTAATCGACAGGGATTGTCACATCGCCAAGTGTTCGCCACAGTTGCCTCTGTGATACAGTGCTCGTCCGGTGATGTTGAAAATTTTCTGTCTCCCAGTACTTCCCGAAGAAAGAGAGTGTCTGATTAAGAGAACCTCTCCGGAGAGATCAACCGTCAAGCCAATGAAAAAGAAGGTCCTTTTGTGATTCATTGGGATGGAAAGATAGCTGAAGACTTCCTTGAAGTAAAGCAGTGTGAATTGGTGTCATAATCACCGGTGGAGAATACGAGAGAAACGGAAATTACTTGGCATTCCCTGTGTACCAAGCAGCAGTGGCCTTAACCAAGCCAATGCTATTTTCCATCTTGCCAAGGAGTGGAATTCTGTAGATACGGTTGTTGGAATGATTTTTGACACAACTTCTAGCAACACCGGGAAGCATGCAGGATCTTCTGTCATCTCAGGGCGCCATTTCAAAAGAAAGCAGTTGTGGCTTGTTTGTCGTCAACATGCCTTTTTGCAGGTTGTGCGGAATGTTGGTAAAAAACTCTTTAGACCATCAAACCTTTGGACCATATTCTGGGCCATCAAATCCTTTCTTCACTGCAATCCAGAAGAAGTGTGTGGAGCTCAAACAGAACACTATGATTGTTGGTGGTCATATAGGAAATCATCATTTCCGCAAGCCTCGCGCTCATCACCAAGCCAGATGGATGGTAAGCCTAATTTATTACAGCAAATTTGGCGTTTCCGAGGACAATTGGACCTCTCAGTTGAGGAAAGGGAGAAACTTGGGCGCCTGAATCAGTTTGTCTGCCTTTTCTACGTCATCCCGTGGCTAAAAGCCGCTTTAGCAGCCGAAGCAATGGCCATTGACCTGCATTTAATGCAAGACATACAGCGCTATCAAAGGACGGATAACCTATTGGCTCGGGCCGTGCTGGCAGTTCTGGACCGCCACCTGCAGTTGCAGCTGCCAAGCTGCTGCAGCTCCTTCCGATCTGAAAGGTGGCACACCAGCAATGGAATTTCATTTTGGAATGGAAACAACCATAGCCGACACGACAACCGGTCAATCTTGGCTGCTCTTCTACCTGCTAAAGGTAGACTATGATGCAAAACGTTCTGGTGGTGAACGGGCAGTAAAACGGATCGAAAATTTTGTCACCAAGTTGACCAAATGCGAATGGCGACGCCAAATGTTGCTACAAGGTGTGGAAAACTGCAGAAGACCTGTGCCATGACAAATTCAGACTGCATATACAAAAAAAATAAAGCGAGACTTATAAATAGTGCAATAGTAGCAGTGAGTGAACTCGCATATTTTAAATGTTATTTAGCAACATCTAAACAATCACCAAATATGAAATAATTTTGTCGGAAACATTTTTATAACATTGCGAATATTTTCCTGGTTTGCATTTAAAAATTTCTTGAAAATTTTTGTACCACCCTAGTGAAACACCAAATATCAATGGACACTGAGATATTGCACAAAGGCTCTCATGACGATCCTTGTTTTTTCTTTGGGCATATACGTCTAAGCCCTTGCAAGAGCATGTAGCTTCTGACCTGCCTTTCTGCAAACTGTATAAAAAGTATTTAGCTTGCATAGCGTGTAAATTTTCTGATGGGGGTATCCATGCAGAAACGGCAAGTTCGTTTCCCTCTGTCGTTAAGACTTGATCTGGTAATTCTTACGAGACATGATCACATGATACACATGGTTCATGAATAATACGAACGATGATTACCAAGAGCTTCGCGTACAATTTGAAATGATGATGTAGAAAATTTTATCAAGCAGGGTCGTTTTTCATTCTAAGAATCCCGATTCATAAGGCAGGTATTAGACCATGGAAGGCTAATTGACCCTAGAAGAATGGCTATACCGTTCAGAGTCACGAGGCCTCCCTAATCTTCACCTTGTACTACAGCGAGGTGGAAAAAACGTATCCATTGTAGCCAACTGGTTCGTCGTATTATACTCTGAATTTACCTTGCGCTGTGTATGTTAACTTGCAGGAGACATTGGCTCTGCTCAAAGTGTTGACGTCACATTCACCATTGGTAAAAGTCTGACAGAACATTGTCACCCTGGCAACAGCTCTTACATATTTGTTATCCTGACAATAAATGAATATGACAAATGACAACAAGAAATCGTAAAAAAGAAAGAATTTCAAGCATTATTTTCATGGATACTGTTTACGCCAAAGAAGGCAGGTTGAAGAGCGATGAGAAAACGCATTTCTGACGAGGAGTTCCTGAGAACTCTCTCAATGAAACCACGCCTAGGGATCTCTACACGAGGAAATCTAAAAGCGCATGACTTTCCCAATTTGAGTCAAAGCTTAGGTTGACCATGGAAGACTTCTAGGCAAAAGAAGCAAATGATTTGGCGAGACGGCCATAAAATCATTATAGTTACAAACAGAGAGATATTTTGTTTGAAAGTTGTAACCATGGTATATCATATAACTTAATAAGTTGATGATAAATAAATTAATCAAATCACAATAGTCCTAGTCACAGAAAGTCCAGCATTCGAGACACTTCTCAAGCTTCTCACCGCCTTCTACCCGTCCACCCAGCAGTTTATCGGTACATGCCGTGACGCTGGGAGGAGGTGATGAGGTAGGAAGTTGCCAACCCTTCCTACCAATGCCAAGGCTCAGGGCAGTACCTCTCCAAAAATGTCTTTTGACACTCGTTTCGAGTAAGTAACTAATCACCAATTGGTCGACATTGTTCTGACAATCTTGGGAGTAATTTTCATGCTTCATGTTAGCTGGGATGTCAAACCAGTACCTTGGGGGCAATCGGTCTAAGAAGTTCCAATCTACGTATGAAGAGATGCAAACATAGACACCTGACACATGACAGTTACTTACAGGGGCATCGTCGTGCTCCGTTGCCCAGTTCGTAACAATCCACGCGTTCTCGATCTCCTTTTCTATTCTCTCTCCTTCCTCCTTCAGTCCAAGTTTTCTAATATGTGAGGCGAAAACCGTGTCTCTTTGTGATGATGGCCAGACCCGTTTATGAATCTGGTGAAATATCATGGTATTGTCGGATAGCGTTTCTAAAACTCGACACCGCTCAACAGTACCTGAAAAAATTCTCGTATGTGTTAATAAACATTCATACACCAATAATTACCATCTTAGCGTGGGCGAGAGTATGGCACAATTAAACGTTCACTGACGTAAGATAGTTTAATGGGAAGCCGATAATTATCACGTATGACTCAGAAGGTGGGAAGCTGCACGAGGAATCAGCTCAGGTAGATACCAGCTTCCTAGAATCTTTATGGAAAAAAGCGAATAATCATAAGGACAAAACGATATAAGAGGAAAGACGTACCATCCCAATCCATCCGTACATCTTTATCGAAAAAATAATGGCACATCTCACGACCTGTAACACCCTGCCAAAATCAACGATGATGAATAACCATTGGATGAATAAAAAGTATAACACAAAATTGAACATGGCAGAGATCCTTTCAGAACGACTCACCGCAGTTGTCACTTGGTCCTATCAGTTGCACGTAAATGAAGTCTGGGAAACAAAGGTGTATCATACAACCGTTAGGACATGCACATACTGTGCTAAATGCTAACGGTTCCATCACACCTTCGACAATTGCAATAATTTTTTTCAAACTTCATTCTTTTATGAAATACTTAAAATGCTACAAATACAAGTCTCGCTAAAAAGGTAACTTGCACTTGGCTGGCTTACAACGACTAACAGCGATAAAATTAAGAAAAAAAAAGAGAACAAGTTGTATTATTTAGTAAATATTTGTTAATATGAAAGAAATTCCGGGTTAGACCAAAGTGTGTTTCTCGAGCAAAAGGTGTAATACGTGGTACGAATAATGATTGATGAGATTTTGTTTAAGATATAATTGAGATGGCTTTGGTCGATTCCAATGCATTTACACATCTCCAGAAAAGAGTCAGATGACTGGCCGAAAATGCCTAAGCAGCTCATGGATAGATTAACGAATTGGACTTGTCGATAGCCGCAGTTGAGATCTTTGAGGAGAGGACGATATTTTTCTTCTTTACGGTGGGAGTTGATATCTAGATTTGTTTCGAAGCCCACGGTTAATCCAAGGATGTAGAGACAGTTGTTAGGTGACCTTAGAAGCAGGTCAGGGCGGAGGCTGTCACCAGTAACGATGCAAGGCGAGAGATAGGCAGGAAGGTCGACGTAAAGTTTGGAAGATCCTATCGCTTGAAAAGTTTGAGCAAGAAAGTTAAGTGCTGAATTGTGTCACCATGTAAAGCGTCCTTGGTCTAGGTAAGTTTTACAATCAGCAACAACGTGAAGGAATGACTCGAGCTGAGAGCAGGAGGAACAATCAGAGGTAGGAGAAAGATTCCATAGATAAAGGTTTTTCCTAGTGGCAAGAGTGTTATTGAGATATTTGATGGTGAAATTGAAAATATTGGTAGGGAGCTTACTCTGAGTTTTCGATCAAATTGAATTAAGTTGCTTTAAGGAATGATCAAGGAGAAAAGAGAGGAGGAAGCCTTGTGAAGGTAATTTGGACTGAAGCCTTTCGGTGTGATCAAAACGGATGGCGGATAGAACATGCTTTGTGTTTTTGTAAACATCATACTGAATATTGGTTCCACAATTGGTGCTTTTCCATAATCTATTTACTGTTTTGTCGCGCGATTGTTTCAATGAGGAGCGGAGAGCAGTTTGACATTGCTGGCATTTGAGGGAGGGAAGTTGAAGAGCCAGTCCAAAGTTTTTATGGGAGAGAATGATGGAACTTATAGTGGCAGAGATTGGCAGATACAGCCACTGACGAACGCATTTAGTGACAATATTATATAAATCTTCGCAAATCCAAGTCTTGGATATGGCAGCTACTGTAAAATGCCAAGGTAGTTTAGAAAGGAAGTAGCGATCGTAGGGTAAAAGTTTTTTTTTTTGATGAATGTGCAATGAATCAACGGTTTTAAGCATGTTTTGATGTGAGAATAAAAGGAGACTTTTGTGGTCATTGTTGTCCATTTCAAAATTGAAAAAGCGACCGAGATATTTAAAAGATTCGCCGTTTTTGACGGTAGGAACAAGAGCAGAGTTAATGAGGACTTTAGGCTGAAATTGAAGAGAGCGTGTGGAAAATTTCTTAATTCCAAAGGAACTGCATTTGTCAACCCGGATGAACATATTGGACCACTGGCACCATCTTGAGAAGCAGTCTAGTAGCAGCTGGTTTTCGGGTTCATTAGTTGTAACAACAGCTGCATCGTCAGAAAATTGGAACCAGTGGACAGGGTTGACCAGACGATCATGCTCATCGTGTGGTGAAAAGCCCAGTTGTTTGTATTTTTCTTGTTTGATGAACTGTATGAAAGTGTTGAAACACAAGTTGAATAAAAGTGGGCTTAGACAATCACCCTGAAGCACCCCACGTTTAAAAGGGAAACATGGAGTTGTGAAGTCTTCCGAGATGATGCATGAATGAAAATCAGTGTAAAGATTGGCAATGAGAGATTGGACAGAGTCTGGGATAATAATAATAATAATAATAAAAATGTTTGTATTTTTCTAAATTTCATTTTGATATATAAACTAAACATACAAATACAAATCTCTCTAATAATAGGTAACTTGTATTTGGCTGACCTAATTACAGGTATTTCTAGTATAGAAAAATGAATGAATGAATTAAATAACAAAATGACGATTGAAGAAAAAAAAAATTTAATAAGAAGAATTTAGGGTTGAAAAAAGACTGTTAGTAGGATAGGAGGTCTGGGTTAGTCCAGAGTTTATTATGCCTGCAGAATATGTAGTAAGTTGTACGAATGATTATAGTTGATAATTTAGTAGTAATGATGTAGTTATGATGTGCTTTGTCAATGGTTAGATCGCTACACATCTGAATGACGAAATCGCAAGATTGTTCAAAGATTCCAAGGGAACCTATTGATAAGTTCACAAATTTAACTTGGCGTTATTTCGATGTTAGGTCATTCAGAAGGTAGCGATATTTGGACAATTTCCTATCAGCGTTATTATCAAGGTTTGTCTCAAAGCCAACGCTCAATTCTAGAACATATAGAGTATTAGAAGGAGTGGAGATGAGCATGTCAGGACGCAGGTCGTCACCAGTGACGAGAGAAGGGGAAAGATATTGTGGGAGGTAAACATAGAAAGTACAGTGATTTAAATACTGAAGAATTGAGGCCAAGAAGTTTAGCGCAGAGTCATGTCTCCATGTGAAGCGGCCCTTGCTGAGATAAGATCTACAACCTGCAACAACGTGGAGAAGAGACTCTGGCTGGAAGCAAAAGGAGCAGTCAGAAGTTTGGGAGAGATTCCACAGCGTGAGATTTTTCCGAGTCGCAAGTGTGTTGTTGCGGTACCTGACAGTGAAGTTGAAGATGTTTTTGGATAATTTACGTTGGGCAGACGACCAGAGAGAATTTACAGTTTTCAAAAAGTGATTCAGGAGGAAACTAATGAGAAAGCCTTGAGAGGTTAAGTCAGATCAGAGTTTGTCTGTATGATTCTGACGCATTGCCTCTAAAACTTGCTTAGTGTTTCGGTATGTATCATATTGTATGTTCATACCGAAACTAGTACTTCTCCACAGGGATCTTATTGTATCATTCGATGAAGATTTCAGGGCGGTACGTAGGACAGTTTGAAATTGCAGGAATGTTACAGAAGGAAGAAGGAGATTCAAACCAAACTGGTTTCGAGGAAGACTGATACCACTGAGGGTGGCGCTAATTGGAAGATCTAACCATTTTCTCACGAATCTTACCACAACGCTGTCGAGATGCTCGATGGCCCATGTCTTGGAAAGATTAGCAACAGCTAGATGCCAGGACAGCTTAGAAAGAACGTAGCGTTGATAGAGGAGAATAATAACAATAATAATAATAATCATCATCACCATTATCATCATCATCATCATCATCATCATCATCATCACCATCACCATCGCCATTATCATCATCATCATCATCACCATTATCATCATCATCATCATCATCACCATTATCATCATCATCATCATCATCACCATTATCGTCATCATCATCATCATCATCATCATCATCATCATCATCACCATTATCACCACCATTATCATAATCATAATCATAATCATAATCATAATCATAATCATCATAATCATCATCATCATCATCAGCATCAGTTTCCGGCTTGGCTACAACAGCAAGGCCTGGCTCCTAAGATGCGGCCTTAAAGATTGTTTGTCAAACACAAACATTCGAAATTTCTCATTTAGTTGGTAGGGTATTGAAGTATATACTATTCCCCAAGTATTAGGAAAAGGGATCTTAAAAGCCACCATTCATGTGCCACCATCAGAGTTCAAACACGGTTTGTGAATAAGACAAAGTGCGAAAAAAGTTGAAGTTACATGTAATAGTTTGCATACCTTTACAATGTGTGATGCTTTCAAAGGATCACATACAATTCCTTCTACTTCGTAATCCTTTCTGTAAACCTGTAAAAATAAATACTCTCATAAGACATGTGAAGCGACAAGCTAGAAAACCACTGAAGGGAATTTACAAGCCGAGAGATGGTCCATTTAGTGTAGAATGTACTAAACGAGAGAAATGGTTGTCCAACAGAAAACACTGCATTTCTTCGGATATTGTGGAGGAAAGGGCAAATCGAAGCAAACTTGGTTCTCTCAAATCCTAATAAAAATTATGCCATTTTTATCATTATCATTGTTACTAGGCAGTTCGAAAAACAGGTTAATGAGCTTAATGCTTCACACGATTAAACACAGGCCGGGTACAAAGGCCGGCAAGTATCCAACATTTAGTTTAATCAATCAAGAAACACAGGCAGTAGGGGGCTGTTTTCCCGCTGTAAGCAATGGGGTTGCCTCTGGGGAGTGCCAAAGATTGCTTGAGTTGAGATCAAATCAAATTGGTTGTTTAAACCGCGAGCAGCGCCTTCGTTTAAAAGGGGATGGAAGACATTGTCCAAGAATTAAGTACCAATGCAGAGCCAGTGATTCTGTCTATGCAGGCTTTATGTGGTGGTGAGAATGAAGACGGAAAAGAGAGGTTTTTCTACTGGCCTTGTTTGGTCATGGGAGATATATCAAGGGTATGTTACACTTTGTTAGCATTTGCCTTTCATCGAATTTCGTCTTTACAACATAACATTGTCTTGACATTTGTTTGAAGACTTTGCAAGCTTACTGTAAGTTGTTTTCATGGCTACAATTGTCATCATCATCACACTCATTGATAATCCTAACCATAATAATCCCCATCTTTAATCATTACCACCACCACCCCAATTAATCATAATTACTATCACATTAATCATCATCCCCATCTTTAGTCATCATTGCCATCTCCAATATTCTTCACAATGATTAATTATCACCTTCATCACCCTCATTAATGACCGCCACCATCATCAGTGTAATGAACGTTGGAATTGCGGAGGAGGTCCGGGGGATTGGGAGAGAGGAGTAGCACGAGGGAAGGAAAGAGAGTAGCTTTGACGGAAGGATTTATGAAATAAATGAAAACGTTAATTTAATCGCATGGAGCAGAGTTTTTTTATGGTGAAAATCTCTATAGAACGCGGCTTCGAGGACGTTTTTACTATAGTTCTGACAATCACAATCGTGCCGCATGTGTACGTACCGCTAACGGACAAACCACGCGTTCCGTCATCAACCTCTATCCACTGCAACTTTCCATCGAATAACAGCAGCCAGAAGACGCTGCTCAAGCCACAGAACAGTACGCTACAGACTCTCGGTTGACTCGTAGCGCTGCACGCGCGACTAGGGACATTATTAAAGCCCAACTAATCGCTTCTTCAGAGGATTACTTTTTTCGCCGGCCCCCAGTATGTCAAATAAGTCCGGGCCCTAAAGTAACCGGAACAAACCAGTAAGTGTTTGAACCTCGCTCTTTTGTATTAACTTTACATTTATTACTCACTTCGTTTCAATTCGCACTCGTATCACACGCTCTGTAATATTCGCACGAATCATTGCCTCTCTCTCCGCACTCCACACTTGCCTTAGCAACGTCTACCTAACACAAGGGCGGGTGTACTGGATATAGTACTCAGTGGACACAGCGGGTGTAACCTATTAGTTACAAATACAATAGAGTATATACGAATGACCCAGCGGTAACAATTTTCTACGTGTCCACTTCACCATGCAACACTGCGGTTGCCTGATTATAACGATGATCCCGATTGGATCTCTAACAACTGTACGACGAAGTAAATCAACGGGACTCACAGTTCACTGCATCGAACTTGTCTTGTCTGACCTTGCTTGTCTGCACCAGTTTGGTTCCAATCGCAGCATACGAGTAACCGTCACTCGGGTCTTACGCAACGCTCGGTCACACACTCTCTAACACCTTTAGAGTCTATCTGGCTTGCGTGACACCGGACAAAGGGGAAAGGGGCGTTTATATACCCTATGCCCGGGGAATGTCCTACGACTACCTGCGTGTGTGAGGACACCAATTAATTAGTACATAATGTTCTAACTATCAAGGATTAAGTCAGAGCGCCAAATATGCATCCTTACAATGAACGTTGGAATTGTGGAGGATATCCGGGGGGATTGGGGAGGGGAGTAGCATGAGGTACGAGAGAGGGTAGATTGAACGCAAGGATTACTAGATGGGGGGACACGACCACGAAGGGACACGAACTCTTTGAAGGATTGAGAAGGTGAGCAAGGATTGCAGTTCGATTTTGTAGAGGAAATTTTCGAAATGGAATCAACGGAAACAAAGAAAACTGTGGAAAAGGAGGTGATCAAGATCAATATGTACGGGGAGCAGATAAAGGCAGCTCTAGAACAGGAAGAAATGGGAAAATTGAGCCGATTGTGTAATGTTACGGTCCCAAACAAGCTGAAACTGCTAGATGAACTAATCGAGAAGACAAGTGAGCTGATGATCGATGAAGATGAACCAATTGCAGCGGTACAAGGATGGATTAAAGGTACACGATACGAATTTCAGGGGGCTATTTTGTTGTATGAAAAGGGCAAGGTGTTAGTTGAAATGCATAATTCAAAATTAGATGAGTTAGCTAAGGAGAAAGTACTAAGTCAGGAAAGGAAAAATAGAGAGGATGAAAGGAGATAAATGTGGGAATATGAGGAACAGCTGAGACAGGAGAAAATGAAAGTAGAAAGAGCAGCTTGGAAGGAACAACAGAGAAGCACGATCGAGACCAAGGAACGGGAAATTGAGATTGAAAAAAGGGCAAGGGAAACTGCAGTCAATTTACCAAAATTGAGTATTGCACCTTTCAAGAGTACCCCAAAGGATTGGATAAGATTCTCTAGGCATAGAGGAACATTTACGACAACGGAAAAAAGAGGGCCAAGATGCTTTTACTGTCCAAAGAAGCACTGGCCAGATCAATGTGATACTGTCATAAACAAAAAGGAAAGAAGAGAAATTCTGAAAAGAAATGGTGCTTGTTTTAAGTGTCGAGAGAACCACTTAATGAAAAGTTGCACAAGAAGGGGCTGCTTTATATGTCAGGGGAACCATCACTCAAGCTTATATGAAGAAAGAGATCAGAAGCCAGAAGAAAGTCTCATTTCTTACAACCCATCTAGTGACTGTATCATGCCACTGATCCCAGCAGAGGTAAAAGGGCAACAGATATGGGGAATACTAGATACTGGAGCCACCAAAAACTACATCAGTAGGAAAGCTGTGGGGCTATTAAAGCTTAAGCCACTGAGATGGGAAACCAATAGTTTGAGAACAGCTGCAGGCCAAACAACAGCTAAAAGAGGGCAGTTTATGAAATAAGAACCTACACTGTGAAAGGAGAGAGTTTCAGATTTGAAGTTGTTTGCTTAGATCAAGAAAACTTCTCTAAGGTAAGCAGAACACCGAGTGAAGAATTGAAGTTCAAGTATATCCATTTGAGGGGTTTGTTTATCCCAGAGAGCAAAGATGGAGATTATGAAATTCATGTTTTAATTGGTGACCCTACATTCACTGATGTTAGAACTGGGCACTGCAGGAAAGGAAGGAAAGGGCAACCCATAGCTGATGAAGCATTACTTGGGTGGGCTGTACATGGAGAAAGAATAAACAGTGATCAGAGCTATTTCACACAAACAATAAACGAAAATTATGAATAACTGTATAGATTGGATGTGCTAGATGTAGAAGACAGGAAAGAGTTTATCAAGAGGAGATTATGCAGGAATTCATGGAAAATATACAACACCACGCTAATGGTACATACAAGGTTAAAGTTCCTTGGGTTGAAGAAACAGTACCACAGAATTCAAATGAAGGACAAAGCAGAGCAAGGCTGAAAAATTTGCTATCAAAAATGAAGGGAGATGTCAGAGAGAAGTGTGATGCCATTATAAAGGAGCAACTGCAGCTAGGGATTATAGAGGAAGCACCAGACAAATCAGAGGGTAAAAGGCTATTTTATATGCCTCATAGACCAGTTGTTAGGGACGGAGCAGTTAGCACCTAAGTTAGAATGGTCTTTGATGCAAGTGCAAAGCCATCCCAAGAAGAGTATTCAATCAATGAGTGTATGAATCCTGGCCCCCCAACCCAACCTCTTTTATGGGACATTCTTATAAGATCAAGATTAGCACCAGTGTGTATAGTGGGGGATATGGAGAAAACTTTTCTGCAGGTAGCACTGGATGCAACTGACAGAGATGCATTCAGGTTTATTTACAAGATAAGGAATAACCCTGAGAAACAATATAGATTCTGCAGGGTACCATTTGGGGGAGAAAACTCTCCCGTTATGCTGGGGGGAGTTATTAAGTACCATCTGGAAACATCAGAGGGAGCAGAATCAGTGAAGGAAGGGTTACAGGAGAACACATATGTAGACAATGAAATGGGACTAGTATCCACCGATGAAGAGGCAAAGGAATTCAAACGTTGTGCAACAAAGAGCAAGGGAAAGTTTCCCCTTGGTAAATGGGCGTCCAACATGGAAGCGCTGAATGATGACAAGGAAAGAGTACAGACTAAGTTATTGGGTGTGGGTTGGAACAAGAAAGATGACACATTTGCAGTAGAGCTAGAGATCAATGAAGCAACAATTGTTAGCAAGAGAACAATGCTAAAGACACTTGCAAGTTTTTGTGACCCCTTAGGTCTTATGTCTCCAATTCTTGTTGAGGGCAAGCATTCATATCGATTAGCGGTTGATGAAAGACGGAGCTGGGACGATGAAATCAGCACTGAGTTGAAAGAGAAATGGGTTAAGTGGCTGCATAGGTTACATAATGTCAAAGTTCAAAGGTCAGTTGCGCCATATTTAGAAGACATTACAACGATAGTATTACATCACATGATGGATGCCAGCTCTAAAGCAGTTTCGGCTCAAGACAGTAGCGATCGTGATGCAACCAAATGGATGACCCAAGCACTATTAACATCTAAATCAAGGATTACGAAAAGAGGACTTAGCATTGCAAGACTGGAACTGGTTGCATGTCTAATGGGCGCAAAAATAGCAGCAAATACAAATAAAGCACTAGGGAGATGGCCAATAACAGAGAACTAGTGCTGGACAGACAGTCAGGTGGCCCTTTGCTGGATAGAGAGACCATTTAGAGGATGGAAGTCCTTTGTTTCGAATCGTGTAAAAAAGATCAAGCAAATAACTGACGAAATTAAAATGAAATGGAAGCATGTTCCTACTAAAATGAACCATGCAGATGCTGGTAGCCGAGGTGCCTCATACAGCCAGTTAGATAAGATGGGTTGGTGGAACGGACCATCCTAGCTAATGGATCAAGGCAAGTGGCCAGATCAAGTGAGCCTATCTCATGAAAATAATCAAGAGATACAAGAGGAGGTTAGAATGACTAAAGAGCAGGTACTAGTCATTTCTACAACGGAAAAAGTGGCAGATGCATTATTGGAAAAGACCACGTTAAAGAGAGCTAAGAGAGTCATATTTTGGTGTTTAAGATTTTTCCACAACAGTAAATCAGAAATGCTCAAAGTTCAACGAAAGTCGGGATAACTGACAACCGAAGAAGTCGAAAAGGCAAACAGCTGTTTGATAATAAATGCCCAATAAGGTGTTGATTTTCAAAGCCGAGAAGCGCAGAAGTTAGGATTGACACTATTCAATGGCGGAATTGTAAGATGCGTTGGCAGACTTCAGGGCGAGGAACCAATATTCATACCGGGGGACTCTATGTATGCTACAAAGTTGTGTGAGGAAAAGCCCAAAGATGTCGGACACAAAGGGGTTAGTATCACTATGGCAAAGTTTAGGGAAAGATATTGGGTACCAAGACTGAGAACGATACTAAAGAAAGTAAAGAGGAAGTGTGAAAAGTGTAAGATCATGGCTGCCAAGCCTTATCCAGAGCCACAAAGAGATTTGCTGCCAGAGAAAAGAGTCACTGTAAAGTATCCTTTTGCAGTTACAGGGGTTGATTTTGTTGGCCCCTTTCACCTTAAAGAAGGAAAACAGGAAACTAAAGGATACGTTGTGGTATTCTCTTGCGCAACATCCAGAGCAGTCTATTTCACAGTCACAAAAACGATGGAAACGAAAGAGTTCATTGACAAATTAAATGAGTTTATAGCAGCTAGACCTCAAGATATCATAAGTGATAATGCCAAGACGTTCAAGGCAGCTGCGAAATTCATGGGGAAGTTACGGAAAAGTGAAGAGTTGCACACATATCTCTCAGATCAAGATATTATATGGGATTTTATTTTAAGCAAAAGTCCTTGGAGAGGGGCATTTTATGAGAGGCTTAACAGAGATTTGAAAAGCATATTATTTCAGAAGCTAGGGAGAAGTTATTTACCATTTGATGGGTTTTGCAGAGTTGTTAAAGATACTGAAATAATTTTCAATAATCGGCCATTACAGTGTGTCGAGGATGAAATAGGCCCTAAAGTTTTAACTCTAAATAGCATAATTCATGGAAGAGAGATTTACACACTCGAAGAAACCGACATGGGAGAGACAGCCAACAAAATTGAGAAAAGATTGAGGAAAGCAAAGGATGAGATGTGGAACAGATGGCGCACGGAGTATGTAAGAGCATTAAGAGAAAGACATGACATCACACAGAAGAAGCAGTACCATCCAGAGCTAGGCGAGGTGGTGTTGGTTGTTTCCGACAGCAAAATAAGCACGAGTGGCATCATGGACGAGTCTGTGAACATTTAACAGGAAAGGATGGAGTGGTGCGAGGAGTACGGATGATAGTTGGAGGTAAGATGTGGGAACGCCCTACACAACTTGTTTGCCCCCTTGAAATACGATCAACGATGACAACGGTAGAGTTGAACAAGCGAATGGCCATTGCGAACAAGGAGTATCCCGAGTCTGAAGTGCCAAGACCGAGGAGACTGGCGAAGATGGGCGCATGCAAGAAGATTTCGAGAATTGCAGAAGATAAAGAACGATATTAAGTAGCTGAACGTTATAAGTAGTAAAATTTAAACTTTGTATAAAATTTAGGGGAGTGTAATGAACGTTGGAATTGCGGAGGATATCCGGGGGGATAGGGGAGAGGAGTAGCACGAGGTACGAGAGAAGGTAGCTTGAACGCAAGGATTTATGAAATATATAAAGCGTTAATTTAATCGTACGAAGCGGAGTTTTTTATGGTCAAAATCTCTATAGAACGCGGCTTCGAGGAGGTTTTTACTATATCCTTTCGTGCCGTATTGAATGCCTCTTGAGGTGCATTGGTACGTCTGGCTCTAGGGTCATTCCCGTCGCTGTCCAACTTTATTTGATGTGGACATCTTCGCCATTTTGGTTCGGCCTAATGGGCCTTCCCTTTGACGGGTTCAATTCAGCACAATGTTCAGCCGTATGAAGCATGCCATTTCTACTGCTAGATCCCGCTCGTCTTCTTCCAAGCTGATCATAAACTTTTGCGGTATTTAGCAGAACAGCCTTCGTTCAAAGAAAACTACCACTTTTTTTGAACGATTTAAGTCGCGCAATCACCCTAGATTTGAACAATTTAAAAAAAATAGCTACTCAATATCACATGTGTATTTGTACCATCAAATACGATTACTCAATTAATTTATGATAGTCACTATTGCATTGCAGTTCATACAGCTGACAGAAAAAGATAAACTATGACCTACACAGGTATTTTCCTGTGAAAAGGAGCGTAGCTGCAAAGTTTTTTCCTTTTATCGTTTGCAGACTTCTGAATACCTATTGTACGGAGCTCCACGCCGTCCCTGTCAGGCAGGGTACAAAGACAGGCAAATGTCCAACTAGTTTAATTCATCAAGTAAGCATCAGGAAGCTTGAAAAATCACAGTGAATCAATGAAAAGGATGAATTTTTTGTAATTTTACAACCTCTGAATACCATGACTATGAGGCAGAGTCTGGATAAACAGGCAGAATTCTCCTTTTCTCTTATTTATTCTGCAACATCCACTCAGTCCATCATCATCTCTAACTTATAAACCCCCATGCACTCTTCCTCACCGAAACAAAAATCAAACGTCTCGATCCCAATGGTAATACAATTCTCTTTGCTCATCTCAAATTCCCAGGTTACGAGCTATTATCATCCTTCTTCCCTAATGGTGGGGTTAGTGCATTTATTCGTTCTAATGTGAAGACCTTACACCTCAAACAATTTGACCTTTCTTACCCTGGCTTTCAACTCTTGTGGTTGAGACTTTCCCTTCCACATACCACAAAGTACATTTGCACTCTATACCGCTCTCGTAACTCAAACAGCCATGAACTTCTTCTCGACCACCTTTCTAAATCAGATAAAACCATCACTTTACAATCTCCACGCTCTGAGATCATTTTCCTTGGTGATTTCAACGTCCACAACTCTGACTGGCTCACCAATTCCTCCAATGTCACCAACCCTGCTGGTCAGGATGCTGAGGCCTTGCCATTATCATTGACTTGACATAGGTAATTTCAGAGCCCACGCGCGTTCCTGATCGTGGAGGAGACAAAGCAAATACTCTCGATCTTTTCCTCACATATAATCCTAGCATTTACTCTCCTCCTACCGTTAGCTCTCCTCTTGGTAACTCTGATCATTGTCTCATAACCTTACGGCATGACTTCCTCCCTCACCTGGATAGACCCTTTGCTCCGCAAAGAATATTCCACTACAGCAAGGCTGAGTGGGACTCCCTTCGCACTTTTTACTCTTCTTACCTTTGGTCTTAAGGCTTTTCAAACGATCCTCACTCTTTTGCTTCTTTCAGCAACAACGCAATACTTTCTGGCATGGATATTTTTATTCTCTCTTCATACAAGGCTGGTAAAAAGATTCCGCTAAGTGGTTCAATTAACAGTGCAGCAAAGCTGTGAACAACAAAACCACTACTTCAAGGAATGGAAGCGACCTTAAACCCAACATTCAAGAACTTCTTTCATCCCCTCACGCAAGATTTGCTCCAAAAACATGAAAAATCCCAAATCATCTTTTGTCCAACGCATCAATAAACAAATCGCTTCCTGCCAGGCTGGTTCTCGCTCCTTTTGGCCTGTGGCTTAAGTTGTCTCTCAAAACTTTTGCCTATCATCTTTCCCTCCACTAAAAACAGCTCTGATTCGTCTTCCACCACTCCTTCATCCAAGGCCAAGTCTTCTGTGTCAGTCTTTGCCTCCAACTCCAACCTGGATGACTAAGGATTCCAACCTCATCACTTTCCACTCTCAAAATTCACCATGTCACCCATTCAGATTTCCACACTAAAAGTCCGCCAAACCATTTCCAGCTCGAAAACTCCAAATTTAAAGGCCCTCATGGTATTACAGCAATAGTTCTCAAAACCTGTGCTCCTTAACTTCCACCAGTTCTTCAACTATTTCAGCTCTCCTACACTCTTGGCAAATTTCTACCTCCTGGAAACTAGCCCTCATTGCTATGTTAGGTGTAAACTAAGTTTAAAGATCCCTCTATCTTTAGGCATCAAGCCCAAAGCCATTCGACTCATGAACAATCCTAACCTCACCAAATCTCTCCAACCTCGTTCTTATCGTCATTTAGTTGGATATCTTTCCATCTTTTACAGATACTGTCATGGGCATTGCTCTCAGGAGATCAGGGAGATTATTTCTGCTCCTCTGAGGTGTATCAGGACCACCAGAAGCTGAACTAATTCACACCCTTTCCAAGCTTCACTGCCTAATCCACAAACTCTATCCCAGAAATTATCATTCATCCCTAGAGCATGCAATTTATGGAACATTTTGCTTTCTTCTTGCTCTCCTGAACCTTACAACTTGCCATCTTCCAAATCAAATATTAATAAACTTGATCTGATCTCTCTCTCTCTCAAGTCTCTCTCTCTCTCTCTCAGTCAGAGTCTCTCTCTCCTGTAACCTTTAGCTTTCTTCTTTCTTTCTTTGTTGGGGCTTCGTATAGGCTGCCATGACCTTTCCTCAACATAACTCATTAAAAAAAATTGGAATATTTCTTTATTGTCTGTGTTTGTAAATGCTTAAATATTGGTACTAAAGCAACGGAAATTCCTGAAATAGCAACAGCGAATGCCAAACAAACCTGCAAATCTCCATCTTCTAGAACAAGATCCCAGCCGCTATTTTCATGGTTCACTTTTTCCTTGACTAATTCAACACTTTCCTTTACTTTATTCTGGACCTGTTATTGAACTCAAACTATCAATGAATTTATGGGGAAGAAAAGAGGAAAACTTTAGCAAAAGCAACAGGAATGTGGAGAGGACTAACAGCTTTTCTCCTCAACACTGATACAGACCGAAATATGAAACGTCTGCAATGAAACTCACAAGAAACTAACAATATAGATAGATAGTGCCCAATAGATAAATTGCTGAAATATCGACAAGATCTTAATCAGGAGCAAAAAAATGACTGCAATGATCAGGGTCACGCGAAAAATTGTACCATTTTCTGTGCCACTTCTTCTCCAAACAAGGAAAATTTAATATACAGCTTTTATGCTCGAAAATTCGAACATTTTCCTCATTACTTACGCATAATCCTTACAGGGCATTCAATAGATTATGACCATATCTTGTTGTTTACGGAATTTTTTGCTACGAGGGCCTCAAAAGGCGATACCAGTCACAGTCATTATTAAACAAATCATTGTTGGGATCTTGAGCACGACATTTGTTTAACAAGCTCTGAGGTGGAAATGCAAAGACAGGGGAAAGCATCAATTGACTTCCAAAATACAAACAAGAAATATTTATAAATATAAATGGTACCAATACCTCTTCAGATAAGCGATGCTTTGTAGTTTCTTCAAAAACAATGTCATCTCGAGGAGGTGGAATTCTCTCTTTTGTACTTAAAGTCTAATGAAAAAATCAATGAAACTTGCCGAAGCTTGACAAATATTGAATAAAAATGGCTCCAACTATACCGATACCAGATGTCCTAGATGTGCGCTAATTCTTTCAAAACAGCGAGCTCATTGGAACTAATAAGGCCTTTCATCTGACGCTTCGCACAGCACGACAAGGAGGCTGCGAATCTCTTTTACATTCATTTCAAAACTTTTTCTATTTGCTTTTCAGGATATTGTCGCATAAACATACATTCACGTGCTAATGATTTTCAAATAATGAACCTTGCCACTTGCAAGATTCCAAACGACTTAAATTAGAGATTGGAAGCATACCAGTTGCGACTCCTCGTCCTCTCGGTCCAGAGCTGTTTCTACAGCATCAAAAAACTCCTCTTCGTTTAACTTGCTGTAAGGTCCTTCCTAAAATCGACAAATTACAAAGACCTGAAAAATCTAGAGGGCTTCCAGCAGAAGTTCAACACAGCAGTTGTATAAGCTTCTGGAAGTTTTAACAGAAACTGTTCTTGAAAGGGACTTTGAGACACTGTTACAATACAATCATCGCTTACTACATTGGAACTTTATTTCAACTTGACCGTTCTTGTGATTAGCTAACCCAAGTGAAACTACCCAAGTAATTAACATGTGTATCCTTGACCATAGAGAGGTGGAATTTTCAAGGAAAATGACAGTACAAACTGGCAGAGCAGAGTTGGATGCTAGAAAACACTCAGTCTTGGTACGACCACGACTGGATGACCTGTCTATGTCATCACAGAAAATTTACTTTAAAACAGTCGATACGAGCGAATATCACGAGGCACCTTGCTAGAGAGAAACTTTCCTGAGCCATGGCCTTGGAGGGTAATTCCTTCCTCGCCACAATCTACTCCTAGATTTACACCAGTTATCCATTTAGGTTTGGTAAGACGTTGCAGTAAGTAGTGCCGTACGATTCAGCGTGAGGACTCGTAACACAGGGGTTGTCAGTTCGATTTCTACACGTGTCACAGTGAAAGCGCCATTGGCGAGGAAGGCAGCGGGAAACCACCTCATCATATCCACTTACCTTTAAAAACCCAAGAGCCCTGTCTCTGATTCCTGCTAAGGTCGAAATTGAGCATGCTGCGCAGGTTTCTAACTAGTTGTAGGACACAAAGCAGCCCGACAATAAGGAACTTAAGCATGGGCAGTGCCTAACGGCCTCAGCCAACATTTGATACACACGTAGTAAGTAGTGGCAACTACAGTAAGATCAAATAGCTGTTACCAACTTGTCTATTTTTGCCTTTTTATACAGAGCCGAAGCAAACGTGATGGTCGCTGTGCATAGAACACAAAAACATTGGCAGCTCAACAACGAAACAAAAAATGCTAGCCTTTTATTGTAGATATTATCTCAAAGGCAATACAATAGGCTCTTCATAACAGATGCTATCTCATTTACACATTAAGCAACAGACAATTTATTCAACTCGAAGTGGCGTATATAATTGAGGAACGCTATACATGAAAAAGTATCTCGCATACATCTACATTAAATTTGCAATTTGGTTACAAATATTTTACTACTGAGTAATAAAAATGTGACTTAGATTAATGTTTTTCTTCTGCTGTCTTTTGACCCTGCAATAGCTTTAAGTTGATAACATAAATACTGATAGTAAACGATGGAAAAAAATTAGCTGGCAAGCAAACGCCGATAAAGGACTAACCTCATAATCCGGACCTCCTACAAAGGACGAGACTTTCAATTTTTCCATGGCTTCTTTTAGTTGCTCTTGGGCTTTTCTCCGCCTCTCTCGCTCCTAAAATATGAAATTTCATGCTTCAAAAGCACCTTCCTTCTCTTCAAAACAAGAAATAAATAATGCAAAGATTGGGTAAGAATGACTTATACATGGCACCGCCATGAAAAATCAGTCACTGTTAAACTTAAGAAACAGATTCAGCTACCTAAAACATAACTGTATTTGCTACATGACGCTTGCATTACATTTATTTGCCATCCACGCAACGAATTCACATATAATCAAAATATGAAATTTATTTTTATATTCATGAAATTAATGAGATAAATTCAACGCGAAAAACAAAGTTACCATTGATCCGTGAATGAGTTTTCACAAACAGTTTGCGACAGTCAGGGCCTTCCTCGAATCTTATCCTCTCCGCTACATACCTATTCCAGAGTCAGTTCGTTGAGTCGGCCAAAAGGGAGCAACAAATTTACAAACCCTTTTGAGTATAGGGTACAACTCTTCATTGCCTCCTGAAGCACTTGTGCATTCTTTCTTGCTGCTAATACCCTTTCGGAAGTTATGGGTGCCCCAAGGGGAAAAAAGACGGAAAACATAATGTTCAGCCTAACTGCTACTCAAAATCAGATTTAAATAAACTATCTCTTATAGAGGAACATATAATTATAACGCTATGCTCTGGCAATCTAAGAATCTGGCAAAAGACAGTTAATTTCTAGCATCGAAATTTGACAAAGCTAGCAGTAGGGAAGAAGTCTTAAGCATTTCGAATTCAGAGGATTGGCGTTTTCAATTCATGCCAACTCCGAAGCACTCCTGTGCATTTTTTCAATAAAATTTCCAGTCACTTTTCCTTTATTTGACCTTGATAATTGCATAACAGAAGACATTTTTGGCAAAGTGGCTGGGGAACGTACCTACTATACTGCGGGCACGAGATCTTTTCCACCCTTACGCAAGTTTATGAGTACATTCTACCTATCCATCTAGAAGTAAAATGGGCGTTTGGCGTGATGCTTGGAAAAAAGGGGAGCGATGAAAGAAACCGACTACTTTAACTCACAAAACTGTGGCTCAGGATGGCACTTCCCAATCCAGGTGGCCCCCAAAGCTCGATCAATAATTGTAACAAGTCTGCAACGAAAAAGGCTGGGTTTCATTAGGTAAGCATTTACAGCAAAGAATTACATCCATTGCGTGCTAAGAAGAAACATCCAACGCTCTTGACAAACCTTTTCAAGCCTTCGCTTCCACTGATCTTCTCTCTTTGACATGAGATCAATGCAATGCGATAAAACCTGAAGTACTCCATCGGTTGTTGCTTTAAACGTAATCGCCTCGCCACGAAAATCCACCGTTTGCATACGATGATATGAATGCATCAAATGATTTCCATCACGAGGAGTTGGTGTGACTGAAAGATCATCTACAAGCAAGCCGATATTTGAAAAAAATTATTCTGCAATAGCAAAAAGTAGAAATAATGATGCAGCCACTTGGGGAAGGGGGTAATCCAGCCCAGCTGAGTGACGGTCACAAGCTTATGTAAATGCAAAGTGTTGCCGGACAGGAAGGGCATCTGCGGGGTAAAACACTAGCTCCAAACCAAAAGCTACGGAAGAAGTCCCAGAAAATATGGCTTTCAGTCCAGTGCAGCTCTTAAATGGGCAGAGAATGGCAAGAATCCCACGGTTAGCGAAAACAAATGATAGAAATAGGCGATTCAAAACATCTGCCATAAAAATTGATGCCCTGAATCTTGGAAGTATGACTGGAAAAGGAAGGGAGCTGATGAGCAAGATAGAAAGGGAACAAGACAAGAAATCTTGGAGGAGGATTTAAGTTGTTTTATAGTGCAGCAGATGAGGGAGGAAGAAATGTTGTAGGAATTGTGTTGAACGCTCCCCAAAAAGACAACATGGTTAGAACGACAAGACTGAATGATAGAATGATGGGCATGAAGGCGATAATTGGAGGAGTGATTTTCAATCTAATCAGCGTATATGCGCGCAAAGTTGGTTGATGAAGAAGAAAAGGATACACTTTGGGAAGATCTAGATGGGCTTTTGTTCTGATATGCTTGGTGGTGAAAGAGTAGCAGTGGTAGGTGATTTTAATGGATACATAGGATTTAATGACAAAGCAATTGAAAGGATTCATTGTGGCTATGGCACAGGAACGGTTATTAACGAAGGTTAAAAACTGATTTACTTGGCAGTTTCCTATGAGGTGGCAATATTGAATTCGTTTTATTGTAAGATATATTACATTGCATATGTAAGCAGATACCATGGAGCTCAGCTGGACTACAGTTTGTACCGAAGAGCTCAAATGAGCGAATTTGATAACTGCAAAGGCATTAAATGAGAAGGAGTTGTAAAACAGCACCATACAGTTCTTGGAGAGGTAAACTTAAAGAAAGCAAGAAAAGGAAAGATCAACACAGAAGATTACATGGTGGAAAATGTAAGATGCAGAACTGAGAGGGAGCTTCGGTCAAAAAGTATTCAGTGATACTGAGCTCAAAGATGATGTAGAAGAATGATGGCAGCACAACTCACAAGCTATCTTAAGAATAGGAAAACAAGTATTCGGAAAGATATCGGGCAAGGCGCACCGGATGACAAAGAGACATCGTGTTGGAGTGAAGAAGCTGCAGAAGTTAAGAAAGAGAAGAAACAGGCTAAAAAGGAGTATTATAATGAAAGAAATTAGATCAATAAAGAAAGACTCAGAGCACCAAACAAAGTAGCGAAGAAAGCAGTGGCCACTACTAGAAAAGAAGCGAGAGAAGACATGTATAAAGAGCTAGAGACAGTAGAAGGGCAGAAGAAGATTTATTTAATTGTAAAACAAGTGACGGAAAAACAAAGGATCAATTACGCATAAGGTTTTTCCAATGATGAAGATATCAAGACCCGATGGAAGAATTACTTTGAAGGGCTTCTAAATGAAGAAAACCCGACAATAAAGGCAAACAGGCGGAGAAGGAATGGAAAATAATAATAATAATAATAATAATAATATACGAATTTGTTTTACAGGACTAACCTATCAGCATGTCAAGCATGCTGTTATCATTAGGGTCCTGTAAACAGAGAGGATGTATCAGGAGCAAGTAGGGAGAGGAATGAAAGCGATGAAGATGAATAAAGCAGTAGGACCAGATAACATTCCGATCGAAATGTGGAAATGTCTTTGCGATTTTGGTACAGACATGCTCTGGGATCTGATGAGAAAGATCTTCTCTCAGGAGAAAATGCCATCTGCATGGAGAAATAGCTCTGCCATACCCTTGTACAAAGAGAAGGATGACATGCAGCAATGTTATAACTACAGGGGCATCAAACTCTTGTCACATATTATTGGCTCTGGAAACAGAGCGGGTAATAGGGGGAAGGATTGAGAGAGACACCGAAATTTCTTTCAACTAATGGGGATTTATTAAAGGAAGGCAGACATCTGACGTGATTTTTGCACCGACGCAAGTTATGGAGAGATATTTCGAAAGGCGAAGGTTGGTATGTGCCATTCATAGAGCTAGAAAAGGCATGTCATGTGCTAACAACTGTGTTGGTAACTCGGACGAATTTATGGTCAGAGTCGGACTGCATCAAGGCTCTGCTCTCAGACCTTATCTCTTCGATCTCATAATGGATGTCATTAGTGAAGGAAATTGGATCGATGCCCCATGGGCCATGCTGTGTCCTAATGATATCGCATTAGTGCGCGAGACTAAAGGGAACTTCGAAGACGACTATCAAGATGGAAGAGAGCTTTGTACAACGACTCGGAAGATCTTGAAGATAAGAGAATGGATGAAGAAATTCTTAAGAAGATTCCATCATTAAAGTATCTGGAGACGGATGTGACTGAAGATGGGGAGCTCGATATGGAGATAAACCATCAGATCCAACGCGGGTGGAACTCATGGAGGAAGCTGTCAGGTGTGCTGTACGACAAGAAGGTGAATGTAAGGCTGAAAGTGAAAGTGTAAAAAACAGCTGTGCGCCAAGCCATGTCATACAGTAGTGAAACCTGAGCAGATAAGAAGGCACAGGAGAAGAAGATGAATGCTGTAGAGATGAGGATGATACGCTGGACGTGTAGAGTCACGAGAAGAGATAAAATCAGGAATAAGCTGAAACGAAGAGCATTGATGGCAACTGAAATAAGCTCGAAGATGCAAGAAAGAAGACTGAACTGGCATGGTCATGTGATGAGAAGAGATGAGAACTATCTGGGAAGAAGAGCGATGGCAGTGGAAATTTCAGGACGCGGAAGAAAAGGGTGACCTTGATTTATACGGAAAGACTAACGAAAAGAAGATATATCTGGATATAAGATATATAACGGAAAAGAGCCTCAATTAACACCAAGTAGTAGATAGAGAGAAATGGAAGAGACTCTGGAGGAACAGTGACACCATGTGAAGATGGGCGAAGCTGCAGAGGAAGATGAAGAGAAAAATAAAAACAATTAGAGCTAATAGGAGTGGAAGATGATGCATTTCACATAAGATAAGATACGATTCATAACAACACAATGGAGCATAATAAAGAAGAACGAAGTTTGCAGGATCCAACACCATTTTTAAAAAACAAAGGCACCCATTTCCGCTTCTTTAACTTTTTGGCCACACATTTGCAGTAGTGGGATGGCCATCTGGCAACACTGTGAATTTAACTCCAAGCTCATTCCCAAAGTGCTGAATGCCAAGCAAGGAAATAGCATGGACCATTGCTGATTCCTTGGTATGATTGGAACGGGTAATGAGAACCCCACCTGCAGGCTTCTAGATGCGAAACGCAATAAAATGAAATAATGTGAAATAAGAAACTAAGCAAAGCTGCACTTTTGATACATCACAGTCCAATAATATTTCTGAAGCAGCGGTATACATAAACAACTAGCAACAAACACGAATAGAAGAAATTAGCGAATTCACAAGAAATCTGAGGCTTTTTGAAACTAAAACCTAATTCTCACCTGCTTCAAAGTCGTCGTCATTTAGATCTAAGCCCATCGGTTCTGATCTTGCGTTTTTGTCAGCACATGAGTCAAAATAGGACTGCAGAGTGTCTATCTGCCGACACAAGATATCTCTAAATGTCTCCATTTCGAGTAACTTCTCTCGTAGGCCATCACCTCTCTAAAAATCGAAACTTTTATCCATTGATATTTGGGAAATATTTACCCTTACTTTCACGAGACATTTTCAAATACCTTATGCGGTCTTAGGGTGGAGTGCAATACTTGCATGCTTTGATAAGATTGTTAGAAAAATGGAGGAGATGTCTGGACACATCTTGGTATGGTAGGAAGAATACTAATGGATTTATCTAAGGCAGACGACTGCCTGTCTCATGAACTCCTCATTGCAAAACTGGCAGCTTATGGATTAAATATGAATAGCCTTTACCTAATGTACAGCTATTTGAACAATCGCTCACAAAGGGGGAAAATTGGTTCACATAAAAGTACCGCAATGAGAACCAAAACTTGGGGTCCCATAAGGATCGGTGCTAAGCCCTTTGCTTTTTAAGATCGTATTTTATGATCTCTGCCTCATCAGCCTAGCCTTGGAGATATGCAATTTTGCTGATGAGAACACCTTATACTCACGTGGATATGATCTACAAGAAATGAGCAATTTGGCGAATGTCCCCAGTAAATTACTCGTATAATCTAAAAGTAATGGCATTGTTTGTTAACCCAAAAATATCAGGTTATGTTCCCTGGTGTTAAAGATAACAGACGGCTGCTTCTTAACGTTGAGGAGAAGAAAGTACCTGCAACAGATCATGTTAAATTTTCTAGGGGTTGCAAGTAACGACAAATTAACGTTCAGCGAATATGTTGAAACATTTTATATCAAAGTAAATAAAAATATTAGTGTATTTTCTATCTTGAATAATTACAATCTAGGAATCAGGCATTAACTACCTATAATGCATTAAATTTGTTGAGCTTCAATTATTGCCCTTTGATATGGCTTCTCTGTAATAAAGTTGCCAGGAAAGAAATTGGCCACGCTCATAAATGTGCTCTTCAGATCCTTTATAAAAACTATGAATCACCATTTGAAGTATTGCTCGCTCGAAAAGACAGCATGGGTACACATGTCAAAAACTTGCAGAATCGCATGACAGAAATTTTTAAATCCATGAATTATTTGAACCCCCCACTTATATGTGAGTCTCGTGAAAAAAAATATAGCGTTTAATCCATTCATACAAAACTTATGCAAGCTACAATTTGTTAAGATGACGTATTTTGGACTCGAATCGAAATCTTTTAGAGGAAATTTTATGTAGGACACTCTTGATGATGATCAAACAAAAACCAACACTAGCGTGCTTCAAAAAGAGGGACAATTACTGGACTGGAGATAGATGCACTTGTAAAATATGTCACAAATAGATTATTATTCTTATTACTATTATTGATATTATTTTTGTTCGTTATTCACTGTTATTCACTACGATATCCTATAATTGGTTGGTTTGATTTAGTATTCTTCCATATACTGCCGTAAATACCAACTTTAAATATCAATATTTCAATAGCGACTAATTCATCACAGTGTAACTGTATGGTGTACACAAATATTTGTTAATCGAATTAAATAAATCGAGACATATGATAGTGAAATAACTGTGGGACTGGCAGTCATTTCCCTTCCTTGAAGCGGTGTGTTTACTTTCCAAAACGTTCGTGCACTATTGCTTAGCTCATTATGTCCTTACCTATCTCGTTCGTTTATCAATTCACCATTTCAGCCAAATGTTTTTCTACGAAAAATTTGTCGATTCCAAAAGCTGGGTAATGTTTTATAGAATTAAACTTCTACGGTGGACGGCATGAAGAAAGATGCTTTCAACGACAAAAGTTTTTACCAATTAACAGTTTAAACGAAACGTTCCAGGAGGATATTTTCGCAGAAAAAATAGGCGGAATGCCCATCATTTGCAATTATCTAACGCAAGGATAAAATATTTTCCCCTTTCAGAAGATTCTAGAAACGGTTTGAAGACTACGCCTTGACTAAGACCACTGGAAAAGATTCTGGCGCGAAATCGAAATTAAATGCATTTGCACGCGTCATTATTTTCTCACGTGCCTTAACTTACCTAACTATAGATGCAATTTTTTATCTAGAAATAAATGCAAAACTTCTGTGCAGAAAATAAACAGGCAAGATCCTAAATAAACTGAAATCAGTGATATGGTACGAGGCACAGCTATTTTATTTGAAGACAGTAGCTGTCAGGACATTCTGATGGTAAGTTGCTTGCCTAAAAAGTATTACAAATCTACCAACAAACTGGTAATGCAGTTCGGAAGAGAACAGAATGACCAAAAAACTTCGTAATGTGACCAGCATATGCTAAAGAACTCTACTAGACAGCAGAAAGTACAGGAAGAGATGAGCGATGGCCAGGAATGGATGGACAGTTAAAGCTGGATCTCTCAGTGCGAATACAAATGTTTCCTCAGAAACGATTTTTGAACATTAAGAGCATTGAGGGAAACTCGTGCTTCTCCATTCTCTTTATTCTTTGATTGATTTTACTCCTTCATTTCTATCTTATCAATTCGTTCAGTCGATTTAATCACGCTATCAAACAGATGGCCCCTTACAAACTTGCATACAAAAAAACAGGAAAACATTCTTTTCGTAGAGGTCATTAAATATTAATGCACATAAAGACAAATAAAACATTCCATTACCTTAAAGGAAGAAGACGACTGCAAACTTGGAAGTGAGGTCAGCGATAACACAGAGGCGACTTTGGGAAGATGAGTTTCCGAGCTGTAACCAGACTCTGCTTGCTGAAAATGAATTCAATTCAGTTATTTTTTGTCAGATTAAGGGGAAATTTTGCCAGCTATCGAAGACATGATCACGATGAAAAAGAGCGGACTGCAAAAGAGCCCATTCACGGGACACTTTTGTAAACTACGGAGATTATGTTTTAGCTTGATTTAAGCCAACTTTAAAACCGAGTATGATTTGCATCATCCAACATAATCAATTAGATACAATCTCGCGCAATACAAAGTTAACTTTAAATTGGATGGCTGAGAGGGCCGAAAAGTTAGGCCACTTGCTAAATACATTTTCTCTTGCACAAAGCAGCACTGGAGCAAAAGGTGCGCTGTTCTTACATGACGATAGAGAAGCATAACAGTATGAAATAGTATTTCAATTACATAGCAAGCAATGATATTACTTGAAGGTATATCTCACGACTACGAACCTGTTCTGTTTCCTAGTGGACTGAGGAAAACAGTCAGGGCTCTAATTAAGATTCAGTAGGCCTACAGCAAATGACGTAATAAAACACGCATATAGAATATAATGAGCGAATTAACTAACACGAAGTAATGAAACCATCTTAGATACTCTTAGACAGGCTTCCAGAATATTCCAGTAATTACATGGCTATAGCGCCTAATTACCTTCTGAAGCTATTAATAATCTTAAACAACAATGAGCCATAATAACGTCATTATTGGATCGTTCTATACTGATGCATCACAGCTGGATACTTATCTTTGCCATGACAAACCTCTTTTGAGGGCATTTCGTTCAACGGCGAGGATTGTTCAGAGGTACATGGAGTATCAAGTTCCAAAATTTTGCATTTATACACGTACAGGCGTAGACCGGCGTTGAGGTGGTTGCAGATGATTTCATTGCAATTGAACGGGGACATACCTTGGAAGAATCTATAAGATGTCATGACACATTAAACAGATTTAGCTGTTCCCCGTTGCAAATCCGCTTTTGGAAAAAAGTGCTTGTCACAGAAGGATGCTAAACTATGGGATAATCTTTCAAATGAAATCATATCTTCAAAAACCAGTGAAAGATTCAAAAACCTATCGCCAATATCAACGAAAATTTTCTCACGTACGCAATGTAAGCGTTAATGCAACTGAAATCTAACTTACTCTCAAATTTTAGCCTTTGCAATGGGAATTAGATGATTAAAGTTTTTATTCTTTATGATCGATTAAATTATCTAAATATTGCAACATTCCAGCAGAGCCAATTGTTAATCCTTCGATTGACTCGGCTACCGTCCCTACATAACTTAAAATCAACTAAAATCAATGAGAAGGACTTATTAGCCCTCCATCAAAGGTGAAAGGAACGCAACGCAAGACTGAAAGCCGAAAAGTTGAAGCTCAGACAGTCTCAAACACTTTTCATGGGTCCAATGGCTACTTATAAGGTGATTAAGTAGATCTTTTCACAGTTCGTTCCATGGTTAAGTTGCAAGCCCCAACAGACAATATAGGTGGACAACGGCTAATTGGGCATACATAATACATGGCCGAATTCTTTGTCAATTTGCATGGCATCACAAAGCCAAGAATACTCATACCCTTTACAAGATTCAATAATCCACGAATTCCATCCCACAAATCATCATTAATCCCAAGAGCTTCCAGTTGATGGAGCGTTCTATCTTCTCCTTCCTTTCCCAAATCCTATGACTTGCCCTCTTTCAATCGAAAATCCATAAAATTGATCTTATCTCCCCCTCCTCCGAAAATCCACTTTCTTTCCATTTTCGTTGGGGCTATAGGTCACCATGGCCTTTCCTAAATCCAACTCACCAAAGAGAAAAAGTTCAGTGAGTCGAGCTTCTCGTGTAACACGTCTCAGAGGAACAGGAATAACATCCATGACCTCTTGAGAACAATTCCCGTGCAATTGTCTGTAAAGGAAAGAAAGGTCTGACGACGAGGAGGTTGAAATTGTTGACCAGGCGAACGGTTTTAGAATGGACTTTGTCAACATGACAGAAAGTAGATTCTGGAGTACAACCCTAGCCACGGGAGCAGTATTCTAGAGAAGGAAAGATATGGGACTTGCATATGAAGACGAACCGAGCTTTAAGTGAGTGATGCATGTTAAGTCAGACTAGATGAAAGAGAAAGATGAAATTGTGTGAAAGAAGTTGAAGTGTCCAGCTCATCGCCATTCATGAGGACAGGTGGAAAGTTTTGGTTGTGTTTACGTGAAATGATAGCCTGTGTCGTCTTGATTTGGTTCAACGAAACTAGGTTGTCTTTACCCCATGTCTCAATAACTGTTAAATAATTGGTAGGTAGGGAGGCTGAGATGCTTCTATGGAGTTAGATATATAGGCATGGCCATATGATTCGAAGGAGAAAGAAGCGCTAAGGAAGGTACCATCAGTAAAAAAAAGAATGCTAAAAGACGTAGAGGAAAGCAGATAATTTATGAAGAAAATGAAGAGAACAAGAGATATGACAGAGCCCTGAGGTTCACCAGCA